>JAVIAB010000051.1:150461275-150672744 GCA_032433765.1 Megaustenia siamemsis | reverse complement strand
AGCTGTGCAACCAATCAAATAATTTCAAACCTGCATTTTAAACAGACTATAAATATCAAAGTCAACAAAACACACTACATGAATGCACATAACCAATATAAACATAGTTTTAACTAAAAATTAATAACTGTAACTGTGGTCTATTAGAACATAGAAGATATAGTCAGAGGTTGAACTGATTGTGCCATGCCAAGAAAAAGGCAAAAAACCCAAGATCAACCATACTACCAGGATCTGAGGGAGACAAAAAGGACATGTAAAGTTTGTTTTACAATTTATAACACTTTTTTTTGTTTTGGTGTCCAGTTCCTTTAAAATTATGGAAGAGGTATGTAATAATAGCTTTCCCTGAACATGTCATTGTGTCTGATTGGACGAAGCATTTTGATTGTGTCAAACCTGCCTTCTATGAAGGTTATAATCAATGAACAAATCGTTCAGTTATCACCAGTCGATAATTCACAATGGAATATAATTATACTTCTTTGTTGCAGTAAAACCAGCAACATTTGCACCAACGCCACAGGTAGAAACACTAACCCAGAGCCATGGGAGAGAACTCCATACCTCAATTGTCATAAACAATCAATCACATGTAACTGGTATGCCCTTTCATTTTCTTTACAATATTTGTTCCTACTATCATCCAGTTGGTTATTTCTATCTAGAAAAAAAGCTAATATCAAAGCAAATGACTTAAAATAATTTTGTAACATGTAAAGATGTTAGTTCAATATCTATTTTGAAAAATGTTTTACTATATAGTGAAATAATGTTTTACTATATAGTGAAATAATGTTTTACTATATAGTGAAATAATGTTTTACTATATAGTGAAATAATGTTTTACTATATAGTGAAATAATGTTTTACTATATAGTGAAATAACATCCTGGCAGCTATCACTGTTTCCTGAACAGTTTATCTTATTAAGTCTTAGAACAAGCTTAAATAAAAAGGGAAATAACTATTCCCACAGCAGAAGTAAAATCAAACTGACATTTAAACTAATCCACTAAACTTATACCAAATTTATTTCTAAAGGCAAAGCCGAATTACCCGAGATGTCAAACTTAGAGTTTGCTGGTTTGGATGAAAGCAAGAAGGAAGCTACAAACTTTGACTTCAATGACATTCTTGATGGCATTGTCTTTGATGACGAACCTTGGCCCACGGAGCTAACTCTGGCTAAGAGAGCTGGGATTGAAAGTTCTAGTAAAGATCACATGATGATGATGGAAACTGCATCTGTGACAAGTGAAAACATTGATCAGGTCTGTTAATAAGAGGATCAATTCAAATTATTACCTCACTAATAAATTTGGTTTGTTTTACTTTAGTCTACCTACATCTTTATTGCTTTCACTCCATCTCCAGTAGATGTAAAATTTCTGGTAAAATCAGTTCAATCACGTATCATTCACGTATCAATCAATCAATCAATCAATCAATCAATCAGTCAATTAATGCTGTAAAGCAGTGATGATAAAATATCTCTCTTTCTCTCTGTCTGAGGCTTGTTTAATTAGGGCTGCAATATTTTGTACATTGTGCCATCTGGATCATTCTGCAAGACATTCCACTCTTAATATTTATCTTTCCCTTTCCTCAATTTTTTTTGTAATGACAATAGCAATAATAATAATAATAACAAATAATAGAAAAAATAAAAGTATCCTCCATCTTCTATGCTTACCTCTAGATGTCAATCTTAATAATTTCTAAAATATTGCTTGTTTTAACTCTTCCCCTACAGCCGGTCAATTGTTGCACCAGAGCTCCTTTGTAGGTCCGACGGGTGGTACAAATATCATCCAGCTGATGTTTGCTTATTAATTTCTTTGTCACTCATCTAATTCATATTTTTAAATGGCTGCAAGTGGAAATCTCTATTGTTAGAAGTTTAATTTAAAGAATCCATTGTTAGACAACCAGGTGTGATTACTTAGTTGTAAAAATTACCAATTTTACAAGATGTTTCTCTTTTTTTTTTCTTTATCAGGAAAGCCCACATAGTTCACATTTTTTCACAAGATGATTTGCATGAACTATTTATTTCAAACAATCTTAGAATTGATTCTACTGTTTGTAATTTAAATAGTACATAGTTTTTTATACTATTCATTATGTTAAAGTTTTGTAAAACTTTGCAAAACATCAGACCCTCAACAATCAAAATTATTTTGAAAATACTATGACTTCATAAGCATAGGAGCATGTCATGTAAAAATATAAATCTAAACATAAAATATAAGTTTATTGGATACATTTTTATGATAATTATGAAGAAAAATGGTTTGTGTATCCAAAATTAAGAAGAGTTCTTAAATGTTATGTAGAGCCAGTATTAACATATGGATGTGAATCATAGACAATAGGACAACAGACAAAAAAATTACTGGAGTCTGTAGAAACGTGGTTTTACAGAAGAATGTTGAGAATACCATGGAAAGCTAAGAAGAGTAATGAAAATGTTCTGAAAGAGGTCAAAGCAAAAAGAGATCTAATTTCCAATATTAGGAAGAAACAATAATAATTTTTTGGCCATGTAATGAGAAGAGAACAGCTGGAATATATTGTAACAACTGGAAAAATTGAGGGACGAAGAGATAGAGGGAGGCAAAGAGAAAAAATACCAGACAGCTTAAGAGAATGGCTTGGCAGAAGGTCAACAACAGAAATGATAAATAACTGTCGAGATCAAAAGTTGTGGAGAGACATGATCACCTACGCCAGCAGGCCCGGTACTTGATGATGATGATTCAAAATCATTATTTCTGAAAGGATTTACTTATAAAGACAATGTGGAATATGGCCTGTTAGTGGGGAAATGAAAAAAAAATTTATTTATATTCTTCAGATCATCTTCTCTGTTACAGACCTTGTTTTCCTTTGGTAGGGGAAGAGTTAAAGTGCTCTGGAGAACTTGAATTGTGTTTGAGCCAGATACCTACCTATCAGTGATAAATGTGAACTCTTCTTGTAGTGTATGTGTTCCCTCCTTGCTTTAAAAAATATGAGGGTTATGGTGTTAGTATCCATATTTTTCAAAGACCGGTGACATATTTCATGGATGATGTGGTCAATATCACCAGACCTCCATACTATCCCAGGAAAAATTTCTAGTACCCATTTTCAGAGACTGTGAAGTCATGTTAGTCAGAAATAAATTACCACATCTGGGAATTGAAGCCAAGATCTTGTGATGCGTAGCAAGCGCACAAATCACTCATTCACTGCACCTTCCTTGTTGTAGAATGAGAATATTAAAGAGACTTGAAGTCACTGAAATGCAAAGTTTCTCTTGAATAAATATTTTGGGGTCATCTGTAAATGCCAGTGCTTCAATTTAGTCTGTACATGTAAATCAACTAGATCTTACGAATTACGTCTTTTGCCTAATAATATAATTATGTCATATACTTTGAAAATGGTCCATATCATCTGTTAAAGGGTCTGATTTGGTGATAGTTCCAATCATGACTTTATTTAGAATAAAATAATAGTACTTTGTATTTTCATATAATAATCTGCTGCATACTATTTGAATCAGTGTCATGATGAATTCATACATGGGTAAACTCTGAAGTTTACCAACTGTTGTTTTAAAGTATTACGTTAAAGATAACTAATAAATTACCACCTATTTTCTTAAATCAAATGTTATGAGGATGAAAGTTTGCAGATGTACACTAAGAGTTGTGTCATATTTTGTA
Source organism: Megaustenia siamemsis (assembly GCA_032433765.1). NCBI lineage: Eukaryota > Metazoa > Mollusca > Gastropoda > Stylommatophora > Ariophantidae > Megaustenia > Megaustenia siamemsis. The sequence continues at coordinate 150,669,028 of JAVIAB010000051.1, read as the reverse complement.
ATGTACACCCAGATACACTTCTTTGTTAACTGTCTCTTCTTGTTTAGTATCGCCGTGAAACGGCATTTTGTGTATGGCTAAAGAACTTACAGAAATCACTCCTACACTCTTTACAGATCACTCCTACAGACTACACTTTTTACAGATCATTCCTTACAGACTACGCTTCTTACAGATCACTCCTTACAGACTACACTTCGTAGAGATATTACTCCTTATAGATTACACTTCTAACAGACTACAGTCTTTACAGACATCACTCCTTACAGACTACGCTTCTTACAGATCATTCCTTACAGACTACACTTCGTAGAGATATTACTCCTTATAGATTACATTTCTAACAGACTACAGTCTTTACAGACATCACTCCTTACAGACTACACTTCTTACAGATCATTCCTTACAGACTACACTTCGTAGAGATATTACTCCTTATAGATTACATTTCTAACAGACTACAGTCTTTACAGACATCACTCCTTACATACTACGCTTCGTAGAGATATTACTCCTTATAGATTACACTTCTAACAGACTACAGTCTTTACAAACATCACTCCTTACAGACTACACTTCTTACAGATATCATTCCTTACAGATATCACTTCTTATGTACTACACTCACTGTGGCTAGCTAAAGAAAGAATAGAAACATTATGACTGATAATTCTAAAAGGAATGTTCTTGAATAAACTCTGGTGTCATATTTCAAAGTTTTACAGTTTAGTCCTCCGCTCTTATGTTTTTATATGGCAAAATTTTAAAAAATTTTTTAATTTTCTCGAGATCGTCTTCTCTGGTACAGACCTAGTTTTCCTTTGATAGAAGAAGAGTTAAAGTGCTCTGGATATTGCAAATGCATAAATAAGAGGGAAAATTATCCATTTTGTAAATGTGGTTTTATCTGAATCTTTATTTGCAGACGGACAATTCTTCATACACAGAGCGTCCATGTGCTTTCATCCCACCACCTCCTCCAGTAGATCCTCCGCCACCAGAGCCGCAATCTGTGGGTTTAGAGTCCTTCATGTCCACCACAGCACCAGTGTTTGTGGATAAGGCTACCATTGTTGGTGATGACAATATATCTTTAGCAACATCCAGTGCTAAAAGCTCACCTGGCAGGGGTACAGAGTTCTTCTGTGTGTTGTATCACTTGTGCTTCTGCTGTTGTCAATGTTATCATTACTACTTTCAATGTTATCTTTACTGCTGTCAATGTTATCTTTACTGCTGTCAATGCTATCTTTACTGCTGTCAATGTTATTTTTTACTGCTATCAATTTATCTTTACTGCTGTCAATGTTATCTTTACTGCTGTCAATGCTATCTTTACTGCTGTCAGTGTTATCTTTACTGCTATCAATTTATCTTTACTGCTGTCAATGTTATCTTTACTGCTGTCAATGCTATCTTTACTGCTGTCAATGCTATCTTTACTGCTGTCAATGCTATCTTTACTGCTGCCAATGTTATCTTTACTGCTGTCAATGTTATCTTTATTATAAACTATTTAGGGTCAAAGTGTCATTCACCAATAGAGCTAAAAGCTGACAATGAATCACAGCTGATGGCTTGCACCAGGATCGGTGAACTAGAACTATCCAGATCATACTCCACCTCATCACAGTGCCCCTAGAAATAAACTAATCAGTATTATATGGTCAAGTGAGTAGGGATCAAGAGGGAAGGCAACATGGAACTCACAAAAACTATGCTAATATTGGATTTTTCAGCAGAAAAGTGCAAATGCCACTTCTGCAAACCACAATACTACGCATTCATTCTAACTTTATGTCCTTTTAAGGGCAGGTAATGAAGAGGTCAACTACTTTACTCATCGGGTGAATGCAAACAAGGAAGCATAAACTGTTCATCATTATATGCCATACAGTTTGTCATAGGCTCCCTCAATGAGCTTGAGATGCTTACACAGAATAGAGATAAATGGTGAGATTTGATAACAAATCTTTGCAAGGATTGAGACTGTTAGAAAGAAATTTTCAAAACAGGGAAAGAGCATCTGAGTCTATACGTATGGACCAACTATGGCTCAAAGGGTTGATAGATAGATATATAAGATAAGATAAGATATGATTGATTTATTGCCATAGGTAAACGACCAGTGAATATTCACAGACCCTTTTTAACTAGATTTATCTATCAGTTTTAATGCTGACTTTCTTCAATGTCTCTCCTTTTAATCCAACATCTGTGTTTTAATCAGTGCCATAATTTTTGTAAGCAAAGATTTGTCTTTATAGGGCTGCAGTAGCTTAGTGTTTAGTGAACTGGACAACTAGGACAATCGGTCTGGTTTGATCTCGATCAATGACTCCTAGGATTACTCTTCCTTGAATGGGGACCAGATTTTTCTAGGAATGCAGGGCTGCCTAGTGTGATACTGAAAACATCCATAAAATGTGTAAAAAGGCACTAATATTGGCACTAATACCATATTCCCCATATAGTGACTTTATTAATTATTTTTTAAATTATTATTACTGCATGTAGTAATGTGTTTTTTTCAGCGATTTTTTGTCTTTTATAACAGTTCTTTATCTTTTGTTGCAATAAAGGGTAAGATGAAGAAGAAGCAAGTAAATTGTAATATTTTATTGTTTTCTAGCAGTTCTTTATCTTTTGTAGTATTGTATGGTTTTACAGCACAATCTTCATAACTTTCATACATACCCACAATGTTGTCTAAGTTTTTCATCCAAGCATTAAGTTCTTCTTTGTAAAACAAAAAAATTATTATTTTGTTTACTTTAATTAAGCAATATTTGTTATACAAAATGCAGTTTAATTTCTGATTTAATGTATTTGTCTGGCCTGTTTCTCTTCATCATGCCCATTCTTAGATTACTTAAAAATGGCCTCTTGTTTCTAGTACTTATCAAGAACTGATATAGCACCATGGGTATAAGGAGTGTTTACTTTTATGGTTTCTGTGAGCTTTCATGTGAGCCTGCAGCCATTATACTGCCAACTCTTCATGTCAAGAATCACATACTGAGTATTTCCAATACATTTGTCAAACCTGTTTCCATTTTTAACAATGATTTATTTCTCTTCACTTTTTGTGTGTGTAAAAGTCTTTGTATATTTTATTTATCACTTGTCCATTGCAGTATATGTATGTAGGCATTCCATTTAATCTGTATAACCTTCAGATAGAGAGAATTATGTTGCTGCCCACTTTCATTTCCCTTTACTCTCACATCCATACACAAATTTCTAGATTATTGTAAATAATGATCCATGCTATTATTTTGGACTTTCAATAACTGCATTTTTAATTAATTTAATATTTTGCACTTACACTACAGTGTCTTCTGGCTCAATGCTTGAGATGGCTCTTTTTGAGGATGAGATTAGCAATATGACATTGGAGAACCCAAGTGAAAAGGATAACAAAGTCCTGACCGATAGTATTAAACAACCCCAAATAACTACATCCCAAAGCAATATGAAAACAAAACCTATCACCTGGTCAGAACAGGCAAACTTCACAGACTCAGGTTCAGAGCCTTGGCCATTGATGAGACGAGACCAGAATTTGAGATCTGTTGGCCTAGAGACTGAATCAGAAACAAGTGGCAATGGCATTACTAGAGTCAATGAGAATCAGACCAAGAAGAGCGTAGCAACATCAGAGATAGCCACACAGCTTTTGACAACTTCTGATGATATTTCTCAGAGTAATCAAACAAATGATAGCGATGATGAAGAATATACAGAAATGATAGAGGAACTCATTATTCCCATGGGACCCAATGGCTATGACTTCTCAGCTGCAAGAAAGAAAGAAGGCTCAGACATTTGTATAGTGCATAGTAAACAAGGGAAGAACAAGAACTCTGAAAAAACATTAGATTCTGATGCCAGGTTGTCTTCTGTTCTTACCACAACCAACCATTCTCAACCATCATCAGTACCATCACCACCACTCCAGGTGGCTCAGAAGGAAAAATTTGTTCTGACGAATGATGATTTATCACATGTAAGCTTCCTACCATCAAAATTTGAAATGACCAAGCCAAAAACAAATACTTCATCCCATTGGTCATCATCAACCACAGTATCAAAACCTGGCAACTCCAACATAAAGACAATTGATAGTAAAGTATATGACAAATTTCAGACCGAAACTGCACAAAAGGGCATCACAACTCAATCAGAGACCCAGCATTTTTCAGCAACAATCAAAGAGCCCAAATCTCTGCCAAAATTGCCAACTTTGATACCTATTAAGCACATACACAATTTACCAGCATTTTTTGATGATGAATCATACAAAGATGATCCTATCTTAGCCAAATCAAGGCCACATCTTGTGATGAATGTACATAGTCATTCATCACGCAGGTCACGTATTGATCACACAGGAGGAGCTGATTACTTCAGAACTGACACCAACATTCAAAATTCATCCAATGATGGTGCTGGCTCTGATTCTGTAGCAGATAATGTGGAACAACCAGGCTCCATAACCTCTGCTTACAAGTAAGTATGGCATTATGGTCTTCTAATTCTCACAGACATCTAGATAGAATATTGCATTGTGGTTGGTTGGTTATTGAGTTGTAGGTCCTATCTATTTAAACAAACTAGTGGTTATTGGCAAGCAATTGTGAACACTTTTTTTTTTTTAACTACTGGGAAGAAGCATTTTACTAATATCACCAAATACAATAAAATTCTGAAATACATATTGCATTAGTAACGTGAACATTGGGTCACCAGCATTAAAGATTCACACACGGGACTAGCACAGATAGACACCAAACAATGGAATATGTGCAGGAGGGATTAAAGGATAATCAATAAGGCTTGAGGAGGTCAGGTTATCTGATCTGAGGCCAGGTTATCTGATCTGAAAAGATCTTTTCAAAGATTGAGACTGCTGGGAGCCATGATAGCTCAGTGGTTAGTTAACTGGACTACAAAGGACTAGAGGTAGGGTTCGACCCCAACCGACGGCTTCCGGTTCACCCAGCCTTAAATGGGTACTGGATTTTTTTCTGGGAAAGTAAAACGGCACGGGCGTAATACCGACCACATTGCCCCAAAAATCATGTGCCAAGGGTCTGTAAAATTTATGATCACTAACACCATATTCCCTATACACCACTTGGTGCGACGTGGGTAATTTACTTTTTTTTAAATTGAGACTATTTATCTATCTATTGACCTTTCGAGCCATAGCCAGCTCATAGGGTGTAGATCAAGATACTCCCTCTCTTATCTGAATTTTTGTTCTAGCAGTTTTCAATTCTTTTAAAGATATTTTATCAAATCTCGCCATTTGTCTCTGTTCTGTGCAAGCACCTCTATCTCACCGAGGAAGCCGATTCCTGCTGCTCTTGCCTCTCTCATCAATGTTCTTCTCAGTGTCTCTCTGGGTCTTCCTCTTTTACTCTTATCTGTTGTTTCCCACATGAGGTCTTGCTTTGCCATTCTGTTATTATCTCTTCTCATCACATGTCCAACATATGACCATCGTCTTTTCTTTATTACTGAAGATATTAGTGGTTGATTGGCGATTTCTCTAATTTCCTCATTTGTTTTGAATTCGTTCCACGCTATACCAAGTATTTTCCTTAGACATTTATTTTCAAATGCGTTCAACTTTGTTTCTATATCTCTTATTGTTTTCCAGCTTTCACACTCATTCCTAAGGGTTGATAGTACATTTGATTTGAACATTTATTGAGACTGCTAGAAAAAAAATTTCAATACAGGGAAATGTAAAAGAAAGTTGTCCCGAACTGAAAGGGTCAAAAACATCAATGTAACTGATGTCTTATGATGTCCGTTCAAAATGTTTCAATAGCGTTACACAGGTAAATGTAATGATCCCAGGTTCAAAGGCATCACAAGGCAACGCAGTAACATGGTAGCCATAAACTGGACATCTTCACGATGGTAGGCTGCTGTAATCTATTGTCTTTAACGTAGCACAGGCAACGCCTGAATGTCGAGCTCTACAGCGTCTACATGTCAATTGGATACAGGCTAATTGTTTTTGGTGATTTCCTTTCACTGTCGCTGCTCGCTTTTCCCTTAAATTCTGTACTCAGTTGTTGGTGTAAATACGAGCAGACAATTTTGATGTTGATCAATGGCTGGATATTTTCACAACGTCCAAATAATAATCTTGATTTTGGATTTTTTAAAAATGTAATTAGTCTGGGATTGATATAGATAATGAATTTTAAATCTTAGTTTGTAAAATCACTGAAATAAACACAAAATTAGACACTAAATAAGTTTATATATCTTATGACTTTGAGGTATTTAGTATAAATTTTAAGAGACATAGTCTTATGATAGATTGTAAGCTCGGATATACAATAGCACTGAAGTGTGATCACACTAATGTTAATTTAGTCTTCATAGAATTCCCTTAAATATTTACTGGCTATGAGTGATTCCAAAAAATGAAATCACAGCTTAATTTTTAATGTAAGAAGTATTTCTGGGGTGTTCATATTGTATTACAATATTGTTAGTAAGCCTTATACTTGATCACAGATATAAAAACATTCTGCCATTCACACAAATACATGTTTGTTAATTAAACCTTTTTTGCCCTGTGGTTTTAAACTACTTGGAGTTGTGACACAAAATATGCTGAGTACCCAATTTGCTATGTCATGGAGTTTTCTGTTCTTGTTTTCTGAGTTTGTGAAAATGAAATTTCAGAGTATATATACTTGTGCATATGTATGTATATGTACATCTTTCTGGCATCCCCTGCACCTTCAATTCCGAACGTATGGACTACATCCCTCCTTCGGAAATTCTTGAAATAAAGTTGAGAGGGGAATAGTGCGACTGGCTAAAGCACTATCTCCATATTCCGTGCCCAGGCAGAGTAGGCAAAGTGAAATGAGGAAGAAAGCACCAATGTTTAAACTTGGCACATGGAACATAAGGATATGTGTCCTGGACTTGTTAAAGCAAACACACTGAAAGAAGGACAAATTAGAACAACAGCCCTCATAGGCAAGGAACTAAATAGATTACATGTCGATATTGCTGCCCTCCAAGAAACAAGACTCTCAGACTGTGGCTCTGTAAAGGAAGAAAATTCTACTTTTTTCTGGCAAGGTTTAAGCCCTGAGAAGCCACATCTCCATGGAGTAGGCTTCGCTGTACATAACAAATATATAAACTACATAACCACATCAAAAGGAGTGTCCGAATGCTCAATGATACTTCAGCTGCATACAAAGAGTGGATTAATAAACATCATTAGTGCCTATGCACCAATGTTGGCTGCATCAGGTGAAGAGAAAGACAATTTCTACTAACAACTTAAATGATCATCGACTCACTTCCAAACGAAGAGCTATTATACAATGTATATACTTGGTGATTTCAACACACGAACGGGATCTGACCAACATGGCCAGAGACTCCTAGAATTCTTTTCAGATAATCATCTATGTGTAACTAATACCTACTTTAATGTGAAACACAAACATAAATTAACATGGCGTCATGCTAGAAGTGGTCACTGGCACCAACTAGACCTAGTTCTTGCACGTAGGCAGTCTTTAAATAACATCAGAATAACATGAACATATCACAGTGCAGACTGCAATACAGACCACGATCTCGTCATCAGTAAGATCAAAGCTAGAAGTAGTCGTATTTACAAATCAAGAGAGCCTCCAGCAGCCAAGATTAACATCACAACGACTAAAATCTCATCAAACAAAGACATTTTTAGATATAAGTTTGAAGAACTGGTAGAAGAAGTAGAAGATTCATCAAGTGTGGATGACAACTGGTGCTCTCTGAAAACACACATCTATAATTGCGCTCTATCTACCTACGGCCAAAAACGGTTCTCAAAAAACGACTGGGTCGAAGAAAATGTAGCAAGACTAGACCCACTAATAGCTAATAAGAAAAAGGCACTACTGAACTTCAAAAATAACCCCAATCAAATCACCAAGGATTAGCTTAAACATGCATAAGCCATTCTACAACATGAAGCAAGAAGATGCACAAATGAATACTGGAACAATCTATGCTCTGAAATACAGAAAGCCTCAGACAGTGGCAACTCAAAAACAATGCATGACAATATAAAAATGGCCTTTGGACCAAAAATAACTAAATTAGTCCCCCTAAAATCCAAGTTTGGAGAACCTATTACTGACAAGGGACAACAAATGGAAAGATGGGTAGAACACTACTCCAACCTGTACCATGATAACAGACCAGCAAGCACACTTCTAGCACAACCAATATCTAAATATCCAATGTCTGAGCTGGACGCTGAGCCTACTATGAACGAATTTGCTGATACCATAAATGCCCTCACAAGAGGAAAAGCTGCAGGAAATGACAACATTCCCATAGAGAAATACTAAAGGAAAAAAAACTTAAAAGTACTACTTCCACATCTATAAAAACTGTTAATCAAATGCTGGAGATAAGGAGAAATACCTCATGATATGAGAAATGCTAAGATCATAACACTATACAAAAACAAAGTAGACAGGGGTGATTGCAATAACTACAGAGGCATCTCTCTCCTTAGCACAGCCAGCAAGGCTTGTGTGAGAGCAATGCTAAAACGCCAGCATAGACTTGCAGAACGTGTTCTTCCCGAGTCTCAATGTGTCTTCAGAGCCGGGAGATCAACTATAGACATGATTTTCACACTTAGACAATTACATAAAATTAGGCAATTACAAAAAACAGAACAGAAAATTTAAGCCTTTAAAATGTGGATTTACAGAAGAATAGGTAGAATTGGATGGAAAGAAAAGAAAACAAACGATGAAGTTTTAAAACAACTAAAAATAAAAAGATAACTACTAAATACAATTAAGACAAGACAAATTAAATTTTTGAGACACGTTAAAAGACACAACAGCCTACTAAAAGTAATATTGGAAGGGAAAATACAAGGTAATAGAGGCAGACCAAGACTAACATGGACAAGTAACATCAAAATATGGACAAGTTAATATATGACAACCTGCACCATCAAAGCAAGAAACAGAGTGAAATGGTGATCCATGGTAGCCAACCTTTGTTGCGGAGATGGCACTCGATGATGATGATGATGAGGCAATTACAAGAAAAATGCCGGGAACAAAATATGCCGCTCTATATTGCCATTGTTGATCTCACAAAGGTCTTCAACTCAGTAAATAGAGATGGGCTCTGCTGGGTGTTAGAAAGTGTAGGCTGCCCACCTAAATTACTTAAGCTGATTATGTCCTTTCATGAGAACATGAATGCTAAAACCCATTTCATGGGAGTTCATCAGAGAGTTTTAAAGTCAACAACGGAGTGAAACAGGGATGTGTCCTCACCTCCACCCTTTTTGGTATATTCTTTGCTGCCTTTTTAAATTACGCCTTCAAAAACAGCCCAGGAGATATTTACATTCGCACAAGATCAGATGGCTCACTGTTCAACTTAGCACAACTAAGAGCAAAAACAAAAACAAATGTTGCCCTACATAACGAACTTTTATTTGCTGACGATGCAGCCCTAGTCGCTCATAGTGAAGCCATCCTACAATCGTTGATCAACAACCTGGACAAAGCATGTGACCTTTTTTCACTGTCAATTAGTGTTTAGTAAACAGTAATACAAAGTCAAGGCGACATCAAACCTCTATTAATCACTGTAAAAGATTGTCCACCAGAATCAGTTCAGAAATTCACATATCTTGGATCCACAATTACGGAAACCACTTCTCTTGAAGATGAAATAAACAGCCGAATTGGTAAGGCAGCTACGACTTTTGGCAAACTCACAGAAAGGGCCTGGAACAACACGAAACTAACACTGAAGACCAAACTCTTAAAATATCAAACTTGTGTGCTTAGCACACTATTATGTGGATCTGAAATTGGACAACATACTCAAATCACAAAAAAAGACTAAATGTCTTCCACATGCGATGTCTCCGCAGAATAATGCACATCAAATGGCAGGACAAAATAACCAACTTAACTGTCCTGTAACATGCTAAGACCTCAACAACCATGTTGATGCTCAGATGTCGAAGACAAAGATGGCTGGGGCACGTCCAGCAAATGACAGAAAAACGCATCCCCAGGCAAATACTATATGGTGAACTAACACACAGAAAGAAACAAATCGGCAGACCTAAACTACGATATAGAGATATCTGTAAATCATCTCTGAATGACTTCTCCATCTGTGAAAATGAATGGGAACATCTGACAAGTGATCGCACATCATGGTGAGCATGTATAAGGAATGGTATAACATCATTTGAGACTGTGCTGAGGCAAAACTTAGAAGTGAAAAGACTCATGAAAAAGGATGGAAAACCCTGTGGATCAGTGGGCCTGACTTGTTCATTTTGTGGCCATGTATGTTTGTCAAACATTGGTAGAATTAGCCATGAGAGAAGCTGTTCGACAAAAACAAAACCTCCAAAAAATACACAATAGCCTCCACTAGACCATCTGACAAGATGAAAAGGGCCATATATGTATGTATGTGTATACTATATATGTAAATAAAAGGACAAGCTAAGACAAGTAAGTATACAACTGGGTATAGACCGTAGATTCAGCCGGAAGTGTTACGTAAAATAAGTGTAGTTATTATATGTTGAATATATTGTAAGCTTTAGAGTTCAATGCAGCAGAACGTCAATGCCTGGGAGTCATGACTCAGGTGGGCTCACCTTCCTTAGAGTGTCAAGAAGCTAAAGGGTAGAAACACATGCTTGATGGGGTAAACCTCTGATGATTAGATGACCTCCTGCTGCGAAGCTCTAAATAAGAGTTTCCTATTATTATTCCTATTATTACATGTTGGACATGTGATGAGGAGAGATAATAACTCTAATAACTAAAAGCAAAGCAAGCCCTCATGTGGGAAACAACAGGTAAGAGGAAAAGAGAAAGACCCAGAGAGACACTGAGAAGAACATTGATGAGAGAGGCAAGAGCAGTGGGAATCGGCTCCTCAATGAGATAGAGCTGCTTGCACAGAACAGAGACAAATGGCGAGATTTGATGAAATATCTTTAAAAGAATTGAAAACTGCTAGAATAAAAATTTAGATAAGGGAAGGAGTATCTTGGTCTACACCCTATGGGTCGGCTACGGCTCGAAAGGTCAATAGATAGATAGATAGATTATTATTAAAAAAACATATTCAACATAAACTGACATACAATGCCACTGATAATAACATATAAAATAGGCAGAATGTCCAGAGTTATCTTAACTTTAGTGTACCAAATTCAAATATAATGGGGAATGTGAAAGAAAATTACAAACTATTATTTTAAAATACCAAAGGATAACTACAATATATGTCAATTAAGACAAGAATGCAAAACATTTTTATTTTTGTTTATTGTTGTTTTTATCACTATAAATGGTTATGAGACAGAAATTTTGTATGATAGATTTCATTGGTTTGTTCTAAATTTATCAAATTCAGCGATGATACCTCCGAACAGCAAGATACTTTGCAGCGTCAGTACTATGCTCTTCAGGATCAGTTTCACCAGTGGCAAGAACAACTAGCCTGGAACCAGAGTCTTCTGGCTTCTCAGGCAGTTGGAGCAGAGCTTCAAACTGAGCATCTGCAGCAACTCATGGACCAGATCGCCATGTATCAGCAGATGATGCAACAGTTACAGGCTTCCATGCTTGCTCTACAACAGCAGCAGAACGCCCATGATAGTGGGCGGGATCATCTGTAAGTTAGCCTTCTGCTTCTTCTGCTGCACTCATCAAACACTACTCCCCTTTATCCTCCACTATTATAAAGACCTAACCCAAATCCTTGCTAATACTTATGCATGTGTGAACTGGAAGACAAGTAAAGTAATATAAAAGAGATTAGATGCATTTGAAAACTAGTCCCTCAGCAGGAAAGTACATTGTATACCAAGGCCTGAGTTTAAGACTAGTGCGGAAATAAGGGAAATAATAAAGCATCCAAAAATATCAAGTGTAATCAAGAGAAGGTGGTGGAGATATGTTGGCCATGTGATGAGAAGAGACAACAAGAGAATCTCAAAGGTGGCCCTCAAATGGGAACAAGAGGGTAAAAGAAAAAGGGGCCGACCTATAGAAACACTGAGGCGAGAGGCAACAAATACAGACATCAGCTTCCTCACTGAGACTGAGCAACTCACCTAGAATAGGTGTGTGGCAAGATACAATGTGTGTCCTATGTGCAACGTCTGACACTTGATAACAAAGATTGTTAGACATAGACAGTCTCCAATTTCTGCCCTGTGTGCTATATTCGTCTCAAAAAGACATTAAATTAACATACATACACTGTATTATAACATGCGATATCCATGCTTTTTTTACTTAATACCTTTGACTTTAGCATGATATTTTTTAAATACTGAGTTACTTCCCCTCTTTAATCCCTACTCACTTTGCCAAACTGGTTAGTCATTTTCAGACCCACCATGGGTAGTTGTTTCAGTTTCTATCTATTGACCTTTCGAGCCGTAGCCAGCCCATAGGGCGTAGACCCAGATACTCCTCTGATATAAATTTTCATTCTAACAGTTTTCAATTCTTGTAAAGATCTTTTATAAAATCTCGCCATTTGTCTCTGTTCTGTGCAAGCAACTCTATCTCATTGAGGGAGCCGATTCCTGACTGCTAATTTACACATTCTGTATCAGGTCTACGTTTCATTAACAAAATTATTTTTACAATAGTGGTTTGTTAAACCTCTGATTAACGGTTCTATATCAAGCCGGAGAAAAAAATTCCTCCATTTTGGATCAAACCAGTTTCAGTTTGCTACTCATATAATCAGGATTATAGAATTGTATTGACAGTTAACTGAAATTGGAAGCAAACTTTGAGTGGGGTCAGAATCACAGAGCTACAATTAGAAATGAAAGCAAACTTTGGTGGAATTAGTGCAATGAAGTCAAAGTTGGAGTTAAATATTTGGGATTGAGGTGAAGTCATTAGAAGCATACTTGTATCAGGAGTTAGAGCCCCATAGTCAGATTTGAAAATATTTTGATTGTAGGCAGAAAGTTAAAAAAAAATGTGCGATCATGGTTTGAGTTGTAAAAGTGTAGCATTAACAGAAAAATAAAATGTTAAAGAGTGGTTATAAGATCAGAGTCGTAAGAAGTATTGGATGAAGCCAAAATCAGTTTGAAAAAAAAGTTGAAGATTCAGGGTCATATAGTGAAGCTGAAGTTGGGCTGTAAAATGCAGAAGATCATGGCATCAAAGATGTGAGTCAATTTTGGTTGTCCTTTATGTCAAAGTTGGGTAGAAGAAATATAGAGAAGTTAAAGTAATTTTACTCTGATTTGATTTTACATCCATGATTGTATTTCCAATAAATATTATTTGTTTGTGTGTTTTTTTAATTCTACATTTAATTAAAATCTTTAAAAGAGAAACTTTGATTTTTAACATTCGGCTTGCTTATAATGCAACTTTGATACTTTAAAATTCTTTCATTACCAGTTACATATTATTTGAAGTTTCCATATGAGTAATTAAATATCTCAGTAGATAAAAAGACAACATACAGACTTGACCTAATTTACCATTGTGTTTATTTTCTTTTCAGAGAACTGTCCTATAGACTTGGCATAATTTACAATTGTGTTTATTTTCCTTTCAGAGAACGGCCCTATGGACTTGGCATAATTTACAATTGTGTTTATTTTCTTTTCAGAGAACTGTCTTATGGACTTGACATAATTTACAATTGTGTTTATTTTCCTTTCAGAGAACGGTCCTATGGACTTGACATAATATACCATTGTGTTTATTTACCTTGCAGAGAACTGTCTGCAGAGTTTCCTGCTAGGGTGCACCAACCATTGGCAGGGGCAGCAGAACCAGCCTACATAGCTGTCAAAGGTCAACAATCAACAGTATCACCTCAACAGAAAAAACCTACAGTGTTGAAAGCTGGCAGTACTCCTTCTAAACAAAGATCAAAATTTGAGAAAGAGCTTGGTCTGAGGGAACAGTTAATGATTGCCATTAGAACGTTTTCAAAGAGAGAACTGAAGTCTGTAAGTTGCTCTTATCACACATATTTAGTAGCTTATTGCAAATAAAAAATATATTTGGATAGTCTGTTGGATATTATTCTTTCTCTTGTTGGGTACCATGGAGTGCTATTCCACTCTGTCTCTTGCTTTTATGGTGCAGGTTGTCATAAGCTGACTTGTCCATCTTTTGATGTTACTCGTCCACGTTAGTCTTGATCTGCCTCTGCCTCTTTTACCTTGTATTTTCTCTTCCAAAATTACTTTTAGTAGGCTGTTGTGTCTTTTAACATGCCCTTAAAATCTCATTTATCATGTTTGAATTGTATTTAGCAGTTCTCTTTTTATTTTTAGCTGTTTTAAGACTTCAACATTTGTTTTCTTTAATTGTATATCTACCAATATCTCAATACAAACATTAAATGAAGTAATACCAGTGACTGGAAAAGTCAGGATGTGTTAAATAAAAGGAAGGGAATATAATAATGGGACAAGAGAAGACAATGGAAAGATGGACAGAATATATCAGTCAACTCTATGATGATGAAAGACCAGAATTAAACAATTCAAATGAAGACACAGGACCACCAATAATGCAGAGTGAAGTGGAGGACGCAATTCAACACATGAAAAGAAGCAAAGCTCCAGGTCCCGACAATATAACAATCGAAGATATAAATGCATTAGGAGAGCTGGGAGTACAAGTCATAACAAAACTACTCAATGACATATATAACACTGGACACATACCTGAAGATCTACTAAAATCTATCTTTGTAGCCATACCGAAGAAGTCAGGCGCCACTGATTGTGAAGACCATCGCACTATTAGTCTCATGAGCCATATGACTAAAATATTACTAAGAATCATCATGAGACGTGTAAGAAACAAAATAAAACCAGAAATAAATGAGGAACAATGTGGATTTGTGGAAGGAAAGGGCACCAGTAATGCAATATACATCTTAAGAACATTGATAGAAAGATCTATAGAGGTAAAGAAAGATCTATATATGTGCTTTATAGACTACACGAAAGCATTTGACAAAGTAAAGCACGTGGAAATAATCAATATGCTGGAGAAATTAAACATTGATGGCAAGGATCTGCGAATCATAAAAAACATGTACTGGCAACAAACAGCAGCTATATGAATTAACAACCAAACAGGACAATTTCAATTTATAAAACAAGGAGTCAGACAAGGCTGTGTTCTGTCGCCGGGTTTGTTTTCACTTTACAGTGAACATATTATGAGATCAATAGTAGACAAAAAAGGAATTGAAGTCAATGGTCACAACATAAATAATTTACGATATGCGGATGACAGTCTTAATATCAGAGACAGAGAATGAGCTACAAGAAATGATAAATATAATAGTAAAAGAAAGCAACAAAAAAGGTCTCAGTCTGAATAGTAAGAAAACAGAAGTAATGGTTATATCAAAGAAACAATCATCACCATCATGCAGCATAAAAATAAACAAGACAAATCTGAAACAAGTGCAACGTTTGAAACACTTGGGCACAGTGATAACACAGATGGAAGATGCAACACAGAAATAAAAAGCAGAATAGCTCAGGCCAAAATAGCATTTCAGAAAATGAAAAATATCTTATGCAACAAATCTATGTCAATAGAAATGAGAAAGAGAGTTCATCGATGCTATATAGAACCAGTTCTGACCTATGGAAGCGAATCATGGACAATAGACAAACAAATGAAAATACGATTAGAGGCCACAGAGATGGGATTTCTCAGAAGAATGTTGAAAGTTCCCTGGACAGCTAAAAAGACCAATGAGAAAGTTCTCAAAGAGGCCAATACAAAAAGGGAGCTCTTAAAAAACATCAGAAAGAAGCCATCAACATTTTTCGGGCACATCACGAGAAGAGGAAAATTGGAATACTTGGTTACAACTGGTAAAATAAGAGGAAAGAGAAATCGCATACCACAAAGAGAGAAAATACTGGATAACTTGGTGTCATGGCATGGAAAACAGTCAACAACAGAACTCATATGATGCACTGTGGATAGAAGATTGTGAAACGACATGATCACCAACGCCAACAGGTACGGCACATGATGATGATGACCAATATCTAATATCTAACCAACTTCCGGTCAATATGGTGGATAGGCAGAAGGAACCATTGAGGCACTATCTGAAAAGTGTTCCTTGTTGCAGTTTCCTCATATTCCAAGTCCAAAATGCTGCCGGAGCTACTGAGTTTGGTGCTCTGTGCACACCATAAGCTGTGTTTTTCATCTGGATAGTGTTTCTATATTCAGATTGCTTACGATGAATGATGATATTGTATGACGAAGGACAATTCAGCTGTGTTCACTTTCAGTGGTAATACGCCTTATGTCTTATAATGTGTACTGTGTTTGCTATGATGGGGATTGCAGCTGCCTTTCTTGTACTGTGTTTGCTATGATGGGGATTGCAGCTGCCTTTCTTTGTTCGAATATTTGATGAGATGTTAATTCGGGTGATTCCACTGGCACGGGCGGTTGAGCAGTTATGGATTTTCATTCATTTGCAGTGATACCAGGGTCTTCGAATAACTATAATTATCTATTTGTTTATCAACTTCAACTTAGCCACATCTGATTGTTTAGTTATTAATTCAATTACCTAGAAATAATGTTACCTTCAGAAGGCAGATGTACAACAATGCTGAGGTACAAAATAGCTCAGGCAAAGGCAAAGGCAGCATTCCAAATAATGAAACAATATTATGCAACACATTTTTGTAAATGAAAATAAGAAAAAAAATGAAAAGTTATGCAGTGCTATATGGATGTGGAGTCAGTTTTGACATATGGATCCAAATCCTGAATGATTAGTAACAGTAGACAAGAAAATAACTGGAGGACAAAGACATTGTTATTATAGAAGAATGTTGAGAATACCATGCACAGAATACCATGCACAGCTGAAAAAGTATTGAAGACCTAATATTTGTAAAGAGACCAAGAAAGAAAAAAAAGCATATTTTCAATATTTTGATGAACCAGTTTTGTCATTTTTTTTACCAAGTTATGAGAAAGAATAGCAAGGATAGCAAAGAATAGCAAGGACTAAAAACAACCAGGAAGTTTCTGTTTTTCCAACCTTCTCTCTTGCCCGTATATCTATCTATCTGTTATCCTTTCGAGCCAAAGACAGCACATAGGGCAGAACCACAATCTCAAAAACAGAAACCTTGCGTGCCAAAATGGCACATATTGCAGAGATCACTGCTGTAAAATCTATGGTGCTGTTTCCATAACAATACTTTTTACAATGACAGCTTGTCTAGCCATCAATCAACCTCCTTAGTTGCCTCTTACGACATGCCTGGAAGGTCACAGTGTCACTATTCTTTACCTCCCTCATAATGAGGCCCCGGTAACACATGGGAAAACGTCATGTTGCTGCCTGTTTATGCAGCACTAAAAAGAAAATACCATCTTTATGGCATTATCCCATTTCTGGGGTCTGCTGTGGGGATTTATAGGACAGGAGAATAAAGGCCACTTGTCACATGGTGTTCAGGTCTGAGTTTTTATTTTAATAGAACAGGAAGGAAAAAAATGGAATATTTTGTAACAACAGGAAAAATTGATTGAAAAAGAGATAGAAGATGTTGCGGTGCAACATGATCGCTTATGCTGGTATGTAGATACTTGATAAATATATAACTTATATTTTCTGCATATTTTATAGAACCCAATATCTAATTTTTATAATAGGACTTGACACCTGAGTCACTGTAGCAACAAATCAACAAATAATTAAGAGTACACTATTACCATTTCACTGTAATCAATAGTCATTGTCAAGTATGGTTTGTATCTTAAACTCAAGAAAAAATTACAACTTGGGAAATAAGATACACACAAAATAAAGACAAAAGAACTAATCTCGCTAGAAAATAAAGAAATAAAAATTGTGATACAAGAAAAATTACTGGGACTAACCTTTAAATGAAATCCATTGAAGAAAACTATGTAGGTATGCCATTTCTTGAAAATGGAACCTTACTATCTCCTCTTTGCATCTACAGTAGTTAAAATCTTGCTTCAAGGAAACAAAGACCAAAAGACAAATGGAGAGACATTATGCAAAATCTCTTAGTGAAATGAACAAATAATGGTCATGTGACCCTTCTGGCACAGGGTAGAAACCAAAGCTTTATGACAAATGTGAATACAACAAAATCAAAGTGATAATATCCAAATTGTCTTCTTAATCTGGTGCTCCAATTAGTTCTTTAGTTCTGCCACTGACATGGAGTGTAAGTGAGTCTGGGCTTGTAGAAGTGATTCAATAAGTGACAAATACCATGAGCACTAAAATGTTATTTCAGTACATAGATAAGGAGTGAGCTACTGAAACCATCAGAGATTCCCTTTCATACATCCTAAAAGACTGAATACATTTTGAAGTAGTCAAGAATGCAAAAGACTGAATACATTTTGAAGTAGTCAAGAATGCAGTGATGTTATTTCTCAAACCAACAGTTAAGGAATGTATGATAAAAGATCTTGTGCAGTTCTGTTTAATAATCTTTTCTTTAACCTTTAATTATGTCACCTATCCATGAGTCACATTCTTACACCTTTGTAAAATTTATGAACCTTAAATGTTACATTTGGAATTCCAAAAATAGTATTTTCTTTGAATTTTTGCTACACAGCTGTGTGTTTACACTAGAAGAGACATGGGAATCAGATGCAGTAATTATTTCCTGGTTTCCATTGATTTATGGCCTGAGTTTCTAATACATAGTGGGTGGCTACCAAAGGTGTTGCGTTGACTAGTCACACGTTGGTCATTTGTCTGTTATTCAACCTGTATGTTTAGTTTTCTTATAGCAAATTTTGTTGTTTGTACTGTGATACAAAGGTTTGTTTGATGTTTCGCTGTCTATTCCATGTTAGTAGGCTTGTTTGTTGTTTCGCTGTCTATTCCATGTTAGTAGGCTTGTTTGTTGTTTCGCTGTCTATTCCATGTTAGTAGGCTTGTTTGTTGTTTCGCTGTCTATTCCATGTTAGTAGGCTTGTTTGATGTTTCTCTGTCTATCCCATGTTAGTAGGTTTGTTTGATGTTTCTCTGTCTATTCCATGTTAGTAGGTTTGTTTGATGTTTCTCTGTCTATTCCATGTTAGTAGGCTTGTTTGATGTTTCTCTGTCTATCCCATGTTAGTAGGTTTGTTTGATGTTTCTCTGTCTATTCCATGTTAGTAGGTTTGTTTAATGTTTCTCTGTCTATTCCATGTTAGTAGGTTTGTTTGATGTTTCTCTGTCTATTCCATGTTAGTAGGCTTGTTTGATGTTTCTCTGTCTATACCATGTTAGTAGGTTTGTTTGATGTTTCTCTGTCTATTCCATGTTAGTTGGCTTGTTTGATGTTTCGCTGTCTATTCCATGTTAGTAGGTTTGTTTGATGTTTCTCTGTCAATCCCATGTTAGTAGGTTTGTTTGATGTTTCTCTGTCTATCCCATGTTAGTAGGTTTGTTTGATGTTTCTCTGTCTATTCCATGTTAGTAGGCTTGTTTGATGTTTCTCTGTCTATCCCATGTTAGTAGGTTTGTTTGATGTTTCTCTGTCTATTCCATTTTGGTAGGTTTGTTTGATGTTTCTCTGTCTATCCCATGTTAGAAGGCTTGTTTGATGTTTCTCTGTCTATACCATGTTAGAAGGCTTGTTTGATGTTTCTCTGTCTATCCCATGTTAGTAGGTTTGTTTGATGTTTCTCTGTCTATTCCATTTTGGTAGGTTTGTTTGATGTTTCTCTGTCTATCCCATGTTAGAAGGTTTGTTTGATGTTTCTCTGTCTATACCATGTTAGAAGGCTTGTTTGATGTTTCTCTGTCTATCCCATGTTAGTAGGTTTGTTTGATGTTTCTCTGTCTATTCCATTTTGGTAGGTTTGTTTGATGTTTCTCTGTCTATCCCATGTTAGAAGGCTTGTTTGATGTTTCTCTGTCTATCCCATGTTAGTAGGTTTGTTTGATGTTTCTCTGTCTATACCATGTTAGAAGGCTTGTTTGATGTTTCTCTGTCTATCCCATGTTAGTAGGCTTGTTTGATGTTTCGCTGTCTATCCCATGTTAGAAGGCTTGTTTGATGTTTCTCTGTCTATCCCATGTTAGAAGGCTTGTTTGATGTTTTGCTGTCTATCCCATGTTAGTAGGTTTGTTTGATGTTTCTCTGTCTATTCCATGTTAGTAGGTTTGTTTGATGTTTCTCTGTCTATCCCATGTTAGAAGGCTTGTTTGATGTTTCTCTGTCTATCCCATGTTAGAAGGCTTGTTTGATGTTTCTCTGTCTATCCCATGTTAGAAGGCTTGTTTGATGTTTCTCTATCTATCCCATGTTAAAAGGCTTGTTTGATGTTTCACTGACAGCTGAAGAGATTTCTCTCATCAAGAGGAAACAAAATTAATTTCTTTAAAATTGATGACATTTTTAAAAATAGTGCCGCACTCTTATGATTGATTTGTAAATTTTACAAAGCTCATGTTGTATTTGAAAAAAAATCCAGCATCAAAGAAAACAAATAAAACCCTCAGGGGTCATCAGAAGCAATATTTAGGAAGGTATAAGGAGGGGAAAATGTTTGCTTGCAGCAAACTGTTGAGTTCTAAAACATATTTTGAATTAGTAAATTTTACAAACGTGTCAGGGTCAACCAAGATAAAGTATTTAAGTAATTTTACTTGAAAAAAAAAAGTAACAAAATTTTAATCATCATCATTTTGTGCAGTCTCCGCATCGAAGGTTGGCTACCATGGAGTGCCATTCTGCTCTGTGTCTTGCTTTGATGGTGCAGATTGTCATAAGCTGACTTGTCCATCTTTTGATGTTACCCGTCCATGTTAGTCTTAGTCTGCCTCTGCCTCTTTTACTTTGCATTTTCCCTTCCAATATTACTCTTAGTTGGTTGTTGTGTCTTTTAACATCCCCCAAAAATGTTATTTGTCTTGTTCTAATTGTGTTTAGTAGTTCTCTTTTCATTGTTAGTTGTTTTAAAATGTCATTGTTTGTTTTCTTTTCTTTCCATCCAATTCTATCTATTCTTCTATAAATCCACATTTCAAAGGCTTCAATTTTCTGTTCTGTTTTCTTGTCTAATATTCATGTTTCTGCACCATACAGGAATATTGAGAAGATGTAACATTTTGCTATTTTTAGTTTTAGCTCTGGTGTTATTTGTCTTGGTGTTAGTATAATTTTCATGCCATTAAAATTACTTTTTGCCATATCTATTCTTTTGTTATTTTCAGCTTTACATTTTACATCAATGGTTATAGTATGTCCTAGGTAGTTGTAGCTCTGAACTGTCTCCAGGTGTATTCCTTCAACTCTGATATTCATTTGTAGGCCTTGAGAATTTTCTTTCCTTATGATCATAGTTTTAGCCTTTTTGATATTCATATCTAGTCCATATTTTTTGCTTATGTTTATCACATTAAGCAATTGTTGTAGGTCTTTAGGATTTTCTGCTAGTAGTACAGTATCATCAGCATATCTTAGGTTATTGATTATCTTTCCATTAATGTTTAGGCCTGGCATCTCTATGATGTTTTTAAAGATTTACTCAGTGTATAGATTAGAGAAATCGCCAATCAACCACTAATATCTTCAGTAATTAAGAAAAGACGATAGTCATATGTTGGACATGTGATGAGAAGAGATAATAACCGAATAGCAAAGCAAGCCCTCATGTGGGAAATAACAGGTAAGAGAAAAAGAGGAAGACCCAGAGAGACACTGAGAAGAACAGTGAAGAGAGAGGCAGGAGCAGCAGGAATCGGCTCCCTCAATGAGATAGAGCTGATTGCACAGAACAGAGACAAATGGCGAGATTTAATAAAATATCTTCAAAAGAATTGAAAACTGCTAGAATACAAATTTAGATAAGAGAAGGAGTATCTTGGTCTATGCCCTATGGGCTGACTATGGCTCGAAAGGTCAATAGATAGATAGATAGATTGAACAAGCTTGGTGATAGGATGCATCCTTGTCTTACTCTTCTTTTTATATCAATGGGTGTAGAGTTCTCTTTGTTATATTTTATTATGGATTCCCAGTTGTTTGTTCCCAGTATAAATTACATATTAGTTGTATGTCTGTGTCATCTAGATTTATATCTTTTAGGCAGTCTATAAGTTGGTTATGGTGTATTCTATCAATAGCTTTGGTGTAGTCTATGAAGTCTATGTAGTCTATGACCTGGCTCATAAGGCTTATTGTTCTAAAATCACTGCATTCAACTGCACCATTATTTTTAGGCAATGCAATGAAAGTTGATGTTTTTAGTTCATTTGGTATGTATCCTGTATGGTATATGTCATTGCATATGTCTGTGATCACTTCAATGCCAAAATCTTCTACTGCCTGTATCATCTCTAACTGTTTCTTGTCAGGTCCTGCTGCTTTTCCCTTTTTCATTGTTCTTATTGCTTTTTCCACTTCAGATTTTAAGATTTTATAGCTGGACATACATTTTATAAATAGTTTTCTTGTTCCTTTCATCATTAAATAATTCTGTTATATATTCCTGCCATCTATCAATTATATCTTTGTTGTCTGTTAGCATTCTTCCTTCTTTGTTTGCAATTATCCGCTTCCTGCAGTTTTTTGTTTTTATTAGTCATTCTCTTTATTTCTGCGTGTATCCCTCTTAAATTTTGTTTACTTTCCATAGTTTCGACTTCTAGACATCTTTGGTTGAAAATTTGGAAGACCATTATAGGAAATCACAGTCTTGGAAAAATAAATGACAGAAGAGAAAGATTAATACAATTTTGTGAAGAAAACAGGCTGATAATATGTAACACCATCTTTGAGCAAAAGAAAAGGAAATTATGCACATGGAAAAGCACTGGAGATAGGAAGAGGAATTAAAATTGTAAATACAATTTCGAAAATAACACTACTCAAATCTTCTTTAATTTGCTTTATTCACAATAAGTTCTAATGGTTCACCCATTTGATATGGGAACCTGCATGGTCAGGGGAGAACTATAGAGTCACTGTCACCTGCTACACATTTCATAAGAGGTGACTAAGGAGTTTGAGGTCAAGGTCTTTATAGGAGGTACAGAGTTTGTGCATCTTAGCTGAAGCCTTCATCAGTGTTTTTACTAGCTTCATACTGGGGAATGTGCTCATGAAGGGAACATATCACTATGGGGTTGTCTTTATGCAATGGCAATGATCGGTCTACTAAACTAAACCAAACCAAACCAAACCAAACCAAACCAAACCAAACCAAACTAATTGTTATTACAATTTAATTATATTCTTTTGTAGTTGATAATTCATAAAATTTAATTTTGAACCACTTCTGTTTCAGGTACCTATTGCAATGACAAAATGGACATCAAGTGCTCTATGAAAAATACAGAAACTAAATGCACAATACATTTTAATATGAATTGCCAGGGTAGAAATTGTGATAGTATTATAAAGATGAAAGAATTCACAAATATTAAATCTTTAATTTATGTTCAGATCGATATCATTATGTTAAAAACAGTAATAATTGAAGAAAAAAAATTAATAATATCTGGAAAATAAAAGGAGACATACAAATGAAAAGGCAGCAGATGACAAAGAAAGTTATATGAGTGTTTAGATTAACTTTACAATGTAACATAGTTGTTATGTTAAACAATATTATATGCCATAATAACAATGTAACCCCATATAATGACCATGCATCTTATGCTTTTGTTTTTTATACACTTTCATATTATGCTCAAGTATTTTATGTACAAACACATATACCAAGATCCTGCAACATTATATTAAGTCCTTCATTTAAATTAAAACCGTACTCTTAAATAAATATTAATCTTGTACAACTATTTTATTAAATCTTTCATTGCGACGTACATCCTATTTCTGGAGTCTGCTGGGGAACTATAGGCTAGAGAATAAAGGCCACATGTCCACTGAAATCACCACAAGGTGAGGTGTTCAGATTAGAGTTTATTTCACTTCTCCCTGCATTTCTCCAATAGAAAAAATTCTTTTTGAGAAACAAGTTTTTGATAATATCATGATAACTCATATCCACCTGACTGAACAACAAGAATGATTTTTATTCTTCTTGCCCACCTACCCTTGTATACAAATATAATCTGTAGCAAATACCAGATAGAAAATTAAAATCAGCCTATTCCATAATGAACTTGCAATGGTCTAGAGAAATTGTCTATAAAAGATCATGGATTATTTGTAAAGCGCTAGAGCCATTAGAGAACCACGGTACTTGCAGAAAATATAATTCAATATTCATGAAATGAACATGATGCTTAGAGCCTAATGGAAAAGTCCTGAAAGGGCCATGGTACTTTTAGACTCATGTAAAAACCAACAGAAGAGAGTGGTACTTTTAGACTCACAAAAAAGCTAACAGCAGGGTGTGGTACTTTTAGACTCATGTAAAAACCAACAGAAGAGAGTGGTACTTTTAGATTCATAATAAAACCAACAGAAGAGCATGATACTTTTAGACTGGTGTAAAAACCAACAGAAGAGAGTGGTACTTTTAGACTCATGTAAAAACCAACAGAAGAGCATGATACTTTCAGACTCATATAAAAACCAACAGAAGAGAGTGGTACTTTTAGACTCGTGTAAAAACCAACAGAAGAGAGTGGTACTTTTAGACTCATGTAAAAACCAACAGAAGAGCATGGTACTTTTAGACTCACATGAAAGCTAATAGCAGAGTGTGGTACTTTTAGACTCATGTAAAACCAACAGAAGAGAGTGGTACTTTTAGACTCATGTAAAAACCAACAGAAGAGAGTGGTACTTTTAGACTCATGTAAAAACCAACAGAAGAGCATGGTACTTTTAGACTCACATGAAAGCTAATAGCAGAGTGTGGTACTTTTAGACTCATGTAAAAACCAACAGAAGAGAGTGGTGCTTTTAGACTCACATGAAAGCTAACAGAAGAGTGTGGTACACGAAAACCTTTGCAAAAGTTGGATAGGAAAAAACATCACTGGTGGATGTGGATTAGAAGACCTCAATGAAAGAAATAGCTGTTTCAGAGTTTACAAAAGCCTGTGATGTCACCAAAAAACTCACATTATTATGGACATATATTTTCAAGTGCTAGTAAGGTCAAGAATAAAAAATGAAACAAATTCTGCCACTTCTAGTAACCAGGAGATACTAAAATGTTTTGATGTTAGTAAAACAAGACCTGGAGAGGACAACAGCAGTAATTATATGCCAGGAAGTCAATCTTGTCATCAAGACCTAGCAGTTGTTTGAGCATGAGCTCTTCAGCTTGATACTACAACAAAGAATACAAATGTGAGTTCAAGTTGTTGTATTTGTGTGTAAAGATTGTTTGATACTTTGAGATGAATATGTCTGCAATCAGCTGCTAATACTACAAGTTTAGGAGCAGTGTTCAATCAAGTGAGAGAGCTAAGACAAATTCATGTAGAGAATGAAAATATATATATATATATATCGACTCTTCAAGTCATGACTGGTCCATAGGGCATAGACCCAGATACTCTTTCTCTTTTTCTAAATTTTCTTTTTAGCAGTCTCGATCCCTGAAAAGATTTTTTATCAAATCTCGCCATTTGTCTCTGTTCTGTGGAAGCACCTCAATCTCATTGAGGCAGCCGATTCCTGCTGCCATTGCCTCACTGATCAATGTTCTTCTCAGCGTTTCTCTGGGTTGGCCTCTTTTCCTCCTCCCTGTTGTTTCCCACTTAAGGGCTTGCTTTGCTATTCGGTTATTATCTCTTCTCATCACATGTCCACATAATTAGATATATACAATATCATAATAAATAATAAACTATCCCAGCTAAACAATGCAATGACCAAAGTTGTCCATGTATCGTTTTATATCGAATAATTAAAAATTATATTTCTTATTTATGAATTTATGTTACCATTAAAAATAAAAAGTATTTAAATTGTTATTGTTGCGGGAAATTCTATGTGTTTTACCTCAGCAAGTTTGCTATTCTTTGAGCAGTGTAGATATTGGCTACATAGATACTTGGATCTTTACAAAGCTCACAATAACAAATGTGCATTTAGCTATCAGAAGAGTGAAAGACTTTAAGAGTAAGTCAAACAACTTGTATAATTCAATTTAGTTTGCTTTGTGAATGATCATCTATAAAATTCTATATAAATCAAGTTCTGAACAATATAAATCCTAGTTTTTCAGTCTTTGAAAGGTCTTATTCCACAAACTGAACACAGCAAGACAACTGGAGCTGAAGACAATCATTAATGCAATCTCAAAGCATTTACCTAAGAGTCGGCTAAACAAACAAACTTGTATTAGCAATTTAGGCAGTCTAAAAAATATTGGTCAGAGTTAGAATATTAACATAAGAAGTGCTTCACAAGCCTTGCTTGATCTCAGTCTTTATGCTGTGTCTAAGATTGCTAAACTTTCTTTTCCAACAACAATGAAAGAAACCATTTTAGTACCAATTTTATTTGATTGCTGTTAACATGTTAGAAATATTATTTAACACAAACCACTTGGAATGTTTTTATGTGTTGTCTTTGTTTCTTTAATTCAGGCCACAGAAATATATTCTGTTTTATTGCTTATTGAGTGGATATGCATACTTTTTCCAAACAAAATACATTTTCCCCTGAAAAGTACTGAATCAAATTCCCTTTGTT
This sequence comes from Megaustenia siamemsis, assembly GCA_032433765.1. Classification (NCBI taxonomy): domain Eukaryota; kingdom Metazoa; phylum Mollusca; class Gastropoda; order Stylommatophora; family Ariophantidae; genus Megaustenia; species Megaustenia siamemsis. The sequence continues at coordinate 150,642,303 of JAVIAB010000051.1, read as the reverse complement.
GTTACTTTCTGCATGCACATGTTTAGAATCCAATGATATAGACAAGGTATAAGCTAATATCTGAGTTTTGCTAGTGTTTCCCAATGTGATATAAATTTTATAAATTGTTTATAACTGCAAAGTAAAGCAAAGTAAAGGTTACATCCAGGCCTTGCTAAGCGTATGGGAAATATGGTGTTAATGACCATATTTTTCCATGACCACAGCACATTTTTGGGCGATGTGGTCAGCATCACGCCAGGCTGCCTTTACTTCCCAGAAAAATCTATGGTACCCATTTTTAGAGACTGGGTGAATCCCAGAGCTGTTGGTCTGAAAAAAGCCACCACTTCTAGGCATTAAACCTGGGCCCTTCTGATCAGGAAGCGAGAGCAGGAACCACTCAGCCACCAAAGCTTCGTTTATAACTGAAGTCAATGATAACTATTAGTTTAAAAATGATTTGGATCCCCTAACAAATTGTAAATGATTTGGGATTTCCCACATGATAGTTAAACAAAAAATGTGTAAAGCACAGTTTGATTTATTATATTTGCATTAGTTAAATGATGAAAACTTTGGTTATTCTCAGCAACAAAAATACAATCCTGACTGAACAAGTTGAGTAAATAATTAATAGCAATAAAGGAAATATTTTTTTTTGTAAAGCTTTATGGTAATTATGGAATGAAAAATGTAGCTCACCTGGCAAAAGAGTTAGGTTGTGTAATCTTAGATATTAAACAAATATTGCTCCTTTCATTGTCTTACACTCAACATTTGATTGTTATGACTAAAAAGTTAAATGTCAGGCAATTGTAAATATGTGTTCAGAACAAACTTTCTTACGTGTTCAGACTGGGACAAAAGTGTTCATAATGGATCATGTGCTCAATGTGAGACTTTCGTATGTTTGAAGGGAGGCTTACTTGTGTTTGAAGTGAGGTGTGTTTCAAATGAGACTTACATGTGTTTGAAGTGAGGCTCATGTGTGTTTGAAGTGAGATTTATGTGCATTTGAAGTGAGACTTACATGTGTTTAAAGTGAGGCTTACATGTATTTGAAATGAGGCTTACATGTGTTTGAATGAGGCTTACATGTGTTTGAATGAGGCTTACATGTGTTTGAAGTGAGATTTATGTGTGATGGAAGTGAGACTCACGTGTGTTTTAAGTGAGACTTATGTGTGTTTGAAGTGAGATTTATGTGCGTTTGAAGTGAGACTCACGAGTGTTTTAAGGGATGCTGAGTTTTTTCATGAAAGTTTTATAAACAATATGTGTTTTGTTTATGTGATGTAAAATACTCAGTGAAATAATAGCTAAAAATATGTGTCATTGTTACTTATCATTTCTCTACATCTCTACTTGGTTATTTTGTGATTTAGTTCATTAAACCCTGTTCACTTGACAATGTTTATTGTTGAACTTAAACCCTGTCAATTTGTATTTATCTATTATCTCTCAGATTGGCTATGGTATTTTTTCTCATTATTAACATGTTGTCCCAAATCTTGCATATTTTTCTTCTTGAGTTTCAAACTCAAATTGGCATAACTTCTGTTATCAGTAATTTCTTTCTCATCTTCCTTCCATGTCATAATGTATTCTCTCATGTCATAATGTATTCTCTCATATCATAATGTATTATCTCATGTCATAATGTATTCTCAAATGTCATAATGTATTCTCTCATGTCATAAGGCATTCTTTCATTGTAAACATAATAGATCAAACTCCATGACCACTCTTGAACAGAAATAATCTGATGAAGGACATTCAATGAATTAAGAAATAATTGTTTTCTTCCTGTCTTTAATGTCATAGATTCCCAAGCTAGTCTCCCTTATTTTACAAAAAATAAATGTACACCTATATGTTTGTCTATCTCTATTTCTAGTTTTTAAAAAGTTAACCATCACCGTGTATTTTTTAAATGTTTGTTAAATAGATCAGTGCAATCATGTATAATTCCTGGTCTACTTAATGTTAGAGCATCTTTATATTGTGAAGTTGCATGCCTTTGGGATATTTCCATGCTTTATGTTTGTACTCTCGACTTCCCTAGCCATCAAATATCATGTTATTACATATATTATGGCTTCACAAGCTTTGCTTGATCTCAATCTTTATGCTGTTACTAAGATTTCTAAACTTTCTTTTCAAAGAATTCACACATTTTTTTGTTTGTTTTCAGTTTATTAACTTGATTTTGTAATATTGTGGCTTAGTAATTAGGACACATGCTTCTGATCAGAAGGGTCTAGATTCAATTGAAATAGCTTATCAGTTAAACATGATTTGTACATGTCTTCTTTTTAGTGCTCACCTGTAGGCATGGATGCATTGTGTCTCTAGTTAATTGCAAAGCTGCAATATCTGCATCTTATGGTCTGACACACCTATTTTCGTCATATGTGCTTAACAATTTTTGTCTGGGCAGCAGCTTTATGGTCTACCCTTTTCGATTTTTAACTGCCTTGGGTCCACTATTATGCACAAGTGCACATGGGACCTCCTGTTTTCCCACCATTGTCCCAGAGAGGAAGACATCAGATTTCAGTATCCAGAGCTCAGATGAAGGTAAAGCCTTGAAGAACCCATGGATTTCAAGTGAACAGTTTCCACTGCTTGTCCCAAGATTCAAACCCAGGACCTGCATTAGGTTGAGGTCAATATCTTACCTCTAGACTACCCAGGACACATCCCCCAAATGGTTTATGTATTTTCTTCATTTTTTTTCTTGCTGTCAGCATTATGAGTTGATATAGTTTGCAGTCTTGCTATTCAGTTGGCCTTCTGCGCCATTATAAATCCTAGTGTTTCTGTTATTCTATCAATCCATCTATTTCAAGATCAGCCCTGTGATCCACTAGGTAGTACTTATTCTCAAAGCATTTGTCAATGAGTTGTGCCACATTTAGTTTAGTTTTTTCTTTCTTTTTAATTGGTGAAACCATTTTACTGCTTGTTTCTTTATGTACACAACAACTGGCATTATTACTAATTTTATCTTAATAATTCACTACTGATCTTGTCTCTCCGGTTGTTTTCTTTCATGTGTCTAATGTTTGATTTTAGTGGTGGTTATTTTTCTAATTCATATTGAGTCTTTTCAGGACTGGTATTAACCTCATAACATTGAGATGAAGACTGCATTGTAAAAGTGCCTGTTTGCCTCCAGGGTTATTTCTTTGTTAGACAATAGTGGTGACGTCAAATGATATGTCAACCTTTGTTGCTTCTTGAATCTATTTCTGCTGTTTGTGTGATGTTACATGTCACTAGACGTTCAACGTATTTGAATTTCTCCACATGCTTTAATTATCTGCTGTCTGCAGGATTACAACATGAAGCTATTCTCACATCAATCACTTCATAATGACTATAAAAACTAGAACTAACAGCAAAAAAACCAAACGTAAAAATAAAATACTGTAAGCACAGTGTAGGTTGCAGCAAACTAGAAATCAAAATAAGCAAAATAAGATGAGATACACCAAAGAGTTTTGTATTTGGAGAGCAAACATCAAAATTGAACAATCTTTATAGAAAGAGTCTTCATAATTGACACAGGATAACTTGAATAAAAATAGCCAAGTATTGATAGCATCATATGACCTCTTATCTGTTTTAAATATTTGTATTATTCTATACTCGTTCAATTCATATTAATAATTAATTCAATAATTTCTTATTTTTCTTTTGTTTCTTATACCAAACAAATGCCTCTTGGTGTTAGCAGAAAAATGTCAATGAAATTTTTGACAAGTCGTGTAATTTATTATAAACATTTGAAGTATAGCTTTGTCATGACTAATATATGAGAAATATATGTAAATAAATATGTATAGAGTAATAATTTCTAGATGTGTATGTTACAATACTATACTATGTTAACTGCTTATTCAACATTGGCATAATATCATTGTATGTACAGAAATAATTCCTTTTAATGACGCATCCTAACAATATATTTATCGCACAATGTTAGACTGACATTTGATGCCTCATAAATGTAACATTTTAGACATAAGATTGCACAGAAATGCAGCTATTTAGCAGCACTCAGACAAAAAACCACAAACAATAAAAGAAACAATTGGCACCCCCAAGGAAGATTGAATGCATATCCCTATTGCTAGATATTTGCCACTTTAAGTTAACAAACTCATTCATCTTGCTAGACAAGTCAATAGTTAATCTTTTGCTATTGTTGTGTTCATTAACATTATAGTTAATTTTGTTTCACCGTGTTTTTTCTAAGGCAAGGTTTATGTAACCCTTCTCAAGATTATTGTATAGAAACTAGAAGAAAATATATTAGTTTTCAATTTGTTTGACAACATTGTTTATATATTAAATCATTCTTAGAATAGGACAATTTACATTTTGGACAATTAATACTCAGACATAGAGAAAGCTGGTACCAAATGTATTGCGCCAGTTATTTCTCATTCAGGCACTCAGCAGAATCAATTTTTGTTCTTTCTATCTGAGGTGAAATAAAATCCTGGCCTTTCTGCTATGTGATGCTTGCATTGGTCATGTGACCTTTATTCCCAACCCCTCTGTTAATACTCCTGCAGTACCAGACATTGGACAATGCTGCAATAAATCATTTATATATTTGCCTTCTATAAAGCTTAGCCGTTGTAAATAATTGATACCTTAAATAATTGATGATTAGAAGCTTAAAACTATGAGTAAATGGCTTAGTGGATAAATGTTATTTTGAATTGTTGATGCTTAGAAAATTAGTGTTGTGGATCTGTGGTTTTTAAATAAATAATATTGAGGAATGAAGCAATGTTGAAAAATGACTTAAAACTTGTTTTAGAATGACAAATGAAGTATTAAAATGAAGACAACATGTTTAACAGAAAAGGTATGTCATTCAATGATGTATTTGAATACTGTGTTAATTAACATCACTGAAATCTTAATGATATTCTAATTTATACATCTTTGTAAAGAGCCTGTTGTAGTTTTGGGGTTAAGGCAAAGAAATGCAAATGAATGCATAAAAATGCGAAGCTGCGGTAAAGCTAAATGTGAGGGAGAATTGAAAAAAAATATAGAAAAAATGGTATGGTAAAAGCTTTACGTGATTAATAGACGACACAAATTTGAACGACACTCAAACGGCTCAATACGCCTTCAGCAGGAACAAACAAACAACACACACACACTGATATGTAAGTAAATAACACTAAACCTACATAGCTAACCAGTAACAAAACATCCAAAACAAAATAATCAAAACTGGCTTAAGAAAAGAACAATTTCTTCCCTGTGTCATGGACTGTGGCCAGAATGAGAAAGAGAGAGAATCTGTGCAGTTGTACGCAGTAATTACCCTGGTGGTCAAAGGGTCAAACAGTGTAAGGGTTCTAAAAATATGTGAGTGGGGGAACACTGTCTAGGTTACCAGACTACAAAGACACTGACAATGTCTATAAGTATCTAATAGGCCACACATACATGTATACACTCACACAAAAGAGAGCATATATACATCTACAAACATATCTGCACATACACACACACACACACATATATATATATATATATATATATATATATATATATATATATATATATATATATATGTATGTATGTGCAGATATGTTTGTAGATGTATATATGAGCACATGCATATGCAAATCCATACAGGGACAATCAATCATATATGTGCAGAAAAGTGTGCATAGTGCTCCCATAACCAGAAGAATACACACCGAGATTAGCATGCATACACAAAGGAGAAAGAATAGAACAGAAGAATAACAGGTACTCGAAAGGCGGAAAGAATGATATGTCTGAGGTTTGGGCACAATAAGAAACATGTGAAAGATAAGCAGCATAGACAAAAAGAGGTATAGGAGATCACCTAATGGGGTCTAGTGGAGGAGAGCTATGAATAGCATGGCATAGTGAATAGACCAACATACCCAAACATGGGCAGCAAAGAAGACTAGCAATAGGGAAGGAGAAATTAAAGGGAAATTATGTATATGAGTGAGATACATTTATGCCACGTGGGGTCAGCGAACCAAATAGGACTATAAGGCGATTCTCCAAAGCAAACTGGCTATGGTTACTGGAGTGGCACAGGACAATACCAGTGATGCGGATGTTGTCTTTGCCCTTGTGGTCCGATTAATTGAAATGGGAAGACATTGGAGTGCCTGTATTCTGTTGAACATCTCGAAGATGTTCACAAAATCTTTCCGCTAAGCATCTCCCAGACTCGCCAATATCAGTCATGTGTCATCGTTGGCATTGTAGTTATGGTCAGACCTGTATATTTGTTAAGTCCATAATAATTTTCGTGAGGTAGTTTACATCATAAGACATAATATATATGTCTCTATATAAATATATATATGTCTTAATTTTTGTATTATGTAATATTGCTCCAGGTTAAATCATATGGTGTTATACTGGTATTAATTAAGCCTGTATGGTGTTATATTTAGAATTAGTTTTGTATGGTTCCATACTACTCGTATTTCTTCGGATGAAAGAGATGGGAGTTAAGATGGGCGCAGCCAGAAATGATAAAAATAGTGGGCGTATAAGAAAACTTATGAACCAACACAAAACAGAAGTCATCAGTAGCTGGACACCGCAGAACTGCTGAGGAGGGGATCTGAGCACCTATGGACATGTTCGGAGTGCAATAATGATGACCTGCAAATAACTCAATAACTCAATGACCTGTTCCTTGACACTGATGAATTCTGTGAGATTTCTGGCATAAACCATGCTGTTTATCGAAACCATTGTTGATATTGCCTAAAGAAAAATGGACAACAAAGCAAATGATATTGTTTCACATTCCATATGTAAAGAGTCATCTAAGACATCAGTATTTCTAGCAGAATTTTTGTGGAGTTGAGCAATGTGAATTACAATCAATGAATGTATTCACTTGGAGCCATTGGTGGGGTGTACTAAACACTCCAAAGTATGGTGACAGCTTTACAAGGAATGAACACAACACAATACTGACGTTTCGGCCTGTGGCCTTCTTCAGAACACAAGGACAACGACAACAAACGGTGAAACACTTATTTTGTTGCAATTATTTGCCTTTTCCCCCCAATGTATTCACTTGTTTGACTCTTTTGAATACTAAAAGCAATTAAATTGTCATTTAGACCAATATATGTGCCTATATATATTTTTAAAAAAACTAAGCAAACTCAGAAAGCAAAAGGTAGCAAAATGAATATTAATAATTATGAGTGACAACAAATGAAAGAGTGTTTTAATAGTTTCAGTTGTTAAATATAACATTCATAATTTATTTTTTTATATTTAAAAAATTTAACTTTGTCAATTTTCTGTTGAAAAATAGGGCTGCTTGAGTTAATCTGGTCTGTTATTTTGTTTATGTAAAATTGTTAAATGTTATTTTTTCATTCATCTTTGAAAATATATTTCACTGTAATATGTTTTTATACCATATAACTTGACAGTAAGTCTGTATAATGTCATGAACACTTATAGCTAGATTATGTTTTTATTTTATTTACCAACGTAAGACTCATTCAGGCTGTGACATGTATTAAATAAAGAAGTATACTCAATAACTTACAATATACAAACTATTGGTATTTAATCTATTGTTGTATTGATATAATTATGCTATTAATATATATTTTATTTTTTAATTTTTTTTTTTTACTTTGCAAGGGATGCAAATGATTATTTTTTTTTGTTTTTGTTTTTTTTTTGTTTGTTAATTAATGATGAAAATGGTGAGTGTTTAATTGATGAGGCTGATGTGTGGTATATCTTAAGATTAACAATTACAGGAACAACAATTAACTTTAAATAATTCAGAAAACTGAGGATGTATAAATAAAATGAAAAGAAAAATAGCTGCAGTTTTAGAAATGCTTTCTGGCAGATGAAAGCCAACAAGAATTTCAAAAGTTGGTGGCAGTCATTCAATGATTTTAGTGCTCAACTTGGAGAAGTTGTCAGAGATTGCTGTTACTCTTAAATGGTCATCTAAATTTGTTATGCTGTTGAAAAGTGAGTCTGCATGTCTTTATAGAAGTGTCTATTGCATGCCTCCACTTAGGTCTGTCTTCACCAAGCTCTTTAGAGAGCTTATATTAATAATAATACAATTATTAGAGATAGTAAAGCGCAAGCATTGTGTTGTGCAAACGTTGTGTGGTGCAAGCATTGTGTTGTGCAAACATTGTGTGGTGCAAGCGTAGTGTTGTGTATTTGAAAAGAAATTTTAAATGTTTATTTATGATGTGCCCTTCAGTTGTTTTGTTGGTCACAATTAAAACACCCATCTGTTTGTTGTATATGCCGCTCTCTTAATGGCCAAACACTGTACCTTACTTATTATTTCTGTGAGCAATATTTCATGTCAAAACACATTGTTAATTCAATCAATCTTTCATTGTCTAGACATTTCAACTTAATTCTTTTATGACATTTCACATTTGTTAAAGGCAAAGGGCAATAATCAGTGATGGGTTTTTATTTTTCTTATGACATTTGTTTAGTCATTACTTTTCTCCTTAGGAAATTTTAATTTTTTAATTTTTTTTGGTAGCTGTGAATGGCAATGCTATACACATTTGTAAGCAAAAAAAGCACCCTTTTATTGCCCATAATTTAAAATGACATTAAGTGGGCACAGATGCTTTTTTGTTGTGGTTTATAGCATGCTGTGTTATTTGTGTCTTTTGGCCCAACACATCCGACTTTAGTGAAGCATTTTGAGTACCTGGTTACCTTTCCCTTCAGCTGTTGTCGGTGATCTCGATGCAGGTACTCAGCTATGAGTCACAGACCATAAACAGCCATAGTGCTTTAGGGATGTCTTTGCTTGCATATACAGTAGTGCATCAAGACCCAACCCCACCTTTCAGCAGTGCTTCTACTAACAGATTAACCAGTCTGGACAAACAAGATTGAAGAGGAAAGGCAATGAAGTAATCAAAAATGCAGTATTGAAGTTAGATGTGTTTGGAAAAATGTGTAATAATATAGAATGCTATTAACCACAACACAAATATATAATTACAGCTTACATCTCATTGTTTTAAGTAAAAGTAAAGTACACCCGTCACGCCAAATGGCGTATAGGGAATGTGGTATTAGGGACCATAAATTTTACAGACCTTCAGCATATGATTTTTGGGGTAATGTGGTCGGTATTACGCCCATGTCGCTTTACTTTCCCATTTAAAAAATCCGGTACCCATTAAAGGCTGGGTGAACCTGGAGGCCGTCGGTTGGGATCAAACCCTACCTCTTGTCCTTTGTAGTCCAGTTCACTAACCACTGAGCTATCGCGGCTCCCTCTCATTGTTTTATAAGCTAATTATTTCTTTCCTTGGTTCGTGTATGTTCTTCCATTCCTTGGTTCGTGTATGTTCTTCCATTCCTTGGTTCGTGTATGTTATTCCATTCCTTGGTTCGTGTATGTTCTTCCATTCCTTGGTTCGTGTATGTTATTCCATTCCTTGGTTCGTGTATGTTCTTCCATTCCTTGGTTCGTGTATGTTCTTCCATTCCTTGGTTCATGTATGTTCTTCCATTCCTTGGTTCGTGTATGTTCTTCCATTCCTTTGGCCACAGGGCATGAAAACATTCAGGGGGGGGGGGGGGGGGAATAAATGTCTTGTAGCAAGGACAACAGTTTCTCTATTCCGCTTGGACCGTTTTCTCTTACTCCCACTGTTCAACCCCGTATCTCTTGGTCTATGCCAGGTAGACATTGGCTTAAACGACCGTTCGAATCTGCGTCGTCTATTAATCACGTAAAGCTTCTAACATACCATTTTTTATTTTTTTTTTCAATTTTTCCTCGAATTCAGCTTTACTGCAGCTTCGCATTTTTATGCATTCATTTGCATTTCTTTGCCTTGACCCCTAGACATTGGCTTACCTCTCTTCCCTCCCCCCACACCCCCTCCCCCCACCCTTCCTACCCAGAGCATGGCAACACCTGTAATATTTTTTTCTAGAACCCTTCTAATCACATAAGCTATCCAGCCCCATTGATTCTAATGTATTTTAATTGTATTATAATATATGTTAATGAATGTAATAGATGCTATATTTATTTTGCATATAATTTTCTTTGGAATATTAATGAAACAAAAATCTTCCACATAGTATAAAACTATCACATGATCAAGAATAAATAAGAACATAACAAATCTATGTATGCATGTGTATGTTGTAAATGTTAGTTCATGTCACTTTTATTGATATTCATTTTTTATTTATGTTGTCTGCATTCAATCATTTACATTATCTAGCCAGTTCTATCAACAAATGTAATTCTACTGCGCTCTATAATTTGTTAAGTATATAACGCTATATTGTTATGTTTTAGAATATATATTTTTGTGTAAAGCGGGATTGTGTGAAAGTACGATCGAATATTAATTAACTCAATCATAAATTCGGATAGTGAGCAGCCCTAACGCAGAATTCGATGACTTTACAATATCAAGGCTATTAACACTAACCTGATTGGTTGGATTATCAAACAACACATTAAAACTGTCACCATGCCCCCCCCCCTTTTTCCAATCCCCCCCCCTTCCCAAAAAAAAAAAATCCCACCAAAATCTCCTATCCCCATGTAGTTGATAATGGCCTGGAAAGACTGTCCCTGTACTAGCTACGAACACCAAATCGACTCGTTTCTTCCTAAGTGAAATTCCTGCTGGCTCCTGTGAGAGATAACATTTGTTTTCATCGTTGTGATTGAAGCCTGCTCTTTGCAACTCCATAAAACTCATGGTGAACTATCAACACTGTGCTTTCTCGACCAAATACGCAATTATTCTGACGCCAGTTTGTACTCTGGCTGAATTCCCTTTTACTTTTAATTCGTGCTAGGTACCTGGCAACTTTTGTTCGCCCAGGTCAGTTCAGTGGCGACTTAGGGGGCAATAAGGAGGACCCGTTTACATCAGTCAGTTATTGGCTACCAAGAAAATCAAAGCTGTAACAGCTGAAAGGGTCATTGTCACTAGATATACCTTTGGTAAATAGTGATGCAGTTCATCGTAATGTGCCATACCGGCTGGCGAGATGAACTTCCGGTCAATAGGTGGCAGGAACCATTAAAGGCTATGTCTGAAAAGTGTTCCTTGTTGCAGTTTCCTCATATTCCAAGTCCAGCTTGTTGCAGGAGCTACTGAGTTAAGTGCTCTGTGCACATCGTGAGCTGTTCGTTTCATCCGTTTTGATCGTGTTTCGATATTCCGATTTTTTATGATGAATAATGATATCGTATGATGGAGAACAGATGGTTGTGTTCACTTTTTGTACGGTTTCGCCTTATGTCTTTTGGCATGTGCTGGGACTGCTTTTATGGGGACTACAGCTACCTGTCTTTGTTTTGGAGATGAGATAGTAATTCGGATGATTCCACTGGCACGGGCGGTTGAGCAATTATGGATTTTAATTCGTTTGCAGTGATACCGGGCCTTCCATAACCGTAACCGGCTGGCGAAGGCGATCATATTCTTCCACAATTCTCTGTCTAAACAGGTCATCGTTTCAATTCTGTTGTTCACTGTTTACCGTGCCGCGACACCAAACCATATCGTACTTTCTCCGTAGCCAATTTTCGTAGCCTACATTCATCTTCTTACTTCTTTGTCTGTTGTCCATGATTCGCTTCCATAGGCCAGAATTGACACTATATATCACCGACAAACACTTTTTCTTACTTCTCTCGACATAGACTTTTTGCACATGATGTTTTCCATGTTTTAAAATGCTACATTGGCCTGTATTATTCTACGTTTTATTTCCGTGTTGCACCTTCCGTCAGAAGTTAATATTGTGCCAACGTAATTGAGACTCTAAAGGTTATCTTCCCTGCCTAGCTTGGCATATGGGTACGGGACTATGGTGTTGGTGACCATATTATGACCCATTTATTACATGACCACGGCACATTTCCGGGTGATGGTCGGTATCACGTCAGGCCACCTTTACTTCCACAAAAAATCTCCCTTTTTTTAGACTCGATTTGTCACGCTTATTTTGATGTCACATGATAATGATGCAGTTAGGTTCACATCTTTGTCAATAATTCATTGATTAGTAATTAGTTTTCTTTCAGTTAGGTTCACATCTTTGTCAATATTTCATTGATTAGTAATTAGTTTTCTTTCAATTAGGTTCACATCTTTGTCAATAATTCATTGATTAGTAATTAGTTTCCTTTCAGTTAGGTTCACATCTTTGTCAATAATTCATTGATTAGTAATTAGTTTCCTTTCAGTTAGGTTCACATCTTTGTCAATAATTCATTGATTAGTAATTAGTTTCCTTTCAGTTAAGTTCACATCTTTGTCAATAATTCATTGATTAGTAATTAGTTTCCTTTGATTAAAGTTAATATAATGTTATCACTGTTTGGTTGACTTCCTTGATATAACGCTCTCAGCCTTCACAACATCTTCAGGAACCCAGCCACGTTGACTTGTTGCCTTATCTACACTCCCATTCCACCCCTGCTATTGACAATCGATTCCACTGGTCTTTTTCAAGAAAAGATTGATACAGACAGCACGAGGGCGCCACCATCAGAATATAATCATTCGGTTGAGCAATTAACAAAATCTTCCATTCTGTTTTCCAGTAGATGCCTCTCGACCATCCGCATAATTGACTGTTTTCATTCACTGTAACATACTGCAATACTCGCGGCTAACTTGTTTAACACAGACGTGCTATAGCACACTCGTGGTTAGCTTGTTTAATACAGACGTTCTATAGCACACTCGTGGTTAACTTGTTTAACACAGACGTGCTATAGCACACTCGAGGTTACTTGTTTAACACAGACGTGCTTATAGCACACTCGTGGTTAGCTTGTTTAACACAGACGTGCTACAACACACTCGTGGTTAACTTTTTTAACACAGACGTGCTATAGCACATTCGTCTAATTCACACTGTACTTATTATAACATTGACCAACCGATCCTCACTTTTTTTCGTTCATTCTTTGCAGCAACCCATCGTTATGGTGTATTGTCTCCTCATTGAATATTTTTGCTGTTTACAGCATAAGTTGTTTGTTGATCCCGAAAGAATTCAAGGGGATATGAAGATCTGTCCATACAGTATCATATTATGCCATAACATTTGGAGATTGGTTGGTCTCGAGGTAAGACGCCGGTCTCGAGACAGAGAGGTTGTGAGTTTAAATCCCGCTGCACCTTTTGGGATTTTTATTTATGATTTCTCTCTGCGGCAGCCACCACTGGTCTCAGCAGCGAGGCCCGGCTTGAAAAGTCAACTACTCATCGACGGGAAAAAATATGGGTACATCAGAAGTCGGAGTTATCTGCCTGTGCGGCGAGGGACCCCTGTGCATACGGTTGGCAGGGAAAACCGGATTAACACGTAACACGCAAAAATTCAATTCTAGGGACTTCGCCTGAGGTGAAAGCTGGCGAATGCAAAAAAAAAAATAATAATAATGAATAAATACAAAAACACTACTAACTCTTGTTTGTATGTGTGCTTTTCATGTTTATTTCTATAACTCAATCATATACCTTGCGGCAATACGGCTTCTTGTTATCTCATATACATCATACATTCCGTGAGCAGTATGCACAACAATTTACATGAATAAAGTAACTTGTACAAGAAAGAAATATGGAACTTGTTCACATTACGTTGCTGTGGTTGATTGAGTTCAAGATTAACAGAATCGTAAACAAGATGGCATGAGTTCGCAGGTGAGAGTGTATTATGTGTTAAATAGAGACTGAGAATCTGAAAGTAGAACGAAGCTGTCAAACAAAATGAGAAAGAGAGAGATTTAGAGAGAAAGAGATAAAGGGATTAATGACGAGAGGGAAAGAATCAAAAAGACCAGGAGCAAGTCTCTTTAGTCACTCCTTCCAAATGTTCTAAATCTCTTATGTTACGCAAGTGTTAGATCCTGTTTGAAACGAGGAAAGTAATGACCATTAGCCACGCATGCTGGATATTATGTTTCTTCAAAACCTTCAATCTCTACAGGTTGATTGATCTCAGTTGCTGACTAAGAAGCGATGATTATTTCTTCCCGAGGCATGGCAATAAACTGCATATTTGTTTTGGCCTGTTTTAGAACTTACTCGTTACTATTTTTAGCTGCCCATGATCTTAATCTCAGTTTTCTTTCCAGACCGCATGTGTGTAGAAGATAACTCCAGCTTCATTAAATACCAGCAATGTTTGGAGTTTATGGCATCATCATGTGCCATACCGGTTGGCGTAGGCGATTATATCTTTCCACAATTCTCTGACCAATCAGTGTGACGTTTCAATTCTGTTTTTTTTTTAATAATATATTCTCTCTTTGTCTTTCGCGATTTCTCCTTACCTGCGTTTTGCCAGTTATAACTGAGTATACTAACTTTCATCTTTTCATGATGTGGGCAAAAATGTTTCTTTCTGATGTTTTTAGGAACTCTCTTTTTTGTGTGTTGACCTTTTTGAGAATATCCTCGTTGGTTTTGTTTTTAGGTCTCTACGGAACTCTAAACATTCTTCTGAGAAATCACATCTCTGTGGCCTCTAATCATCTTTTTAGTTTAGGCAATACAAATAAAATCGCACATCCTATAATGATGTTGTTCTGTGTCTTAGGGTTTCCTAGGGTTTGGGCTCGAAGCACCAGATTCTAGTATTAGAAGACTTGACATGGTTTTTTTACATTTGTCCCAGTGCCGCTATATCTACTGTATTGTTTCAGTTTGAATATATATATATATGTATATATATATATATATATATATATATATATATATATATATATATATTTAGAGAGAGAGAGAGAGAGAGAGAGAGAGAAAGAGACAAAGCACTTCTATATTTTCAGCTACAGCATTTCTTATGCTATTTTATAGATTTTAGTTTGTATCATATTTTTTTTTTCCTGAAGAAAATCTGCATCGGTAACGTGGTAATTTTTGGGAGGAGGTAATAATATAAAGTTGATAACATACCTTTGCTATTGTTGAAGTTCTAAATTCCCTTTCATCAACTTTACAGCAAAACCCCAAATTCGATTCTATGTGAAGCAAAGGTCCTTTAAATAGTAAAGAGGGTCAAAATAAAGACTTGAATCAGCGTCTTAGTACGCGCGTTTTAACCCATATGTGCTCGGCCACCTATCCAGAAGTGTTCGGAGACACCTGGATAGTGTCGCTTCAAGCATTGAAACGCACGATGCGAGGTGACATTCCTCACCTCCCAAGAGTAATACCCAGGTACCTATTTCTGTCAGCGGCTGGGTCGATCGAAGGATTATCTTTATCTAACCACGAGTACAATTAACACTGCTCCCAGAGGGAATCAAATACGGGTTGTCCAAACGCCGGTAGCCCAGTCGGGCGGGTTCCCAACTAGACTACCGAGGCCCACCCTCCCCCCCCCCGAAAAAGGTAAAGTAGTAAAGAAAGATAGTCATAACATCGTTATATTATTGTAGTTGTGGGGCGTTTTCTACCCTCCATGCACTAGGTTTTTATAGTTAAGGAGTTACTTGCCGTTGTTTATATCTTTATCAACCTTTCACCCGTGGAGAGTGTCATACTAGAAGCTAACTAGAGACTATTCAAATGCAAAGTTAGAGCTCAAAATACTACTCTACACTTCTCTGTTATCAGTGTTCATGTGTAGGCGGCATAACCAACGGAAAGCTCGTAGAAATGTGCAAGACTTGATTTCCGGTCGTCAAAAAGCATGTCACAGCACAACGTTTGCTTATCACGAAAGCGGTAATGGAAAAAAAAACGAAATGTAAACTAACTGGCTAGGGCTCTTTAAGCAAATACCGCGGTAAACCATCAAATGAAATTTGGTTTTCAGATTACTGAGAATTGTCATTAGTGCCAGTTTTTTTTTTTTTTTAGCAATGCTGAGACATGCAAGACTAATTTCTATATTGAGAAAATCCTTATATAGAACGTCAACTATTTTTTTGAAAGGACAAATCCAAAATGGTATATGAAAGCACACACAGCTTGTATGATTTTATGAAAATTGAATTTTTTAATTACGTTCTTAAATATTCAATATCGCTTTCCCACCAAGGTGTTCTGAATTTGTTTAATTTCTCGAAAGTTGCCGAATTAAATATTTTCTTGAATTTGGTTCCACGTTGTTGACAGTACAAGAAAGATTGTTAAAATTAATGAACTTTTTCTTTTAAATTAATTATCTTAAGAGAGTTATTACCCCATTATTCCATTTGTTTGTTCTTTATTTATAAGTGTTGAGGATTAACTTGAAGGCTGCCAGTAAATGACGTATGTCGATTGCTGTCAACGTGCTGTGCACAGGTTATGGCTTAATTTAATCCAGAGTGGATTAATTAGTGAACTGATTCAAAAAGGGAGGGGAGGGAGGGCGAGGCGTTGGGTGGTCTAGAGGTAAGACTTCGTCCTATTGACTAGAAGGTCACCGGTTCGATTCCAACTACTGCGGGAGATTTTCAAAAATCAAATCCGTGGGTTCTTCGTGGTTTCACCCTTCCCCAGTCTTTGTGTAATGAGGTCATTCGTGTAATAATGAGGTCATTTGTGTAATGCGGTCATTTGTGTAATGAAGTCATTTGTGTAATAATTAGGTCATTTGTGTAATGCGGTCATTTGTGTAATGAGGTCATTCGTGTAATAATGAGGTCATTCGTGTAATAATGAGGTCATTTGTGTAATGCGGTCATTTGTGTAATGAAGTCATTTGTGTAATAATTAGGTCATTTGTGTAATGCGGTCATTTGTGTAATGCGGTCATTTGTGTAATGAGGTCATTTGTGTAATGCGGTCATTTGTGTAATAATGAGGTCATTTGTGTAATGTGGTCATTTGTGTAATGAAGTCATTTGTGTAATGAGGTCAGACATCTAGTTTTCTATGAAAACGGCAAATAAAAAATAATTTTAAAAAAAAACATGAGGTGCAGTGTGCAGCACTTTAAAGTAGTTCTGGTATTTGAATATCTAAAAGATTAGGACACAAATGGCCGCTGCCTGGGCAAAAAGAATCTACTTAAAAACGTCAAAACTGGAGCTAGAGTAGACTAGCTCTGAAAAACGTCAAAACTGGAGCTAGAGTAGACTAGCTCTGAAAAACGTCAAAACTGGAGCTAGAGTAGACTAGCTCTGAAAAACGTCAAAACTGGAGCTGGAGTAGACTACCTCAGAAAAACGTCAAAACGGGAGCTACAGTAGTCTAGCTCTGAGAAACGTCAAAACTGAAGCTAGAGTAGACTAGCTCTGAGAAACGTCAAAACTGAAGCTAGAGTAGACTAGCTCTGAGAAACGTCAAAACTGAAGCTAGAGTAGACTAGCTCTGAGAAACGTTAAAACTGAAGCTAGAGTAGACTAGCTCTGAGAAACGTCAAAACTGAAGCTAGAATAGACTAGCTCTGAGAAACGTCAAAACTGGAGCTAGAATAGACTAGCTCTGAAAAACGTCAAAACTGGAGCTAGAATAGACTAGCTCTGAAAAACGTCAAAAACTGGAGCTAGAGTAGACTAGATCTGAAAAAAGTCAAAACTGAAGCTAGAATAGACTAGCTCTGAGAAAGGGCTGTAGCGAATGCAACGTTCTGCAAAGGACATGCGACCTGATGATGATGAACTAGTTTTAATGGCACAAACAGATTCAATCTATTTATTTGGGCTTGTTGATTGTCTAGAAATAGACAATCGATGGGAATTGTTCACTCTGAATTCGTGATTTCTTTGCGGTTGTTACCTTCCTCCATCTCTGAATAGTGAGATCCGATGTTTATCCCTCTCGGATAACAACGAAAAGTACGAGGTCCAGTAGACACTTTGAGCACGTTAAGGAACCGTTGGCAGTTAACAGCCAAAAGGAGTAAGCCCAGCGGCCTCTGCTCGGAAAAAAATTGTAAAAATTAGGAAAGAAACTACACAAAACGTCATATTCTCGACGATAAAAATTGTTATATTTCTGAAATCGCAGGTATCTGCCTAAATGGCATGGGACACTAAAGCACACAATGTACGCTCCGTGTATACTGGAAGCAAAAATAGGTATTCAAGAAAAATTGCACCTCTTTAAATAATCTGACATGGCTACGGAGACTCTACAAGAGGTTGCTGAAAGCAAAACGAACCAGCTACGTTAATGAACATGATGACGTCAGTTGTGTCTAATTGTAAGTGATGAGCTGGAAAGTAATCTGGTTACTTAAAGGCATTACTGTATCATCTCAACACACATTGCGACAACAATCATATTATCAGTTTGATCGAAAGATCATCTTCGTTGCGCAACGAACAACTGCTATGGTGTCCAGATCATGGCCGAACCTTATTTTCTAGACTTTAAACAAATATCATGTTTTAATGCAACACATTTCTCATATTGGCTGCTAAAAGTTACAGAACCCCCCCCCCCCCTCGTGATGTCATGAGGCAATATGGCGGCGCTCGCACAGGCTCTCTATGTAGACTGGCCATGCTCAGATCCATTTCTTAGCACGTTCTCCAACGTGAAGCACAAATCATGGTTACGTCACAATAAACTTCACACAGAAAGTGGCCAGATGAAATGTCCGGACATTAATAGAATTGTAAATACGATTTTCAAGCACGTCTGGCTATTTGTTGTCATGGAAGCGGCCGTCATTAATTATTACGTAATGTTGATGTCAAGTGCTGGCCAGCAGGAAATATAAGGTGTCTGGATTATGTCGATAAAAAATGCCTGCTACGTCACAATTATCGCTGCCGGTACAATACATGCAATTTTAAGAATTTACTTCTTTCTTCCTACTATTTGAGATGAGGAGATATGCGTTAAGAGCAAGTAGTGGGGTGTAACGTACGCTCCTACAAGGTATTATAACAGCTTTACAAAACAGTAACGCAACAAAATACAGATGTTTCAACTTTCATGAGGCCTTCAGAAAACGAGCGCAACACAGACGGACACGGGAATAAAGATAAACTCAATTACATATAGAATCAGGAGGACAAGTAGATCAAAGAGATATAACAAAAGGGATAAAAAAAAGTAAATTATTAAAATAAAACGGAGATGTACTACATATTGAGGGAATACAAATTGATATGTTCAAATAAGTAAGCTAAACATATTTTAAAATCAATAGGAGATCAGCTGAAACGATCCAGAAACAGACACCGATGACTGTAAGTCGGATGTGGGTGTGATAAGACGTGAGGGAGAAGGAGGAAAGCAGTCACATGATTAGACAAGAGTTCTTATAGGAGTTGGATGTGATAACTAGGTGTGAATAGTGGTCAAGAATTAGACGGGTATCGGCTGAGATAGAGAAATGTTTACTGGTGCGATCTACAAGGCGGAATGGGAGGGTAGTCTGTCTGTAAGAAATAATATAATAACAGCTATGTGAAAATGGAATAAAGGGAAAAAGAGAGAGCAGGTAGTACTGGAATATACAGTGAAAAGAAGAATTTGGCAGAATAGGTATTGATAAGGATTTTGAATATACGTTGGTAAGAAGGGACCGTAATTCCTGTAGATGGGTGTCAATGCACCTACAAAATATGTAGTGTAGACCCGGAGTATAGATAGGGAAATCACGTCAGGGTGTAAGAGGCCAAAACAGTAGAAGGGGAGAGAAGAATGGAGAGGAAAGGGGGAAGTCGGAACGGAGAAAGGAATGATAGGAGGAAAGAGGAGGGGGAAGAAAATAGGAGAGGGGGGGGGGTAAATTAATAAAGATGGGCGTTAGCTTTCTGAGATAGCTGGTTGTGTAGATTCAGTTTTGGTAATTTTGAGCAATAACTTACCGTGGAATCACATCTTAAATAAAAATGTTCGATATTGTAATATCATCATCATCATCGAGTGCCGTCTCCGCAACGAAGGTTGGCTACCATGGATCGCCATTCCACTCTGTTTCTTGCTTTGATGGTGCAGGTTATCATAGATTGACTTGCCCATCTTTTGATGTTACTCGTCCATGTTAGTCTTGATAGTTTGCCATGTTGTAAAGTATCTCATCTCACCTAACGTTGTAAAGTATCTCATCTCACCTAATGTTGTAAAGTATCTCATCTCACCTAACGTTGTAAAGTATCTCATCTCACCTAACGTTGTAAAGTATCTCACCTCACCTAACGTTGTAAAGTATCTCATCTCACCTAACGTTGTAAAGTATCTCATCTCACCTAACGTTGTAAAGTATCTCATCTCACCTAACGTTGTAAAGTATCTTGTTACAGCGTTGTGATGTTCTTTGTTATATTATATCTTTATCTTTATATCGTATAGTGGCTAGTACTTCAATGATCACAGCACATCACAGCATTGAGGTAACATGTAACAGATAAGATCATGACAGAGTCGTTTCCTTTAATATATAATGATAATCACATTTATTGAATTTTCTGCTGGCACACATGATCTATAGTCTTGGATGCAACGTTTAATTAATGTCACACAATTTGTTATAATTTATCTACTTACGACATGTAAGATGAACACACAATTCTTGAATTAATCTTTCACTGTCTTTCAAAGCTACTTCACACCTATAATTATAACTTGTTGATTCTTAACTGACTTGGCTAACTCAAGACTCCTACTCTTAACTTTCTCACTGTTCTGACTCTAACTGTTTCTAAACTGCTTAACTGCTTCTTGTCTAGATGTTTCTACTCTAACTGACTTAGTCTACATTCTACTTTTTCTCCTAAAATCTCTGGCTTAACTTCTTTGTCCTAACTCCTTGTTCTTCCTGTTAAACTGTTGTGCATGACTTTAAGTACTCCAGCTCTCGCTCTACGTCTGAACGTCCGTAACCAATCAGATCGTCGCACCTGACCACTAGCGACTCTCTCTCTCTGGTCACCCTGCAGTACCCGTGTCCGATGACTTGCTTATTCGGTGACTAACACCTGAACTTTCCCAAATTTGGACAAAACATCCTGTTTCCCCGAAATCTCTACGCCCTATTTGGGATAATATTACTTCATCCTGGTAGCTGGATGACCACTTGACCGTTCCATGACTTTGACAATAACAACTTATTTATCAGCCAGGCCAAAGTCATGGGTTTCACATGCTAAGTGCGTGATCACCCACAATAACAATGAACTTGCATGGACATTCGTGGAGATTCATGGAAAATCCCCTTCAACTATTATCTCAAGGCCAAGTCATGACCCTCTCTACTTCGGTGGGTGTCCACTACCCACTCTCTACAACTTGTTATCCTAATGTGTATTCTGGAAAATCTATACTTAAATTCTGCTGGTCGCCACTATATGATACTGCTATCTGTCTCTTGAGAAGCGGTAACAAGCTCTCACTAGCTTAACTGTTACATTATCTCCCTTCACAATCTTGAGCCATCAAAAAAATTGTAACAGTAGTATGTATGTAACATCATTAAGATATGACTATTAATCATAATAGTAAATAAAAAATTCTAAGTTACCTAAAAAAAATTCAGTACAATGTTCCTCTAAATAATTGTCACCATACAACATTCATTCTTTAATAATACATAAGCATCAACACAATCTAGGAGACAATAAGGTACTGAGCAATAAAAATTATTTGTAACAAAAAAATGTAACATTTCCAAGGGACTTAATTTTTCAAAATATGTCCAGTTGTGTCCCCTGATAATAAAAAAAGTCAAGTCTTCTTGAGCATTCTAACTACTTCTGATGACTGATTGCCAGCTTCTTGAGGAGAGCTACATTACAGGCATCAGCAGAACCTCTGTCGACTGGCATCTGTGATCCCAGTATCAGAATCTAAGAATAAACTCATACAAATAAACCATTTACAACATTTATTATCATGCATCATTATTGCGAGTCTTTATGCTTTAGAACATATCCGCTCAATTGACATAGAACATATATGACAATACGTAGACAATTCACATATCTCCGGAGACCACAATCACAACACGATCACCAACCACACTTAGCTTGAGCAATAATATATCAATATACCTACTTATTTAAGCCTTATCTTTATTTACAACATACTTTCTTTGAGCCTCATTTTAAAACTCAACTTCTTCATGATACTCTCTTTTAATATCTCCTCTCTACTCTCAATATCAGAATTATCTGGATACAGTCCACTTGACAGCATCTGCTAGTCATTAATTTGACTCAGAATGATCTGCGATTATTCCATTAATCTCTTGTATTCACACAGGACTACTATTTAGTCTAAATAAATTCTGGAACTCTCTCTCAAGTTCCATCTTTTTCTATTCCTCATAATGCTCTATTTCTGTGTATGTATCTTCATATCTGTACAAACTTTGTCATTCGACAACAGAATATATATATCGCATCAACCTCTCAGGTTCTCATTACTTCTTCATCTCACTATCTTATATAGCTTCTCTTTTCATGTAACTTTTCTATGAGTTATCACTCAGTTACATGATTAATTTCACAACTTAGAATTCTCCTTGAGGTTCTCTCAATAATTCTCTCATTTCTCTGACTTCTTGTAAGTCTCCTATAATTCCCTCATGTAACCTTTCTATGAGTTATCACTCGGTACATGTTTCACATGAGTCTCTTCCAGACTCCTTTTCTCATGATACTTCTCCTAGTATCACCTTTATCACCAAATTTCCTTTTAGGTCTCACTCAACACAGGTTATCACTTTGTCTTTTCTCATTACCTATTATTGGTCAGTTGTTCCTTGGATTACCATCCAACTTCGCCAGTTTAAGAACTCTGACCAACTCGTAGTTAGTACATATGTTTCATCGATACTCCTCTAAACTCTCTAGTTCATCTGAGGTAATCTCTCTCTAATTCCTCAGCTATCTTGTCTTCTATATTCTCTTGACACTACTTCTCCATATCTATTTATAAATCACATCCTGTGTACATAGTGTATATTATTAATATTAAAATAATTTATCCTTCTAATTAGTGAGTCATTACATCTCCATGGGATGTTTACCCTTACTCTTGCTGGCATGCTCCAGGAACTCGCTCATTCTTCCTAGTCTGCGAGCAAAAAACATGTCTGTTTTTACACGTTCATCATCTTGTCTTTTTCTTTCTTCTATTATTTTAGTCCTTTCAGGGGATCCCAGTGGCCAAAACACTATTCCTGAATTAATATCTTCCTTTAAATCATTATCTTTACTGACACAAACTGTAGCAACTTGTCTATCCTTTTTCTTCTTTGTCTTTGCTGTACATTTCTTGGAGGATTTCTGTCCTGTCGTATCACCTTGCGAGCCTTCCGATATTGTTACCTTACCGTCTTCTATCGTCGTCCCCCAATACTCTCTACGGATTTCATCATTGTCACTATCATAATCTACTGTGCACTGGTCTGGGTATAGTGGGTGCACATAACGTGGTCGATCTGAATCAGCAGGCCACAAATCAACGTCTGATCTTGATGGAATTTTTCTGGTTCTCACCGACTTTTGCCTCTCCGGATGGACCTTTACTTTCTGTCTAACATCTTCTGTGTCTGTCATCTTTGAAAATTTCTCTTGAAGCTGTAGTTTTTCATGCGTCAGTTGTCCAATATATTCCTCCGCCTCCATTATATCATTTTCTATTTTGTCTACTTCTTTCTTCAAGCCTTTGTTCTTCGTCTTTAAGCTATCAACTGTCTCTGTCAACTCTACAATCTTTTTATTATTTTTCTCATTAGTTTGCTTTAGTATCCTAATCTCATGATCTTGTTTTATTAATTTCTCATTTAATTCTTCTATTATTTTGTTACTTTCTTTATTCTTCTCAATCCATTTAGTTTCATATTCTTGCCATGTGTCACTGTCACTACCTACACAGGCATCTATATAAGTCTTTAAAATTGTAGTCTCTACTTCAGTCTGTGTACTCCTTGTCTCTTGTTCAGTGTCTGTCTTTCTAATAATCTCTTCTCTAATAATTATATTTGTTTTTAAACTATATAGTCTATAGTCTGGTTTAGCGTATGTTATTGGATTAGTATATGTATGTTTTTGTAATGGCCTATAAACCTTGACTATAATCTTACTATTATTTATTGTGTGCTCACTATTCAAAATCTTATTGACAATGTTACTATCTCTGTATAGAATTATAGCTCTGTTTGTCTCTTCTTCAGGCCTATCAATTAATTTCACAAATATTATTTCCCCAAAGGAACTAAAATAATCTCTAATAATTATGTCGTTAATGTTTTTATTTAAATTTGTTATCAATATTTTACAGCTATTAGTATTTATAATTTGTTTACTGTCCATGTCTAATTTTAATATTAGTATAATAACTCGTGTAAATTTTAATATAACTAAGTGATGACTACCACCACCGACTAGTCGTGAAGGATCCAACTGTTGAAGGAACAAAACAATTACAATTTATTATATGTTATAAAATATAAGACTATAAAATATCAGCACTTTATGACTTTATGAACACCTCAGTTTCTGAAATAAATAGAAATTTATTATTTAATTTCCCTGTGAAATAAAACAATGTAGTATAGAAATTATTATTATTTAATTTCCCTGTGGAATAAAACAATGTAGTATAGAAATTATTATTATTTAATTTCCCTGTGGAACAAAACAATGTAGTATAGAAATTATTATTATTTAATTTCCCTGTGGAATAAAAACAGTTTAACTTTGTAGTATAATATCAGTAATCAATATATATTAAATTATAATCTTATGTAGCCTTCATTCAATATATAAATATACTTATTTTTAAAAATACAACCAGCATAGTTAAAAAAATGGTTTACACGACAGTATGGTATGTAGTATGTCAATTTACTAATAATAATATTTTAAAAATAATTATTTAACCAAAATTAACAACTTTAAAATTACAACCTTTAACTACTTACTTAATAATTTAATTAATTAACTACTTAATAAATTATAATTAATTAATTATTGTTTCTCAGCTCTACTACTGACGATCAGCGGATCAGTCTCCTTGCCTTCTGGTCTAAATGTAAATATATTTTAATTTAACAACACTCGCGAATGGCCATTATATCGTAACACTTTACTAACACTGTTTTGTTATTGATTCAGTTTCTCTAAATAGACAATACTACACCACTTGAAATTATTAATTATATATATATCAATCAATAACAATTCCCAATAAATTGACACATGTGGAATTCAACACGTCGAACAATTTCGTCGACAGTTATCGGTCCTTTCTACACACACAATAATGACGTTTCAAAACAACCGGGTTGGGTCAAGGGTCGGCTTATTGATGAAGTGAAACTTGAAATTCAGGTGGACGAAATTATGTTTGACTTGACACCGACAGGTAATATTGATAGGCCAGATTTTAAGCTGACCAGAACTTTTGCACGAAGGACAGGTATTGCTAACCCATAAAGTTGCCAATTTTCTTATTGATGATCAGTTGTATGTTGACAAAATAAATCTAGTGCCGCTCTTGTATTGACACCGGTACATTTAGACTTGTAACAGCGTAATTTGACTTTTTGACCTGAAGGACGGGTACTCTTGATTGGTAAAATGACAATCTCAGTGAATTAATCTTTCACTGTCTTTCAAAGCTACTTCACACCTATAATTATAACTTGTTGATTCTTAACTGACTTGGCTAACTCAAGACTCCTACTCTTAACTTTCTCACTGTTCTGACTCTAACTGTTTCTAAACTGCTTCTTGTCTAGATGTTTCTACTCTAACTGACTTAGTCTACATTCTACTTTTTCTCCTAAAATCTCTGGCTTAACTTCTTTGTCCTAACTCCTTGTTCTTCCTGTTAAACTGTTGTGCATGACTTTAAGTACTCCAGCTCTCGCTCTACGTCTGAACGTCCGTAACCAATCAGATCGTCGCACCTGACCACTAGCGACTCTCTCTCTGGTCACCCTGCAGTACCCGTGTCCGATGACTTGCTTATTCGGTGACTAACACCTGAACTTTCCCAAATTTGGACAAAACATCCTGTTTCCCCGAAATCTCTACGCCCTATTTGGGATAATATTACTTCATCCTGGTAGCTGGATGACCACTTGACCGTTCCATGACTTTGACAATAACAACTTATTTATCAGCCAGGCCAAAGTCATGGGTTTCACATGCTAAGTGCGTGATCACCCACAATAACAATGAACTTGCATGGACATTCGTGGAGATTCATGGAAAATCCCCTTCAACTATTATCTCAAGGCCAAGTCATGACCCTCTCTACTTCGGTGGGTGTCCACTACCCACTCTCTACAACTTGTTATCCTAATGTGTATTCTGGAAAATCTATACTTAAATTCTGCTGGTCGCCACTATATGATACTGCTATCTGTCTCTTGAGAAGCGGTAACAAGCTCTCACTAGCTTAACTGTTACAATCTCATCTCACCTAACGTTGTAAAGTATCTCATCTCACCTAACGTTGTAAAGTATCTCATCTCACCTAACGTTGTAAAGTATCTCATCTCACCTAACGTTGTAAAGTATCTCATCTCACCTAACGTTGTAAAGTATCTCATCTCACCTAACGTTGTAAAGTATCTCATCTCACCTAACGTTGTAAAGTATCTCATCTCACCTAACGTTGTAAAGTATCTCATCTCACCTAACGTTGTAAAGTATCTCATCTCACCTAACGTTGTAAAGTATCTCATCTCACCTAACGTTGTAAAGTATCTCATCTCACCTAACGTTGTAAAGTATCTCATCTCACCTAACGTTGTAAAGTATCTCATCTCACCTAACGTTGTAAAGTATCTCATCTCACCTAACGTTGTAAAGTATCTCATCTCACCTAACGTTGTAAAGTATCTCATCTCACCTAACGTTGTAAAGTATCTCATCTCACCTAACGTTGTAAAGTATCTCATCTCACCTAACGTTGTAAAGTATCTCATCTCACCTAACGTTGTAAAGTATCTCATCTCACCTAACGTTGTAAAGTATCTCATCTCACCTAACGTTGTAAAGTATCTCATCTCACCTAACGTTGTAAAGTATCTCATCTCACCTAACGTTGTAAAGTATCTCATCTCACCTAACGTTGTAAAGTATCTCATCTCACCTAACGTTGTAAAGTATCTCATCTCACCTAACGTTGTAAAGTATCTCATCTCACCTAACGTTGTAAAGTATCTCATCTCACCTAACGTTGTAAAGTATCTCATCTCACCTAACGTTGTTATTCAAGTAAAGTTCTCTTTAAGAAGTGATACACACAAGGCGACTAAATACAAGAAAGGCGAAGCACTTCCATGGGTATACTTTGACAACAGACTATTCTGTTATCGCCCTTGCAGAAACCAGGCTTGATCATTCACAACAAGAAAGAACATTTACATCGTTCATGGTGATAATATAATCCTGCAACTTCACTTAATCCAGAATACAAACCTGCAGCTCCCCACAACTCTTAATAACAAATTTGGACAAGATCATTGTTATTATTATTATTATTATTATTATCATCATCATCATCATCATCATCCTCATCATCATCATCAAGTGCCATGCCTACTGGCTGAGTGTGATCATGTTTCTCCACAACTTTCGATCTCGAGAGTCATTTATCATTTCTGTTGTTGACCTTCTGCCAAGCCATTCTCTAAAGCTGTCTGGTATCTTTTCTCTTTGCTTCCCTCTATCTCTGTCTCTAAATTCTCCCAGTTGTCACAATATTTTCCAACTGTTTGCTTCTCATTACAAGGCAAAAAAGATGATTGCTTATTCCTAATAATGAAAATTAGCTCTCTTTTTAGCTTTGACCTCTTTCAGAACGTTTTCATTACGCTTCTCAGCTGTCTATGGTATTCTCAACATTCTTCTGTAAAACTACATTTCTACAGCATCCAGTGATTTTCTTGTATGTTTTCCCTTTGTCCATGATTCATATCCATATGTTAATACTGGCTCTACATGATATTTAAGAACTCTTTTTCTTGTTTCTATTGTCAAAAATTGATTGCACAGTATCTTCCTCATATTTTGGAAAGCTACTTTTGTCTGAGCCATTCTGCAACTCACTTCTGTTATACATCTATCATCTGAGGTTAACATTGTTCCCATATATTTAAATTCATTTACCCGTTTTAATATTGTTCCACTTTGTTTTTGTTGTGCATTGAAGTGATGTCTTTTTCTTTGTTGTTACCATTACCATCTTTTTACTATTGAGGCTGAGGCCTTTATTTTTGTTTTCCTTCACTAAAATGTTGTAGAAGATAAAAAAAAATAATTGAAAAATACAAGCATTAGAACTCGACATAAGTGTTTCCCCACATCTATTTACGACAGCGTATGCAATTTTGTGACTTCACCATGAGTACAACAAACAGTCTGAGCGTACACCAAGAGTTAATAGCAAGTCAATGTTTATTTCAATTGATCTTTATTTTCTTCACAATCCCAGGTCACTTCGCGTTCTGGCGAGATTGTGCTGTGAACTGCCATTTTAGGTTATTATTTTGGCGGGAAGTTAAGAGTTAATTGTAAGGATGAGTTTATTCAACGAATAGGGGAGTCGAGGACAGCGGTATTGAATACATTGGGGAGTCGAGGACAGTGGTATTGAATACATAGGGAGGCGAGGACAGCAATATTGAACCAATAGGGGAGTCAAGGACAGCGGTATTGAATACATAGGGGAGGCGAGGACAGCATTATTGAACCA
The DNA here is from genome assembly GCA_032433765.1 of Megaustenia siamemsis. Lineage (NCBI taxonomy): Eukaryota > Metazoa > Mollusca > Gastropoda > Stylommatophora > Ariophantidae > Megaustenia > Megaustenia siamemsis. The sequence continues at coordinate 150,613,648 of JAVIAB010000051.1, read as the reverse complement.
ATAGGGGAGTCAAGGACAGCAGTATTGGATGCAGAGGGGAGTCAAGGACAGCGGTATTGGATACATAGGGGAGGCGAGGACAGCGGAATTGAATACATAGGGGAGGCGGGGACAACATTATTGAACTAATAGGGGAGGCGAGGACAACGTTATTGGATACATAGGGGAGTCAAGGACAGCGGTATTGAATACATAGGAGAGGCGAGGACAACATTATTGAACCAATAGGGGAGTCAAGGACAGCGGTATGGATACATAGGGGAGTCAAGGACAACGGTATTGAATACATAGGGAGGCGAGGACAATATTATTGAACCAATAGGGGAGGCGAGGACAACATTATTGAACCAATAGGGGAGGCGAGGACAACATTATTGAACCAATAGGGGAGGCGAGGACAACGTTATTGAACTAATAGAGGAGGCGAGGACAACATTATTGAACCAATAGGGGAGGCGAGGACAACATTATTGAACTAATAGGGGAGGCGAGGACAACATTATTGAACCAATAGGGGAGGCGAGGACAACGTTATTGAACTAAAAGGGGAGGCGAGGACAACATTGTTGAACCAATAGGGGAGGCGAGGACAACATTATTGAACCAATAGGGGAGGCGAGGACAACGTTATTGAACTAATAGGGGAGGCGAGGACAACGTTATTGAACCAATAGGGGAGGCGAGGACAACATTATTGAACTAATAGGGGAGGCGAGGACAACATTATTGAACTAATAGGGGAGGCGAGGACAACATTATTGAACTAATAGGGGAGGCGAGGACAACATTATTGAACTAATAGGGGAGGCGAGGACAACATTATTGAACTAATAGGGGAGGCGAGGACAACATTATTGAACCAATAGGGGAAGCGAGGACAACGTTATTGAACCAATAGGGGAGGCGAGGACAACGTTATTGAACCAATAGGGGAGGCGAGGACAACGTTATTGAACCAATAGGGGAGGCGAGGACAACGTTATTGAACCAATAGGGGAGTCGAGGACAACGTTATTGGACTAATAGGGGAGGTGAGGACAACGTTATTGAACTAATAGGGGAGGCGAGGACAACGTTATTGAACTAATAGGGGAGGCGAGGACAACGTTATTGAACCAATAGTGGAGGCGAGGACAACGTTATTGAACCAATAGGGGAGGCGAGGACAACGTTATTGAACTAATAGGGGAGGCGAAGACAACATTATTGAATTAATAGGGGAGGCGAGGACAACATTATTGAACCAATAGGGGAGGCGAGGACAACATTATTGAACTAATAGGGGAGGCGAGGACAACATTATTGAACTAATAGGGGAGGCGAGGACAACATTATTGAACCAATAGGGGAGGCGAGGACAACATTATTGAACTAATAGGGGAGGCGAGGACAACGTTATTGAACCAATAGGGGAGTCAAGGACAGCGGTATTGGTTGCATAGGGGAGGCGAGGACAGCGGTATTGGATACATAGGGGAGTCAAGGATAGCGGTATTGGATACATAGGGGAGGCGAGGACAGCGGTATTGGATACATAGGGGAGTCAAGGACAGCGGTATTGAATACATAGGGGAGACCAGGACGGGATTATTGAACCAAGAGATTAAAGCTCTCAAACATTTAGTATTCTTCGATCCAACCAATAACGCAACTGTTCCTGGTAGATGACTTGGTTCGTCTCAGAGATTGACAGGTCTAGTTTACTTCAAGTATTTTGTTATCTGACTGTGGCATTTCCCGGGGCACTCCGAAATATTCACAATCAAGGGCAGTAACTCTATAAGCGAATATCGTCTCCTGAGGGAGGTTATTTTCTTCTTTATCTCCAGTACAGCTCATCAGATAGGCCCTCAGGCTGTTCGATCAGATTGTTCGTTATTGGCAATCAGCAGTTCCAAACACAAGAGTGCTAATTGGTCTACTGGAGGCTATCGCGAGGTAGCTGTCCCGTCATACATCTTCTACTCACGAGCATTTCCCGTTTCCAGAAAAAAGCGGAGCCCTTTTTAACCCCCCTAGAGCTAAAATATCTCCAATGGCCCATCAGTTGAACGTCCGTAGATTTAATGACGGTCATTAGTGCTAAAACTACAATTATCTTTTTTTTTACCTCTTGTGTGGCACTTTTAATGCATGTCGTCAATACGTTATTCACGATGACATTTACTGTAACATTATTACTTGACCTTCCACGAACTGTAATCTACATGATAGCACATGAGGCTAGGTCTGTTCGTCTATTCGTTTCTAAACTTTTCGACTAGATAATTGTTATTTCGGATACCCTTCGCCAAATTTAATCGTATAGTCTTACTATGTATAACGTATCGTACTGCTGTCTTAAAGATAAGTAAGTAAAAACAAGTAAAGAGCCCCGTTACGCCAAATGGCGTATAGGGAATATGGTGTTAGTGACCCTATATTTGACAGATCTTCGGCACATGATTTTTGGGGTAATGGTGTCGGTATTACGCCCGTGCCGTCTTAAAGATAAGGGATGTCCGTTATTCTGTTCGTGGAATCAGTTTCATTGCAGTCGGGACATCCCCATATCCGCTCCATCGACCGTCATAACATTTCTCGAAGCGTGTACAGATTGATTGGTCCTGTAAGGTGTTGATTATAGATACATCTGCTTTTGTTGATTATAGATACATCTGCTTTTCCCACTAAACAATCCGGATTGAGCAGATCCCTTTTCCACCTTTAGACTTCTCAGTCAATATATACTTCATTGTCCAACCCATTCAGCTACTCTTCTTTTGAAGAATCAAGTATAAACTTTGCGATGTTTTCTTTGGACTTGTCTAGAGTCAGGCCATACACAGGGCCAGAACTACCAGCGACCTTGTCGACTATTTCATTACCACGTACACTGAAATGCCCTGGACAGTACACAGTTAACGCACTCACTTTAGAGCCATACAAGAGCTACATACACTCCTGCCGAAGACACTGCAATCTTCCGTAGCATACAATGCGAGTCTGACTGCGTGATCCTCATTCTATGTAACCAACCATGCGGTAAAGGAATTATAAATTAAATTTCATAAAAATAGACTATAGCATCTGAAGGTGAGGAAATCAGTGATCTTCCTCGCTGTCATTAACTTCCTTAACTCATTAGTCAGTTGTGTCGACAAGAGTTCGTTAAACTGAGTTCGAATCTACGTCCATTTTATCGCCAAGCCAGCACGTTACCATTACATTACTTATGTTCTCTAATGGTGATATACTTGCCGTATAGTTTTACTGATTCATCTTATCTTTATCTTATAAACTATACATGTAGAGACTTGTTGGCTGTATCTTACTGCACACTTACTTACTATAGTCATCATGCAATCTTACTGACTTTGACTTTCAACAAAAATGAAGCATGTTTAAGTTCCTTGTTGTTACTATAACAACTGCTACTATATTTATTAGTTACATTGAATTATCTTCATTTTCATTTGTTATGTTCTCATTTAAAAAAAAAAGTAAATTAATGATTGGCTTGTCAACGAATATGGCGTAGAGAAAAACATTGAAATGAGATCATTCCTAAAGTGTGTAAATCAAATAAATATAATTGTATTAATCGTTAAATGAATTACATCAGAGAGGTCGCATATTTATTAGAGCAAATCAAAGTACATTGGAAGACTGACACTTTTGGATGGGAGATATAATTCAAACAAAAATAATAGGAATTTATGTTTAACTTTACAAGAGGAAGGTATCGGACCATCAAAAGCATCTTTGCCGACCAAGTGTGTGACCCATTATCTTGAAGCGTTGACGGTGGAGAGGCTTGTCCATAATCACGACCTTCAGGTGGCATCCTCCTGACGCATTTGGAAAGTTACATCGTGAGACGTTATAACGTTGAGCTTAAGACAATGATCACAGAAAAGAAGGAGAAGGAAGAATGAAGCCAACAGTGCTCGTCTCTGAGTATGGCAATGTCCACAAAATTTTCGAAGATGCGAATACCTTTATATTATAGTTTTGTGAACGTTGAATGGTAAATGTTTAAAGTTTGGAAGAAGAGTTGAAAACAAGAATTAATATCTCTTTTATTTCAATTGTCTACTTTTGAAGACTAGCACTGGAAACACGCCGGGCAGTTTCCTTCTAAATCCCGTATATTTTTCTTACGTTTAGTAAGCAGAAAACGAAATAAGTTAAACTATATTTTCTGAATCTATTATTGAATGTTTGCCAACTTGTAACAAGAGCTCGAAGCAAGTCAAACTCTGACCTTTATACTTAACACTTGATTGTTCTTCTGATTGCTCTTCGTGATTGCTCTTCGTGATGCTTCGTGATTGCTCTTCGTGACTGCTCTTCGTGATGCTTCGTGATTGCTCTTCGTGATTGCTCTTGGTGATAGCTCTTCGTCATTGCTCTTCGTGATTGCTCTTGGTGATAGCTCTTCGTAATTGCTCTTCGTGATTGCTCTTGGGGATAGCACTTAGTGATTGCACTTCGTGATAGCTCTTGGTGATAGCTCTTCGTGATTGCACTTCGTGATTGCTCTTCGTGATGCTTCGTGATTGCTCTTCGTGATTGCACTTCGTGATAGCTCTTGGTGATAGCTCTTCGTGATTGCACTTCGTGATTGCTATTAGTTATTGCTCTTGATGATTGCTCTTCGTAATTGCACTTCGTGATTGCTCTTCGTGATTGCACTTTGTGATTGATCTTCGTGATGCTTCGTGATTGCTCTTCGTGATTGCTCTTCGTGATGCTTCATCATTGCGCTCCGTGATTGCCCTTCGGGATTGCTCTTCGTGATGCTTCGTGATTGCTCTTCATAATTGCTCTTCGTGATTGCTCTTGGTGATAGCTCTTCGTGATTGCTCTTCGTGATTGCTCTTGGTGATTGCTCTTCGTGATTGCTCTTCGTGATTGCTCTTGGTGATAGCTCTTCGTGATTGCTCTTCGTGATTGTTCTTGGTGATAGCACTTAGTGATTGCACTTCGTGATAGCTCTTGGTGATAGCTCTTCGTGATTGCACTTCGTGATTGCTCTTCGTGATGCTTCGTGATTGCTCTTCGTGATTGCGCTCCGTGATTGCCCTTCGTGATTGCCCTTCGGGATTGCTCTTTCGTGATGCTTCGTGATTGCTCTTCATAATTGCTCTTCGTGATTGCTCTTCATGATAGCTCTTCGTGATTGCTCTTCGTGATTGCACTTCGTGATTGCTCTTCGTGATTGCTCTTCGTGATGCTTGGTGATTGCTCTTAGTTATTGCACTTCGTGATTGCTTTTCGTGATGTTTCGTGATTGCTCTTCGTGATTGCTCTTCGTGATTGCTTTTCGTGATGTTTCGTGATTGCTCTTCGTGATTGCTCTTCGTGATGTTTCGTGATTGCTCTTCGTGATGTTTCGTGATTGCTCTTCGTGATGTTTCATGATTGCTCTTCGTGATTGCTCTTCGTGATTGCTCTTCGTGATTTTTCGTGATTGCTCTTCGTGATTGCTCTTCGTGATTCCTCTTCGTGAAGCTTCGTGATTGCTCTTCGTGATGTTTCGTGATTGCTCTTCGTGATGTTTCGTGATTGCTCTTCGTGATTGCTCTTGCTGATTGCTCTTCGTGATGTTTCGTGATTGCTCTTCGTGATTGCTCTTCGTGATTGCTCTTCGTGATGTTTCGTTTTTGCTCTTCGTGATTGCTCTTTGTGATGTTTCATGATTGCTCTTTGGGATTGCTCTTCGTGATTGCTCTTCGTGATTGCTCTTCGTGATTCCTCTTTGTGATTGCTCTTCGTGATTGCTCTTCGTGATGTTTCGTGATTGCTCTTCGTGATTGTTCTTCGTGATTGCTCTTCGTGATTGCTCTTCGTGATTGCTCTTCGTGATTGCTCTTCGTGATTGCTCTTCGTGATGTTTCGTGATTGCTCTCCGTGATTGCTCTTCGTGATGCTTCGTGATTGCTCTTCGTGATTGCTCTTCGTGATGTTTCGTGATTGCTCTTCGTGTTTGCTCTTCGTGATGCTTCGTAATTGCTCTTCGTGATTGCTCTTCGTGATTGCTCTTCGTGATTGCTATTTGTTCTCAAATTTTTCTGCAAAACCATGTTTCTGTTTCTCCAACATGCTCGTTTCTGTTGCTTACTTCTCAAACATGCTCGTTTCTGTTGCTTACTTCTCCAACATGCTCATTTCTGTTGCTTACTTCTCCAACATGCTCGTTTCTGTTGCTTACTTCTCCGACATGCTCGTTTCTGTTGCTTACTTCTCCAACATTCACATTTATATGTCACCATTGGCTCCCCATAAGACTATCTGTCTATTGTCCTATCTAGCCGAAGACCACAATAGGGCAGAACCACAATCTCAAAAACAGAAACTTTGCGTGCCAAAATGGCCATAAGACTATACAACTCTTTTATTACTTCCTTTGTCAACGTTGTGATGCATAATCTAGAGACATATAACAATAAATGAATATTTTAATTGAGGGAAACTTCCTAGGTGATAGATCAGCAAATCATTTCAAGGGGAAAGGTATGTGTACAGCATTTGGAAAGAAAAGTCACAAATAATCAACAACAGAAAAAAGACAGAGAACAATAGATGGTCCTAATCAGGATCGAACCCGTACTCCTCGGCACAGCGCCATGCCACGAGATGATGCATAATATGTTTTTCAATCCTGAATATTCTCTTTGAATCATTCTGGAGAGACTAAAAGATACCATAGAGAAACATTTGAGAGATGAACAAGCAGGTTTTAGGAAGAACAGTGCTGATCAAATAATTACTCTACGTATAATAGTTGAACAAAGTTTAGAACTAAAATCCCTACTTTATATAGGATTCATAGATTACGAAAAGGTATTTGATAGTTTAGACAGAGGAATGCTTTGGAAGTTGCTGAGTCATTACGGAATCCTCATAAAGTTTATTAACCTGATAAAAACAATGTATGAAGGAACGAAATGTAGTGTGGTGCATGAAGGACAGCTTACATAATCATTTGAAATAAGAACAGGAGTAAGGCAGGGATGCCTTCTGTCTCCATTTCTCTTTCTACTGGCCATAGATTGGATTATGAAAATAACTCAAAACAACAGAAATGGAATCCAGTGGTCACTGACCAAACAACTTGATGATTTAGACTTTGTTGATGACATAGCTCTCCTATCACACAGCCATCAACAGATGCAGGATAAAATGAGTATACTTGATGAGAGATCGCAACAGCTAGGACTGAAGATTAATAGAGATAAGACCAACTTTATGAGAATTAATGCAGTTGGCAATAACCAAATAAAATTAGGAGAAATACCTCTCCTAGACGTACAATCTTACATATATCTGGGCAGTAATATAGATAAAGAGGGAGGAACAGAAAATGATACCAAAGTAAGGATAACAAAAGCAAGAGGAGCTTTCGTTGCACTGGGAAACATATGGAAATCCAAAGAACTTAGGTTAAATAAAAAAAATAAACATTTTCAACTCAAATGTTAAGTCGGTCCTATTATATGGCTGTGAAACATTGAGAACAACAAAATTGACAATCCTGAAGATAGAGACTTTCATTAATGGATGCTTACGCAGAATAAATGGATGGAAATGGCAGGACAAAATCACTAACATAGAATTATGGAAATATACCAGTCAAATACCAGTGGATAAAGAGATACAGCGAAGACGATGACGCTGGATAGGACACACACTGCGGAAGCCAACTGAGAGTATTACACAACAGGCCCTTTTTTGGAATCCCCAGGGGAAAAGAGAAAGAGGAAGACAAAGGAATTCTTGGAGAAGACAGATAGAAGCAGAGATGAAGATGATGGGGAAGACATGGAATGATCTTAAAAGAATGGCAAAAAATAGAACGACTTGGAAAGTGTTTGTTGAAGACCTCTGCTCCACAGGGAGCTGAAAGTTTTTGTTGAAGACCTCTGCTCCACAGGGAGCTGAAAGTGTTTGTTGAAGACCTCTGCTCCACAGGGAGCTGAAAGTGTTTGTTGAAGACCTATGCTCCACAGGGAGCTGAAAGTGTTTGTTGAAGACCTCTGCTCCACAGGGAGCTGAAAGTGTTTGTTGAAGACCTATGCTCCACAGGGAGCTGAAAGTGTTTGTTGAAGACCTCTGCTCCACAGGGAGCTGAAAGTGTTTGTTGAAGACCTCTGCTCCACAGGGAGCTGAAAGTGTTTGTTGAAGACCTATGCTCCACAGGGAGCTGAAAGTGTTTGTTGAAGACCTATGCTCCACAGGGAGCTGAAAGTGTTTGTTGAAGACCTATGCTCCACAGGGAGTTGAAAGTGTTTGTTGAAGACCTATGCTCCACAGGGAGTTGAAAGTGTTTGTTGAAGACCTATGCTCCACAGGGAGCTGAAAGTGTTTGTTGAAGACCTATGCTCCACAGGGAGCTGAAAGTGTTTGTTGAAGACCTATGCTCCACAGGGAGCTGAAAGGTAGAAGAAGAAGAATGTTTGCTTGAACTTTCGGCGTCCTACCTCCACTGTGTTTCAACGATCTGAGATCACTGTCGTTGCCGGGAATATGAATTCATTGACAAAACATTTCATTTGAGTTGTCCATTTGGAAGTTCTCTTTTCTATGTCAGGCGGCCATTTATCTCTGCCCTTTTTAATCTTACGAGGCCATGACCTTTATTGTTGCATTCCATCACCAAAATTTAAATTTCTTTTTTTTTTCCTGTAGCTCTTTTTCACACTTAGCAATTAAGATTGTATCATTAGCACATGTCAGTTTGTTTACATTATGATCACCGACTGGTATTCTGGGTATGTCCCTTATGGATCTAAGTATAATCTCACTATAAAGATAAAATAAATCTGGAGATAGCACACAACAATCTGTCTAACACCTTGTTTTATCTGTTGAAACATCCCCAATTAAGCAAAGAATATCTGCATAAAAAATGAGAGAAAATAACATAAAAGATACTGCAACAAAACTGAAAATTTTGGGATAAAAACTGTGCAGAAAATGAGAGCTCTCAAAAACTGAGAGAACGATGAGCGCATATGCACACAAACCTATAGAAGACTTTGACACGTGATCTGGACGGAAATGTCCGTGGACAGACAAGAAGAAAAAACTGTTTGATGATGTGAAAATGTATTTATATTGATCCTGAAATATTTGATCCACCAGAGATGAATCGTTGCCTTCTCCTTACCCATAAACGCACCTTCGTTGTTATTGATGCGCCGTGTCACGCCAACTCTGAGGTGTTATTGATGCGCCGTGTCACGCCAACTCTGAGGTCTTATTGATGCGCCGTGTCACGTCAACTCTGAGGTGTTATTGATGCGCCGTGTCACGCCAACTCTGAGGTGTTATTGATGCGCCGTGTCACGCCAACTCTGGGTGTTGTTTATTCACATCAAGATCCCAAGTAGTGTCAGCTTTCTTGAGTGTGTTCTCATGATTTGATAAACACTTGAAAGTTGTATTTGTTCGTTCGTTTAATCAAGATTTGCTGCCAACAATATCTCTAATCCCATTTGTATTGTAGAGTTAGATCACTCATAGAAGGAGTGTACGCAAGCAATGGGTAGAGTCGTTGCAGAAAACCAAAATACGTAAGGTCACCTTTGTCTATGTCCCTGGACATGCGGGAGTACGGGGAAATGAAAGAGCGGACAGGTTAGCTAGCTGCGCTGTCGTTGAGGACGGACAACCAATAGATCGGGCGGACATCATCAATGCCCACTCCGAGATGTGGGAAGAGCACAGGACTTCGACAAACACAGATCCACATCACTTCTTCGGATGATGGAAATGGGAGTTAAGATGGGCACAGCCAGAAATGAGAAACTTGGTGGCCGTGTAAGAAGACTCATCAACCAACATAGAACTGGAGTCGTCAGTCGCTGGACACTGAGGGAATTGCTGAGGAGGGGATCTGAGCACCTATGGACATGTTCGGAGTGCAATGATGATGATCCGCAAATAACCCAATAACTCATTAACTCATTAACTCAATAACTCAATAACTCACAGAAGGAAGGACAACAATCCTGGTACTCGTTTAGGGCTGAGTAATCTTGAAGAAGGAATCATCTCATCTTCTTTGACTAGTTGACCAACCGTCTCTACCGCGTCTTCCTTGTCACTAATAATGAAGGAAATTATATTTATCCAGCACTTCTTATCACACTGACCGATCGTACTCTCTGGTTTCTTACAACTAGAGACCATGTTTGGCATACTATTCTATTCTATTCTATTCTATTCTATTCTATTCTATTCTATTCTATTCTATTCTATTCTATTCTATTCTATTCTATTCTATTCATCTGGGATTCATCATATCCGCTTCACCATTTGTCACAGTATTTTTCAAAATGCATCGTCAAATTCCATTAATAAGATCACTCCGTACAAGTCCTTCTCAACTGCACAGGCGACGATGTCATTTCTCCTTAGTCGCCTCTTTACTATATGCAAAGCAGGCAACATCGGCTCTATTCTTTTCTCCTCTCACCGTGCAGGCCCCGGTGACCACAGGTGGTAAATGTTTGACAATGATAACATGTAGGTGATAGGAATACATGGTTAATTTTCTGTTCTTTATTGTCATATTGATGTTCACATATTTTAGCAATTATCACATTTAGTAGCTCACATAGTTGAAGTTTCATGTTTTGTTTCCATTTCATTATTTATTTTTACTCACTAGAGAAGGAATTAAATCGCTTTTAAAACAAATACCCACGAAACATTTATAAAATTCAAAATGACAAAATTTCAATTCTCAAGAGAATGCACTAAGAGAATAATCTCAAATAAATGGAAACTTACATGTATGGAAATAGCTATGGACATCCGGCATTTGCTCAAGAAAAAAAATAATTCTCACCAGATAATGTTTTTGCCATTTTGCGTTCACCAGCTTTTACTGCTGACGAAGTCCCTAGAGACAAGAAATTGAATTGTGCGTGTTAGTCCCGTTCTCTAGTTCCGTGTTGAGCAGTTTTATCCACCGTGTCTTCAACCACAAAAAGTATTTGCATATCAGTTAATACGATACACGTTTATACATAAGTGTTATTGGTCACATTTTCCGACATTTAAATCCCAAATATATAGGAAAAAACATTCTCCGAAAATAGCAAAATGTATAAAGAAATTAGCATTCGGTGTAGTAAAGGATAGCCAAGTACTGGTGTAGCTAGTCCCTCTCCGACAAAATAAGTCCATATCAATCTGCACAAAGAAATATATTATACAAAGCAGGGAAAAATGGATTAACACGCAAAATGTAATTCCTAGTCTCTAGGGACTTCGTCAGAGTTGAAAGCTGGCGAACGCAACAACAACAACAACAACAACAACAACAACAACAACAACAACAACAACAACAACAACAATACAAAGCATATTTATCTACATTCTTTGTTACTAGTACCAAACATGGTCACTTACAAGACATAAAAGAAAGTTAGTCACCAGAGAAATGAGATGTTTGCGGAAAGAAAATTATCCACCAGGAAAATTAGATATTTGAGAAAAGAAAGTTATCCACCAGAGAAATGAGATGTTTGAGAAAAGAAAGTTATCCACCAGAAAAATTAGATGTTTGAGAAAAGAAAGTTATTCACCAGAAAAATTAGATGTTTGAGAAAAGAAAGTTATCCACCAGAAAAAATTAGATGTTTGAGAAAAGAAAGTTATCCACCAGAGAAATGAGATGTCTGAGAAAAGAAAGTTATTCACCAGAGAACTGAGATGTTTGAGAAAAGAAAGTTGTCCACAAGAGAAATGAGATGTTTGAGAAAAGAAAGTTATCCACCAGAGAAATGAGATGTTTGAGAAAAGAAAGTTATTCACCAGAGAAATGAGATGTTTGAGAAAAGAAAGTTATCCACCAGAGAAATGAGATGTTTGAGAAAAGAAAGTTGTCCACAAGAGAAATGAGATGTTTGGGAAAAGAAAGTTGTCCACAAGGAAAATGAGATGTTTGAGAAAACTGTAGGAGTGACCAGAGAAGACAAAATCATAAACGAGGTTACAAGAGAAAATGCTGGCGTAGAACCAATTTAGAATTACATATAAAGTCAAGAAATAAAATGGTTTGCCCATCTTGAGAGATTAGGTATGCCACACCATACAAGGCGTACATGAAGGAAGAGGAGAAGGAAACGCAGCTAGAGTTATACCCATACAACGTTAGTGTTGAAACATGTGAGTAACTTGACAGCAGCATCAAGTGTCGATAATAGAGGCTGGCAGGAGAGGAACGACCATAGCTTTATCTCTCCCGATACTCTTTGTAAAGAAGAGTAAGTAGAGAAGAAGAAGAGGAGAGAAGAAGAAGATGAGGATGAAGAGGAAGATGAGGATGAAGAGGAAGATGAGGATGAAGAGGAAGATGAGGATGAAGAGGAAGATGAGGATGAAGAGGAAGATGAGGATGAAGAGGAAGATGAGGATGAAGAGGAAGATGAGGATGAAGAGGAAGATGGGAATGAAGAAGAAGAGAAGGAGGATGAAGAAGAAAGGGAAGTGGAAGAAGCAGAAGAAAATAAAGTTAAGCTCAACTTATAACAAGTCATCTACTTAATTGTTGTAATGTTCAAGGTGTTAGATCATTTGCGGAAGAGACATTTGTAGATGATTTATGTTACACTGTTTTTGATTTTCTGAGAGAAGCGCTTCATCACATCATCGTCATCACCATCTTCTTCATAATCATCGCCAGCATCATAATAATCATCTTTATCAAATTAAGCACAATGCCTGCTTGCGTAGGTGTCTCCCAACGAAGTGTTACCTCTACAGCTTGTGTCTGTTCAATTCTGCTGTTATCATGAGTTCTAATCAAACTATTCTCTCTTTTTATTTGAATATTTCTCTTTGTTGCCGTCTATTTCGTTTCCTATCTTTTCTTTTCTTTTTTTCAGTTCTCACGATATATCCTGGCTGTTCTCTTCTCATTACGTGACCAAAATATTATTGTTTCTTTTTCCTGTTGTCAGTAATTATATGCTTTTCTTTTTTTTTTTTTTTTTGGCTTTGGCCCTCTTTAGGACTTGGGTAAAATTTAAACATAAAATTTTGCGTGACAGCTTTACTAGATGAGAACAGCACAAAATAATCTAACGTTTCGGGTGCAGGCCTTCATCGGTTGATCTGGGCAACATACACGTACAAGACATTTTCTTGTAAAAGTGTTTAATGTCAGTAAAAAAAAAAGTGTCCCCGTCACACCAAGTGGCGTATAGGGAATATGGTGTTAGTGAACATAAATTTTACAGACCTTCGGCACATGATTTTTGGGTAATGTGGTCGGTATTTTTGGGGTAATGTGGTCGGTATTACGCCCGTGCCGCTTTACTTTCCCAGAAAAAAAAACCGGTACCCATTAAAGGCTGGGTGAACCGGAAGCCGTCGGTTGGGATCGAACCCTACCTCTTGTCCTTTGTAGTCCAGTTCACTAACCACTGAGCTATCGTGGCTCCGTTTTATGCCAGCACTTTTTAAAAATATTTCCCGATTGTCCTGATTTCACTTCCATAGGTCTAGACTTGTTCTACATAACCAAAGACACTAAACACACTGACTAGCTATCTTCTAACTCTATCCTTTCTTTAATCTCTCTCAGGTTTAATGTGTTCCCTATCTTTCCTTGAATCTCTCCAAGCTTTACGTTCTCTATCCTTCCTTTAATCTCTCAGTTTTAAGTTCTTTATTCTTCCTTTAATCTCTCTCAGGTTTAATGTGTTCCCTATTTTTCCTTGAATCTCTTCAAGCTTTACGTTCTCTATCCTTCCTTTAATCTCACCAAGCTTTATGTTCTTTATCCTTCCTTTAATCTCTCAGTTTTAAGTTCTCTATCTTTCCTTTAATCTCTCAGCTTTAAGTTCTCTATCCTTCCTTTAATCTCTCAGCTTCAAGTTCTCTATCCTTCCTTTAATCTCTCAGTTTTAAGTTCTCTATCCTTCCTTTAATCTCTCTCAGTTTTAAGTTCTCTATCCTTCCTTTAATCTATTAGCTTCAAGTTCTCTATCCTTCCTTTAATCTCTCAGCTTTAAGTTCTCTATCCTTCCTTTAATCTCTCAGCTTTAAGTTCTCTATCCTTCCTTTAATCTCTCAGTTTTAAGTTCTATATCCTTCCTTTAATCTCTCAACTTTAAGTTCTCTATCCTTCCTTTAATCTCTCAGTTTTAAGTTCTCTATCCTTCCTTTAATCTCTCTCAGTTTTAAGTTCTCTATCCTTCCTTTAATCTCTCTCAGTTTTAAGTTCTCTATCCTTCCTTTAATCTCTCAGCTTCAAGTTCTCTATCCTTCCTTTAATCTCTCTCTCAGTTTTAAGTTCTCTATCCTTCCTTTAATCTATCAGCTTCAAGTTCTCTATCCTTCGTTTACTCTCTCAGTTTTAAGTTCTCTATCCTTCCTTTAATCTCTCTCAGTTTTAAGTTCTCTATCCTTCCTTTAATCTCTCTCAGCTTCAAGTTCTCTATCCTTCCTTTAATCTCTCTCAGCTTCAAGTTCTCTATCCTTCCTTTAATCTCTCTCAGTTTTAAGTTCTCTATCCTTCCTTTAATCTATCAGCTTCAAGTTCTCTATCCTTCCTTTAATCTATCTCAGTTTTAAGTTCTCTATCCTTCCTTTAATCTATCAGCTTCAAGTTCTCTATCCTTCCTTTAATCTATCAGCTTCAAGTTCTCTATCCTTCGTTTACTCTCTCAGTTTTAAGTTCTCTATCCTTCCTTTAATCTCTCTCAGTTTTAAGTTCTCTATCCTTCCTTTAATCTATCAGCTTTAAGTTCTCTATCCTTCCTTTAACCTCTCCAAGCTTTGATGTGTTCCCTATCCTTCCTTTAATCTCTCTCAGCTTTAAGTTCTCTACCCTTCCTTTAACCTCTCTCCATTCTTACTGTAATATTCAACTTGAGTTTGTTTGCTGCCTGCTCTTCCTTATTTTTCTTTCAGTTTTGATTAACTATCTACATCACCACAAGTCGCTAGAATGATAATGATAATGTTACTAATAATTTTTTACAATTAATTTGTATCTACGTCCCAACGCTATGCTACCAATACCAGTCCTGGACCCTAGATGCAAGAACAATGAGAAAAATAACAATCACCAAGATGAAATGTGTTAGACGAATGACAAGAAACAGGGAGGCACTGGTTGGTCTCGAGACAGAGAGGTTTAAGTTCAAATCCCGGCTACACCAATTAAGATTTTTTATTTGTGATTTCTCCTTTGCGGCAACCACCCCTGGTCTCAGAAGCGAGGCACGGCTTGAAACGTCAATTACTCATTGACGGAAAGCAAACATATGGGTACCTCCGAAGATGGAGTTATCTGTCTGTGCGGCGAGGTCACGTGTTCACACAGCTTCCCTTGAAAAACAGATTAACGCGCAAAATTCACTTCCTAGTCTTTAGGGACTTTGTCAGAGATGAAAGCTGGCGAACGCAACCCCTCCCCCTTTTTTTATTTAAAAAAATACATGAAACAGCCTCAGAGATAAGATCAGAAATAAAGAACTATGAAGAAAGCTTAGAGTAATTTACGGCATTGAATACTCATAGAAAGAACAGATAAAAATAATTTGGCCACGTGGTAAAACAGAAAGATCTTAGCAAAACACACCGAGCATTTAAAACAAACGTTTTGAGAACACCATATTCACGAGTCGACTACGAAAAAGATGAATTGGTAACATTTTAGAAACACTAGGAAACAACTCCATTAGAGGCCAAGGCCAAGAGAAGAGCAAAATACCGCAAAGTGTATTCCTCTCTAAGTTGAAAGGCAAATTAGGAAAGAAAGAAGGAAAAAATGAATTCTCTGTCCTTTTTCTCATTAATTATCGCAGTTCTCATTATTTTCTGTTAAAATGTATTTGCTTCATCTTTGAGCCATCCAGGAATGCTTAGATCTTTTTCATAGAAATCTATTTCTGCCGAAGGAGAGCCGGGACCTCGGTAGCCTATTTGGGAAAACCACCTCATTAGGCTACCGCCGCTTGGACAAACTGTGTTCGATTGCCGATGGGAGCAGTGTGAACTGTACTCGTGGTTGGAAAGAAAAATACCCCTGCGGTCGACCTAGCCAATGGCAGAAATGGGTACTAGAATTTATACTCTGCGAAGGTCATGAATGGAATGGCGCTTCGCTCGTGAGTTACGATACTTGAGGCGACATTATATAAGAGTCTCCGAACACTTCTGGATACACAGCCGAGCACATTGAGTAAAAACCTATGAGTACAAAAAAAGTAAAAAAGACGCCGATTCAAGTCTCGTTGACTTTTCAGCGTCCCTAGAGATGTTATTTTTTTCTTCTTTTTTCTTCCGTGTATTCTCTTTTTCAATGAATTTGTCTGCTTCTTGTTTGAGTTGGAGCTTTAGAGTGTGTTTCCAAAGTTTGCCATCTGCTGCTATTTCTTCCCAGGCTACAGAGTTTATGTTCAGAGTCTTCTTGTCATGTTTACACACGACTAAAAATCGAAGTTTTGGAAGCCCCTTAGTGTTTTTGCTATCTGCTAGTTGTCCATTGAGTATATCTTTTCGTGTGCGGCCATCTTTTACACGGCGCTGTAGTCAAGCCAGCGTAAACTACGTTGTTTGAGCAGCGTATAGATGTTCGGGAGGTCTGTGCGAGTCATGACCTCCACGTTTGTCACTTTATTCTTCCAGGTGATAACGAGAATACGGCGCAAACATCGCAAACATCGCATATGGAATGCATTTAACCTTCTCTCCTGATTTGCATAAGTTGTCCAAGATTAGCTGCCATACAGGAGAATACTAATGATGCAGGTATTGTAAACTGCAGCCTTTGTTTTAATTGTCAGTTTGCTGTTTTGCCAAACACTCCGAGAAAGGCGGGCGAAGGTGGTAGCAACTTTACCAAAGCGAATGTCAACTCTTGTGTCTAAATATAGTTTGTCTTTGATGATGGGCCCCATGTAGCCTATACGGCTGCACAACATGGAGTTTACGTAGGTAGACGACCAGGAAACTCAACCTACTATTGCCATCGCTGTATCAAATAACAAAGCAAATGTTTCCACTTGGATGGCTGCTGGTTTTAGGATTATGTATCAACTTGGATATGTCCAGCTATCGCACGAGACTACTGACTGCTACATTGTGAGCACTTCAGGGCTCAATTTTCTTAAAATGAGTTTATTGCTTCTATTTTATATTCAATATTTTCCGCTTATATTCACTGCATGTTGTCTTTGATGTGATCATAAAATAACTGTGCAAAAGAGTCAGCCAATTCTTTAATTTCTAAACTTGTTGACTTTGTAATAGATACTGGAAATATTAGTCTTTTGTGTTTTAAAATAAATAATGTCTTGTTTTAGTTGTTCGTGGGTGTATGTCCTGTTGTGCTGAAATTATAAGGAGGGCCCACTTTATATTTTTGTAAGGGGCTTTAACTGTGCCACTCTTGCTATTAAATAATTATTTTGTAGATATAGTTATTTATAATATATAATGTGACCGTATCCACATGTCACTTCATTTTAGCGAAAGGTAGATAGGAACATAAGGAAAACAGACAAGAAAATCACTCGAGTCTGTAGAAATGTGGTTTTACAGAAGAATGTTGAGAATACTATGGACAGCTAAGAAGAGTGATGAAAACGTTCCGAAAGAGGCCAACACAAAAAGAGAACTAATTTTCAATACTAAGAAGAAACAATCATCATTTTTGGCCATGTAATAAGAAGAGAACAACTGGAAAAATTGAGGGACGAAGAGATAGAGGGAAGCAAAGAAAAAAAAATACCAGACAGCTTAAGAGAATGGCTTGGCAGAAGGTCAAAAACAGAAATTATAAATAACTGTCGAGATCGAAAGTTGTGGAGAGACATGATCACCTACGCCAGCAGGCCCGGTACCTGATGATGATGATGATGATGAGATAGGAACGTGGATATTTAAAGCAGTGTCGTCAACCAATATAAATTTGAAGCAAGATATTAGGTACAGAACACTGACGAGCCAAAGCTGTCTCTTTCAAGCACGTTCAAGCTGATGCTATAAAAGAAGACACCAGAAGGCAATGAAGTGTGAATGAGGAACCCTCCATACGCATGGAAATAACATAAACTTCTATCATTGGACCCTCATAAAATTCATAGCTACGAGGCAGGTGGATACTTGGAACAAAGAAAACATTCCTGTGAAACATGGAACAATTATACATATAAAAAAGAAAGCGCTCATATGAAACATGGAACAATGATACATAGAAAAAAGAAAGCGCTTATATGAAACATGGAACAATGATACATAGAAAAAAGAAAGCGCTCATATGAAACATGGAACAATGATACATAGAAAAAAGAAAGCGCTCATATGAAACATGGAACAATGATACATAGAAAAAAGAAAGCGCTCATATGAAACATGAAACAATGATACATAGAAAAAAGAAAGCGCTCATATGAAACAATTAACAATGTAACATAGAAAAAGAAAGCGCTCATATGAAACATGAAACAATGATACATAGAAAAAAGAAAGCGCTCATATGAAACATGAAACAATGATACATAGAAAAAAGAAAGCGCTTATATGAAACATGGAACAATGATACATATAAAAAAGAAAGCGCTCATATGAAACATGGAACAATGATACATAGAAAAAAGAAAGCGCTCATATGAAACATGGACCAATGATACATAGAAAAAAGAAAGCGCTCATATGAAACATGGAACAATGTAACATAGAAAAAAAGAAAGCGCTCATATGAAACATGGAACAATGTAACATAGAAAAAAGAAAGCGCTCATATGAAACATGGAACAATGTAACATAGAAAAAAGAAAGCGCTCATATGAAACATGGAACAATGTAACATAGAAAAAAGAAAGCGCTCATATGAAACATGAAACAATGATACATAGAAAAAAGAAAGCGCTTATATGAAACATGGAACAATGATACATAGAAAAAAGAAAGCGCTCATATGAAACATGGAACAAAGAAAACACTCCTGTGTACATGGAACAAAGAAAACACTCCTGTGTACAATGAGAAGATCACACTCCTGTGTACATGAAACAAAGAAAACATCCCTGTGTACAATGAGAAGAGCACATTCCTGTGTACATGAAACAAAGAAAACATCCCTGTGTACAATGAGAAGATCACACTCCTGTGTACATGAAACAAAGAAAACATCCCTGTGTACAATGAGAAGAGCACATTCCTGTGTACATGGAACAAAGAAAACATCCCTGTGTACATGGAACAAATAACACATTCCTATAAGTGATGGATGTGTACATATTTTTTAAATGAACGAAACCCCCTCCTAGACATGCAAGACATTTGCTATATTGTAGAGTTCACTGTTTGTCTTCTAGGATGTGCAGCAAGTGTTGACATAGTGTTTTCTGTTATGGTCAGTAATTAGTCAATACATAGACCTACGTGTTGAGACAATGATCGCTATATTTTAGCCGTAAGACAAAATTGTATCACGGAATATGAGAAGTTTTTATAGTGTTGGAAGAATGCAAATAAACAATCAACATTTTTTGGATACATCATGAGATGAGGAAAGTGGGAATACTTGGTTACAACTGGCAAAGTACAGGGAAAGAGAGATCGAGGACGACAAAGAGAGAAAATACTAGACAGCTTGGTGTTATGGCAGTGAAAACAGTCAACAGAATTGATATGATGCACGATGAATAGAAGGTTGTGGAGGGACATGATCCTCTGCGTCAACCGGCGTAGCACATGATGATGATGATGTAAGAATGCACATTTCTGACTAAGATTACTTTATCAGAGAAAATGTCATGGTACTATTGTTGCTGATACATTTAATCTCTACGTTTATCTACTAAGATTACTTTATCAGAGAAAATGTCTGGTACTATTGTTGCTGATACATTTAATCTCTGATAAATGACGTCAGGGACGCACCAAAATGGCAGCTTATTTATATTCGAGCTATGGACTAAGCAATGTTTACATTGAACAACACGAGATATGATATTGCTGCGAGTTGGCAGATTTTTGAAAATGTTTTCAAGGGTTTGAACATAAATGTTTGTTCACAGTTCGTTAACCTTCGCTGTAGATAAAGTCGTTAATTCGTTTCAGACGTTTGGGACGTTGGTAGCTAAGGACCCTAACTTGTGCAAACGGATGGCATTGGCAAGGATCATTTTGAATCATGAAGTGGGCTCATTGTGTGTTTAACTCAAAAGCATATGTGCTTTTTAACCAAAGGCCTTTTTTGGGGACTCAATGAAGATATCCCCGATGGAAGAATAAACTGTACTATTAGTCCCATAAATGATTCGCTTCCAGAGGTTTATGATGTAAACAAAGCAGTTTTGTCATTGCAAGTGAATAATGTCCACACCTATAATTGGTCAGGATTGTGTAGCAGCAGCAGCTTTATAGCGAACACAGAAAACATGACAGGATTGTGCTGTTCTGAAACAGCTATGCCATGCTACCATAGAATTGCCTTTAATGGGATTACTGTGACCACAAACCACTCTCCATGTGTGTGCCACATATTTACACCCCAGAAAGAAATACTGAATATAACAACATCATGTGCCGTCTGTGATATTAATGACCACAGACCAGGAGCCTCCAGTATGATTGATACAACTGTTGCACCAGGCATTTCATCAGCAGAGCCATATCTATGGAATGTTAATCTGACATTGTTCTTGAATGATATTCAAGTTAATGAGACATCAGAATCGTGTGGCGGCAGCTACAAGAAGGGAGCGGAGAACATCAAGTTCTGCTGCTATAAAGGAGACTTGCCTTGTTATCCCAGAATTGCCTTAAATGGGATCACTGTAGTTGAAAACTTCTCCTCTTGTGTAAACTACACATTCACATCTAAGAGTGAATCAGTGAAGGTCACAAAATCATATTCTCTCTGTGGTTTTACTAACTGCAGGTCATGTGGCTTCTGTTGGATTGGAAATGATAACTTACCACTACTGTGTGTCTATATGTTTGGAATTGGAGTCATCAATGACGGCCTAACATCTTCAAGTGCTATGACGATCATCATTTTCGGAAGGACGTGAACTCCCATGGTATATGGTGGATAGGCGGCAGGAACCATTGAAGGCTATGTCTGAAAAGTGTTCCTTCTTGCAGTTTCCTCATATTCCAAGTCCGGCTTGTTGCAGGAGCTACTTAGTTAAGTGCTCTATGCACACCGTGAGCTGTGTGTCTCATCCGTTTTGATCCTGCTTCGATATCCCGCTTGATTACGATGAATGATGATATCGTATGACAGGGAACAGTTGGCTGTGTTCACTTTCTGCGCGGTTTCGCCTTATGTCTTTTGGCGTGTGCTGAGACTGCTACGATGGGGACTACAGTTACCTTTCTTTGTTTGGGAGATGAGTTAGTAATTCGGATGATTCCACTGGCACGGGCGGTGGAGCAATTATGGATTTTAATTCGTTTGCTGTGAAACCGAGGCCTTCCATAACCAATAACCAATAACATTTAATCTCTACGTTTATCTACTAAGATTACTTTATCAGAGAAAATGTCTGGTACTATTGTTGCTGATACATTTAATCTCTACGTTTATCTACTAAGATTACTTTATCAGAGAAACTGTCATGGTACTATTGTTGCTGACGGCCTGAAAGAATCTCTGCCTCTTGTAAGATCCCTAACTTCTTTTGTTTTCTTGTTGAATGTCTACTTAATGTTTTGAAGCCACCTTCTTCTTGGTCTGCCCCCGATTCATCGTCCAGGAACCAAGCCTTCCATTATTGTTCATTCCAGCCTGTGTGTCTTTTGACGTGGCCATAGTATTGAATTTTCTCTGTAGAATGGTGTTTATGAGCCAGTTCTTTTTAATGTTTGAATCTTTTAGTATGTTTTCATTGCTCTTTTTCATTACCTTTGGTATCTTAAGGATTTTGCTGTAGCATTTTGTTTCAAATGAATCAATTTTCCTCCTCGCTTTTTGCGAGATTGTCCATGATTCACAACAGTATATTGCTATCGTGAAAATACATGACCTAGTAATTTTAATTTTACTGCCTTGCTAGTATTGTGCCACATGTTTTTTCACGGCGTTAAATGTTTGTGTTGCTATTGCTAATTTTCTTTTAATCTCTTTCTGACAGTCTTCATTGTTAGTGTCCTCAGATCTCAGATATTTATAGTTTGTTATAATTTCAAGTTCTTCACTGTTGATGATGATTTTAGGTTGGCTTTTTGTTTTGTCAATGGGCATTAATTTAGTTTTATGTTTTGATATAGATTTTGTTCTTCACTGTGTTTTTTTTTTAACACACTCAATTGTCTCTTTTAATCCATCTGCTCTGTTTGAGGGGAGGACTGTGTCATCAGGTTCTCTGTGTTCTGGAATTATTTCCATCAATATTGTGAAAGGATAGAAACTTCTACTTCTCATGATGTTCTCAGCATAGATTTTGAACAGGTATGGAGAAGGGATGCATCCATGCATCACTCCTTTTTGTACTTCACAAAATGTAATGTTTCCCCACTATTCTAATATCTGCTTGCTGTTCGTGATACAGTGATTCGATAAGTTGTATTAGGTGTGTTGGAAACCCCATATCTTTCATGATGTTCCACAGTTTCTGATGTTGTACGTAGTCAAAGCCTTGTTGTAATTAATCTATGTAGCATGTATGCAGTTCTATCTTGTATTCCCTACATTTCTCTAGGATATTTCTCATACTAAAGATATGGTCCCGGTACCTCTACTATGTGAATAGCCTGCTTGAGCTATAGGAAATTTTTTTTCTAACTTTCTTGTTATTCACGATAATCCGCAAGAGTATTTTATATTTTATATATTTATTTATATAAGAATATTTATATTTGTGAATTATATATATATATATATATATATATATATATATATATATATATATAAATATATATATATATATATATATATATATATATATATATATAAATATATATATATATATAAATATATATATATATATATATATATATATATATATTATTGCACGCTCGGCAGGCTGAATAGTCCAGCAAGACAGTGGTCAATACGTTATGACCACGAGTGGCATGACGATGGAGGTGATGGCAGTGACCAGGGCATTTATTTAGTTATAGTCACAAGACTACACCCACGCATATATACTGAGTGATTCGATGAGCATGATAAAAAAGTGGAGGCGGACTCTGTGCGCATGCAATGGGTAGTCATTGCAGAAATCCAAAATACGTAAGGTCACCTTTGTCTATGTCCCTGGACATGTGGGAATACGGGAAATGAAAGAGTGGACACGTTGACTAGCTGCACTGTTGTTGAGGACAGTCAACCAATGGATCGGGCGGACATCACCAATGCCCTCCGAGATGTGGGAAGGGCAGAGGACTTTGAGAATATGAGTCTATGTTACTCCTTCGGATGCAAGAGATGGGAGTTAAGATGGGCACAACCAGAAACGAGAAAACTTAGTGGCCGTGTAAGAAGACTTATCAACCAACACAGAACTGGAGTCGTCAGTCGCTGGACACTGCGGGAATTGCTGAGGAAGGGATCTGAGTGGACTACCTATGCGGACAGGAGAACAGGTTAAACGTCTTTCATGTGCGTTGCCTTCGATAGATTATAAACATCAAATGACAGGACAAAGTAACCAACTCTAATGTCTTACAACGAGCCAAACTCCCATCCATCATGACAGGACAAAGTAACCAACTCTAATGTCTTACAACGAGCCAAACTCCCATCCATCATGACAGGACAAAGTAACCAACTCTAATGTCTTACAACGAGCCAAACTCCCATCCATCATGACAGGACAAAGTAACCAACTCTAATGTCTTACAACGAGCCAAACTCCCATCCATCATGACAGGACAAAGTAACCAACTCTAATGTCTTACAACGAGCCAAACTCCCATCCAACATGGCAGGACAAAGTAACCAACTCTAATGTCTTACAAACGAGCCAAACTCCCATCCATCATGACAGGACAAAGTAACCAACTCTAATGTCTTACAACGAGCCAAACTCCCATCCATCATGGCAGGACAAAGTAACCAACTCTAATGTCTTACAACGAGCCAAACTCCCATCCATCATGACAGGACAAAGTAACCAACTCTAATGTCTTACAACGAGCCAAACTCCCATCCATCATGACAGGACAAAGTAACCAACTCTAATGTCTTACAACGAGCCAAACTCCCATCCATCATGGCAGGACAAAGTAACTAACTCTAATGTCTTACAACGAGCCAAACTCCCATCCATCATGACAGGACAAAGTAACCAACTCTAATGTCTTACAACGAGCCAAACTCCCATCCATCATGGCAGGACAAAGTAACTAACTCTAATGTCTTACAACGAGCCAAACTCCCATCCATCATGACAGGACAAAGTAACCAACTCTAATGTCTTACAACGAGCCAAACTCCCATCCATCATGACAGGACAAAGTAACCAACTCTAATGTCTTACAACGAGCCAAACTCCCATCCATCATGGCAGGACAAAGTAACTAACTCTAATGTCTTACAACGAGCCAAACTCCCATCCATCATGACAGGACAAAGTAACCAACTCTAATGTCTTACAACGAGCCAAACTCCCATCCATCATGACAGGACAAAGTAACCAACTCTAATGTCTTACAACGAGCCAAACTCCCATCCATCATGACAGGACAAAGTAACCAACTCTAATGTCTTACAACGAGCCAAACTCCCATCCAACATGGCAGGACAAAGTAACCAACTCTAATGTCTTACAACGAGCCAAACTCCCATCCATCATGGCAGGACAAAGTAACCAACTCTAATGTCTTACAACGAGTCAAACTCCCATCCATCATGACAGGACAAAGTAACCAACTCTAATGTCTTACAACGAGCCAAACTCCCATCCATCATGACAGGACAAAGTAACCAACTCTAATGTCTTACAACGAGCCAAACTCCCACCCATCATGGCAGGACAAAGTAACCAACTCTAATGTCTTACAACGAGTCAAACTCCCATCCATCATGACAGGACAAAGTAACCAACTCTAATGTCTTACAACGAGCCAAACTCCCATCCATCATGGCAGGACAAAGTAACCAACTCTAATGTCTTACAACGAGCCAAACTCCCATCCATCATGGCAGGACAAAGTAACCAACTCTAATGTCTTACAACGAGCCAAACTCCCATCCATCATGGCAGGACAAAGTAACCAACTCTAATGTCTTACAACGAGCCAAACTCCCATCCACATGACAGGACAAAGTAACCAAGTCTAATGTCTTACAACGAGCCAAACTCCCATCCAACATGACAGGACAAAGTAACCAAGTCTAATGTCTTACAACGAGCCAAACTCCCATCCATCATGGCAGGACAAAGTAACCAACTCTAATGTCTTACAACGAGCCAAACTCTCATCCATCATGACAGGACAAAGTAACCAACTCTAATGTCTTACAACGAGCCAAACTCCCATCCATCATGGCAGGACAAAGTAACCAACTCTAATGTCTTACAACGAGCCAAACTCTCATCCATCATGGCAGGACAAAGTAACCAACTCTAATGTCTTACAACGAGCCAAACTCCCATCCATCATGGCAGGACAAAGTAACCAACTCTAATGCCTTACAACGAGCCAAACTCCCATCCATCATGGCAGGACAAAGTAACCAACTCTAATGTCTTACAACGAGCCAAACTCCATCCATCATGGCAGGACAAAGTAACCAACTCTAATGTCTTACAACGAGCCAAACTCTCATCCATCATGGCAGGACAAAGTAACCAACTCTAATGTCTTACAACGAGCCAAACTCCCATCCATCATGGCAGGACAAAGTGACCAACTCTAATGTCTTACAACGAGTCAAACTCCCATCCATCATGCAGGACAAAGTAACCAACTCTAATGTCTTACAACGAGCCAAACTCCCATCCATCATGGCAGGACAAAGTAACCAACTCTAATGTCTTACAACGAGCCAAACTCCCATCCATCATGGCAGGACAAAGTAACCAACTCTAATGTCTTACAACGAGCCAAACTCCCATCCATCATGGCAGGACAAAGTAACCAACTCTAATGTCTTACAACGAGCCAAACTCCCATCCATCATGGCAGGACAAAGTAACCAACTCTAATGTCTTACAACGAGCCAAACTCCCATCCATCATGGCAGGACAAAGTAACCAACTCTAATGTCTTACAACGAGCCAAACTCCCATCCATCACGGCAACACTTAGGAGTCTTAGACTAAGGTGGCTGGGTCATGTCAGAAGAATGTCAAACATTCGTATTCACAAACAAATATTGTATGGCGAACTTAAGGACGGAAAGAGATCAAAGGGCAGACTAGTGCTGCGATATAAGGATGTTTGCAAGTCTTCCTTGAGGATATTCTCTATCAGTGAAAGAAACTGGGAAAATCTGGTTGCAGATCATAGCACGTGGAGAACAAAAATTAAAAATGGCACATCATCTTTCGAAGCAGTGCTGATATCAAATTCACTTTTTTCTTCTACAGGATTGCCCCAAGTACACAGGCCTGAGAAGAGCAATGTGGTCCACACCCACCTCCCTGGGGAAGAGAAACTGTATAGGGCAATCGAGTCGTTTAAACCGACAGCTGATTTCATGAGAGAGTCTGGAATCCTACTCTGAGTCTTGATCGCAGACAGAAAGAGAGAGAGAGAGAGAGAGAGAGAGAGAGAGAGAGAGAGAGAGAGAGAAAGAGAATGAGAGAGAGAGAGAGAGAGATGTCAAATTCAGAAGACAAAAGGTTCAGGTGAAAGGAGACAAGACCAGACCCCACGAATACATCTTGTTCGTTCTGCGATTATACTTGTCTGTCCAATATTGGCAGATTCAGTCACGAGAAAAGCTGTTCAGCAACGCAGCCTTCAGCATTAAACACTAATATATTTACCAAACTTCTGACTTATGTTTGTTTGCTACCAACCGTCAGTCAAGATGCCAAAGGCCATATCACTGTGATCATGACTTGAACTGATGGTCTCAAATTGCCTGTTATTCTAATTTCCCTGAATATTTATCCGGCTTTCCCTTGCTGATAAAGCTCTTCAATTCTGCCAGAAGCATTCACAAAATAATTCTTTTTGTCTCCTCTGATTTCTGTTCAAACTGCTTTTACATCAGAATATACATAATATTACATTTTCGTAAGTTAAAAAAAAAAAACTTCGAACATTTTTATGGATTACGAATATTATGCAATACCAGTCTGCTTTGTTTTTGCTATCCTTATGCCTCGTTTTTGTATCAGAGATTTATGGTCAGCCTATTATTGCAAGACCAAATTCAATAATTTAATTTTTAAAAACACATAAAATAGAAAGTAAGAATTGCGTAAATAATATGTTTTTTCTTTAGAGATGGTTGTGGCTCTCTAGTTGACATTATCAATTCATCTCCCTTGTGGGCAGTGCTCTGTCAAATATGTTGTTAATGTGTCGTTTCTTTTTAACATTCTTCTGTTAATAATGTCACTGTAGTTAGTCTCCAGAGGATTGTCTTATGTATATATCAGTTTGTTTACATCATAACTATATGTACATATATATAAATATATACAGCTTTGTTGTATAGAACAGGAGAATTGTTGTTTCTTCATTATGTTTGAATGTTTCTATGTGTATATTATAATAATGACACCAGTAATTGTCATATAAATGATTTTGCTTGACTCCATCATTTCTTGAATTCACACTTCCTGATTGCCATTACAGGTCTCAAGGAGGGAACAATACGTCTAGAGAACAATTCGATAGAAAAATCTATGAGGATAGCTTTTGTGGCTTGATCCGGTTGTTCTTGTCTGACCTTAACTTTGGGACTGGTCAATGTGATCAGACGTTCGTTAACTTCCGGGGTTGACATTTACATGGCTCCACTGGACGCCAAACACAAGACGTTGTCTATTTCTGGCTTGGTTTCGATTGGCGGTGACGAAGTACACAATGCATTCTGGATAATGTTCATGGGTTGTAGGTATAAAGGAAGGTGTATAAATATAATCAATTCGATGTGATGTAAGAATTGACATTTTCTTCTTTCCTTCCTCATTTGACTTTCAGAATCGAAGGGGATTATAGTTTTCAGCCTTTTGTTTCACGTAGTCCTCTGTTATGCTTCCTAGAGATTCTAATATTCTATAAATCCGTCTTTTTCGTGGTCGAACCTTGAGTCTGGCTTGGACAGACAGTAATGCAAACACACAGTTCGACACACACAGTCGATCAGTACAGTAGGCAGGCTTGGAGAGACAGTAATGCAAACACACAGTTCGATATACAAAGTCGATCAGTACAGTAGGCAGGCTTGGAGAGACAGTAATGCAAACACACAGTTCGACACACACAGTCAATCAGTACAGTAGACAGGCTTGGAGAGACAGTAATGCAAACACACAGTTCGACACACACAGTCGATCAGTACAGTAGACAGGCTTGGAGAGACAGTAATGCAAACACACAGTTCGATATACACAGTCGATTGGTACAGTAGACAGGCTTGGAGAGACCGTTATGCAAACACACAGTTCGATATACACAGTCGATTGGTACAGTAGACAGGCTTGGAGAGACAGTAATGCAAACACACAGTTCGACACACACAGTCGATCAGTACAGTAGGCAGGCTTGGAGAGACAGTAATGCAAACACACAGTTCGACACACACAGTCGATCAGTACAGTAGGCAGGCTTGGAGAGACAGTAATGCAAACACACAGTTCGATATACACAGTCGATTGGTACAGTAGACAGGCTTGGAGAGACAGTAATGCAAACACACAGTTCGATATACACAGTCGATTGGTACAGTAGACAGGCTTGGAGAGACAGTAATGCAAACACACAGTTCGATATACACAGTCGATTAGTACAGTAGACAGGCTTGGGCAGACAGTAATGCAGACACACAGTTCGACATGCACAGTCGATTAGTACAGTAGACATGCTTGGAGAGACAGTAATGCAAACACACAGTATTATATACACAGTCGATTGGTACAGTAGACAGGCTTGGAGAGACAGTAATGCAAACACACAGTTCGATATACACAGTCGATTAGTACAGTAGACAGGCTTGGAGAGACAGTAATGCAAACACACAGTTCGACATGCACAGTCGATCAGTACAGAAGACAGACTTGGGCAGACAGACAGGAAGAGAAGAGGCAATTACTCTGTCAAAGTGAATGACATGTATGCAAGTTATGATTTCGTCACACAGACAAACTGTAAACATCACATGCACTAAAAAAACACACACACACGCCAAGTTTCCCAGACAGATAACTCATAAAAACACACTGACATATTTGCACATTAAAATGCAAACACATTTAATTATCATCGATTGCTCCAGCATTTTTATTGTAATTCTATAGACTCTTTGCATTAGTATAATTGACAATTTTCTCTTCAACTGATAGCACGTGCAGCAAGAAACGTTTATGGTAGGATGAGTTATCATTTCTCTACAGGTAAGCTCGTGTTCTGAGATGAACAGATAGCACTGGTGCCAGGACACATGAGCAAGAATTGGACCGATAAAATAAATGTTGCAAAGTATACCCCAAATATGTTCTTTGTTTGTTTATAATGCGTTTGTCGTCATTGTTTGCAAATTATAAATTGAGAATAAAATGTGTTAACTATGTAAACCCCTTGCTGGATAAAAAAAAATTAATAAATAAATGGCAAATTATATTTGAAAGTCTTTTGTATTTTGATCTACGTAAATCTGAGTTAATCATCGATATGATGCTTCAAGGTCAGTTTTTCTACTTTTTTCATTAATTGTCTGTCTTCACTGGTATGTTGTAACATAAACATGTCTTCACTGGTATGTTGTAACATAAACATGTCTTCACTAGTATGTTGTAACATAAACATGTCTTCACTGGTATGTTGTAACATAAACATGTCTTCACTGGTATGTTGTAACATAAACATGTCTTCACTGGTATGTTGTAACATAAACATGTCTTCACTGGTATGTTGTAACATAAACATGTCTTCACTGGTATGTTGTAACATAAACATGTCTTCACTGGTATGTTGTAACATAAACATGTCTTCACTGGTATGTTGTAACATAAACATGTTTCTACTTACCGCAAGAGAGCAGTTGATATTATATGTATGTGTGAGTGTATGTGCGTACGTTTTGTGTATGTTGTGTGTATGTGCGCGTGTGTTTGAAAAAGCGGTATAGTTGGTGAAAACTTAAAACACCACCTGATTAAATCAACTCAATAAATTTTAGTATGACTTTATTTGTTTCCATTTGAAAATCGGACAACACGACAACAGCAGACCAGATTATCCTGTATAACTAACATTAGCATTAACATCCTCATCTTCTTCGTTGTGATAAACGACAACTTTATCTTAATTTGTTTAAAGTTTAATCTTTCTGAAGTACGATCGTGCATATGGTTCTACTTCCCTTCCATCACAAAAAATGCTGACCATCTTATCAATAAGGATATATATGTGCGTCTATTAGTAAAATATGTGACTTCATTATAAATATAGGAAATGTTCTTTCATGTGACAGGTTTGTCACGTTAAAAGATGTTACTGTTCTATGTTCTTCATTGCTCTGCTTGCGGTTTTTCTTCCTTGTTACGCTTTGTGCTTCTAAACGCCGATCTCCAGTCTTGTAGTCCATCCGTGAAGTAGCGGCTGAAGGAACCGTATCTGTCAGGGGTGAACCCAAGCTGCCTCTTAATAAAGCGGTCCTTGCTGCCAGGACCAACATTCTTCATTGCCAGTAGGTTGTCCAAGCCGGTGCGTTTGCCCCAATCTTGCCAGTCTTGGAAGTGAGCGTTGTTTGAAATGCCCAAACCGGTGGAGGGATACACGAAACTCTGACGTTTAGCAAAATCTGCCCAGTTTTGAAAGGCAGCGGATGAACTAGGCCCGCGCCCAAAACCATCAACCCCCATGTCAAAATGTCGCTTGGAGGCCCAGTCATTCCATTGTTGGAACTGACTTTTGTCAAAGTCATTCAACCCAGTGAATGGATCTCCAGAGCCAGGGATACGTTTGGATACCCAGTCATTCCATTGTTGGAACTGACTTTTGTCAAAGTCATTCAACCCAGTGAATGGATCTCCAGAGCCAGGGATACGTTTGGATACCCAGTCTTTCCATTCCTGGAATTTAGAGTTGTCGAAAGCTTGAAAACCGTCACCCCCAGGTGGATACCCAAAGCCTCGCTTGTTGAACATGTCCTGCCAGTTCTGTAGAGTTCCTCGGGAGAAGTCGCCGATGTCCCAGTAGTGACGGCCCTCGAGACCACGCTTAGCTAGCCAGTCTTCCCAAGATTGAAGGCCGTCTAAAGATGACAGGTTGTGGTCAAAGATGGGGGACTTTGTCTGCTCCTTTCCTGGACTCGATGATGTGCAGCAAGTCACAAACAAAAGGACGAGGACAATGTGATCCAAATTGAGCTTCATCTCTGTCCAAAGGCAAGCAAGAAATCTGAAACGAAAAGAAAGATCTCAGTTTTGCATTGCGACGTGATCTTATTACCTTAATTATTCTTTAACTTATATGTTGTACGTATACATATATGTGTGTGTGTATATATATGTGTGTATGTATGTGTGTATACGTGTACACATGTAAGTATGTACATATATATGTGTATATATGTGTATGTACTGCGAAAGTAATCTGTATGTGCGTGTGCGTGTGTGCGTGCGTTAGCAACACAAGCATAACGGTTATAAAGGCGTTAGAAATAATAACAACAATGATATTAAATCGTCAGAAATAGTCACATCGCTATAAAGGCATCAGAAATAAATATAAAAAAGTAAAGTTATAAAGGCGTCTGATATAGTTACAATAATGTTACAAAGTCGTGAAAAAAAGTTGCAACAATGTCATAAAACAGTCAGAAATAGTTACAAGAATGTCACAAAACAGTCAGAATTAGTTACAAAAATGTCACAAAACAGTCAGAAATAGTTACAACAATGTCACAAAACAGTCAGAAATAGTTACAACAATGTCACAAAACAGTCAGAAGTGAATGCATCAAGCCGAAGCAGTCACTTAACAAATTATATTTTTGTCTATGAACAGACGATACTCACAAGCTCTTTGATTTTCCTCTCAAGCTCAGGAAAAAAAAAAAATTAAAGAGCAAGTAATCTGTTTGAGATATTGAGTTAATCAACAGTGAATTTTATAGAGTTAATTTGTTGGGACATCGAAGATGATATTGAGTTAATCAACAGTGAATTTTATAGAGTTAATTTGTTGGGACATCGAATATGATATTGAGTTAATCAACAGTGAATTTTATAGAGTTAATTTGTTGGGACATCGAAGATGATATTGAGTTAATCAACAGTGAATTTTATAGAGTTAATTTGTTGGGACATCGAATATGATATTGAGTTAATCAACAGTGAATTTTATAGAGTTAATTTGTTGGGACATCGAATATGATATTGAGTTAATCAACAGTGAATTTTATAGAGTTAATTTGTTGGGACATCGAATATGATGTTGAGTTAATCAACAGTGAATTTTATAGAGTTAATTTGTTGGGACATCGAATATGATATTGAGTTAATCAACAGTGAATTTTATAGAGTTAATTTGTTGGGACATCGAAGATGATATTGAGTTAATCAACAGTGAATTTTATAGAGTTAATTTGTTGGGACATCGAATATGATATTGAGTTAATCAACAGTGAATTTTATAGAGTTAATTTGTTGGGACATCGAAGATGATATTGAGTTAATCAACAGTGAATTTTATAGAGTTAATTTGTTGGACATCGAATATGATATTGAGTTAATCAACAGTGAATTTTATAGAGTTAATTTGTTGGGACATCGAAGATGATATTGAGTTAATCAACAGTGAATTTTATAGAGTTAATTTGTTGGGACATCGAAGATGATATTGAGTTAATCAACAGTGAATTTTATAGAGTTAATTTGTTGGGACATCGAAGATGATATTGAGTTAATCAACAGTGAATTTTATAGAGTTAATTTGTTGGGACATCGAATATGATTTCACTTGAAGACAAATATACCGTTTAATAAAACATTGGGTCACGATGCTCTGTGTGTATCACATGACTGCAGCAATACACAAGAAGTTCGTTTTGTGCAAAACAGCTGTTGTGATTAAGTCGATCAAGGGAAACAAAGAAACTAGAGACTAATTAACTTATGCATTCCAGTCCAGTTTTACTTTTTTTTTGAAAATACCAGTTATATTTTTGTCTTCTAGGTTTGTTCATTCATTCATTCAGTGCCGTCTCCGCATTGAAGGTTGGCTACCATAGAGCGCCATTTCGCTCTGTCTCTAGCTTTGATGGTGCAGATTGTCATAGGTTAATTTGTCCATCTTTTGATGTTACTCGTCCATGTTAGTCTTGATCTGCCTCTGCCTCTTTTACCTTGTATTTTCCCTTCCAATATTACATTTAGTAGGCTGCTGTGTCTTTTAATATGCTCCAAAACTCTCATTTGTCTTGTTCTAATTGTGTTTAGTAGTTCTCTTTTAGTTTTTAGTTGTTTTAAAATTTAATCATTTGTTTTCTTTTCTTTCCATCCAATTCTACCTATTCTTCTATATATCCACATTTCAAAGGCTTCAATTTTATGTTCTATTTTCTTGTCTAATGTCCATGTTTCTGCACCATACAGGAATATTGAGAAGATATAACATTTGCTATTCTTAGTTTTAGCCCTTGTGTTATATGTTTTGATGTTAGTATATTTTTCATGGCATTAAAATGACATGACAAGTTTATGATTTGTATCCTGTCATAATGAATTAAATGTTTATATTTAGTAGTCATTCGTTTGCGTATCAGTCATTAGACAAAGAGAAAATAACAAGAAATTGGTTGAAATCTTCTAGACAAATGCAAAGGGAGAAAGTGTGAACATCAAAATAAATGAAAAGAAAAGAGATCAGGAAAAAGAATTAAGGAAAGCTTTTATTAAAACTGAGATGTTTTGGATCATTTACTCGATGCATTCTCGTTATTAAAAACATTTAAGACGGGAATTTGAGAATGCGTAAGAGAATAACAGTTACGGAGATGAGGTATAATATATAAATAAATAATTCTTTTAATAAATATTTGAAAAAGAGAGGCTGCAAATCCCATGAGAAACATCTTTACGTTAAATCGTATTTTCTTGATCCGATATTCTTTGTATATATTGAGAAGAACACGTTCCAATGAGAAAGAAATATGTTTACAATTACCACGCAGACTGTATGTTACGATTAATATAAAACATATCTCATCACACGCTTCCACGTGGCTACAGGGGACATGACCTGACAGAAGTCAGAGGAGAAAATAATAGTGTCACTGTCACCTGTCACGCATGTTGTAGGAGGCAACTAAGGAGGTCGGAACCAATGTCTTCGCCGGTGCTTCCGAGTTCGTGCATCTGAGCTGAAGCCATCTTCAGTGCTTTTTCTAGTGTGAGACTAATGTGCTTCACACTAGGAAATATGACGAGAAGAGGATCTGTGTGAGACTAATGTGCTTCAAACTAGGAAATGTAATGAGAAGAGGATCTGTGTGAGACTAATGTGCTTCAAACTAGGAAATGTGATGAGAAGAGGATCTGTGTGAGACTATTGTGTTTCACACTAGGAAATGTGATGAGAAGACGATCTGTGTGAGACTAATGTGCTTCACACTAGGAAATGTGATGAGAAGAGGATCTGTGTGAAACTAATGTGCTTCACACTAGGAAATGTGATGAGAAGAGGATCTGTGTGAGACTATTGTGTTTCACACTAGGAAATGTGATGAGAAGAGGATCTGTGTGAGACTAATGTGCTTCACACTAGGAAATGTAATGAGAAGAGGATCTGTGTGAGACTAATGTGCTTAACACTAGGAAATGTGATGAGAAGAGGATCTGTGTGAGACTATCTATCTTTCGTTCGCCCCTGTGTGAGACTAATGTGCTTCACATTAGGAAATGTAATGAGAAGAGGATCTGTGTAATATGGAGTTGTCTACTGTGCAATGAATATCTGTTGTTGTTGTTGTTGTTGTTGTTGTTGTTGTTGTTGTTAAACTGAACTAAACTAAAGTAATTAATCTAAACTGAACTAAAGTAAACTAAACTAATGTAATCTAAACTAAATAAAACAAAACTAATCTGATCTAAACTAAACCAGAATAAACGAATGTAATCTAAACTAAACTATCTAAACTAATCTAAGCTAAACTAAATTAAAAACTAAACTAAATAGTAACTAAACTAAGCACTAAATTAAACTAAACACTAAACTAAACACTAAACTAAACACTAAACTAAACTGAGCACTAAATTAAACTAAACTACGCACTAAACTAAACTAAACACTAAACTAAATTAAATTAAACTAAACTAAACACTGAACTAAACTAAACACTAAACTAAACACTAAATTAAACCACGCTCTAAATTAAACTAAACTAAGCACTAAATTAAAGTAAATTAAATTAAACTAAACTAACCACTGAACTAAACTAAACACTAGACTAAACTAAACACTAAATTAAATCAAGCACTAAATTAAACTAAACTAAACTAAACCATCTCAACAAATGCTTTACGTTAAAAGTGCATAACTTGGAGAATTATTGTAGCTGAACCTCGTTCTTCCATCATTGCAACATCTTTTAATCAGTTCTTATCTTTCCCATGACTCCATGAGCAGATCTTAGTGCCACACTGACCAGTCGCTACTTTTTTCTTGTTTCCCACTGCACTCTGTGAATTAACGAAACCAAAACCCGCCGATTCCTTGACGTCCGCATTCTATTTCTTTGTCTCCCTTGGGTTTTCTCCATCTGCTTTAACAACCTAACAACTCCCACTATGTGTTTGGTAAGACTGGACCTGCTGTACCATCTCAGCTTTCGCATCATTGTCGCCCCATTAGCATCTCAATCTATATCTTAACAACACAGGAAACTCGCAGTGCTTTTCTCTTCGCTCTGCTATAAATATATTATATGTATATTATTATTACTATATATATATATATATATATATATATATATATAGACAAACAAATGAAAAGACGATTAGAGGCCACAGAGATGGGATTTCTCAGAAGAATGTTGAAAGTTCCCTGGACAGATAAAAAGACCAATGAGGAAGTTCTCAAAGAGGCCAACACAAAAAGGGAGCTCTTAAAAAACATCAGAAAGAAGCAATCAACATTTTTCGGGCACATCGTGAGAAGAGGAAAGTTGGAATACTTGGTTACAACTGGCAAAATAAAAGCAAAGAGAGATCGCGGACGACAAAGAGAGAAAATACTGGATAGCTTGGTGTCATGGCATGGAAAACAGTCAACAACAGAACTGATACGATGCACTGTAGATAGAAGATTGTGGAGGGACATGATCGCCTACGCAGGGTACATGATGATGATATATATATATATAACTGATATTTTAAAAAAGGGAGGGCGGCGGGTTTCTTTGCAGGACCTCTTTATTGGTAATGCAATTAATGCATGACAGAAATTTTCACTCCTCCTCCATCTCCCTCTTCTTCTTCTTCTTTTTCTACTTTCCAGCTGCTTTTAACTTTTAACTCCAGCTGGAGCACACTTCTTTAACAAATATTTTCCAACTTTTCAATTTCCTAAAACTACTCCAAGCGCCCCTCCCCCCTCCCCCCCCCTTTTCACTCCCGTCCCCATACACGCACATTTTTCCTTAAAACGGCAACACTCTACACATCGTAGTTATGGTCCACATCGACCGCTCCTGTCTCCTTGAATTACTGACAATAAATCTGACAAACAAACGTAAAGATACAAATATACCTTATTTCAAAAAAGATCGCATACTTTACTCTTACAAACAAATATTTTATGTACCCTTATTCAACGGGAGTCGCGATAGCTCAGTGGTTAGTGAACTGGACTACAAAGGACAAGAGGTAGGGTTCGAATCCAACCGACGGCTTCCGGTTCACCCAGCCTTTAATGGGTACCGGATTTTTTTCTGGGAAAGTAAAGCGGCACGGGCGTAATACCGACCACATTACCCCAAAAATTAAGTGCTGCGTGTCTGTAAAATGTATGGCCACTAACACCATATTCCCTATACGCCACTTGGTGTGACGGGGGTACTTTACTTTTTTACACTTTATTCAACGAGAAACGAAACCAGAGATCAGTAGTTTCACAGACTTCAAACATTTTCACAATAGACATCACATATCAGTAAAGATTGTTTATTGATTCCATTCTCATGGGTGTCCATCTTTCATGTCCTTTATTAAGATGATACCGTTGTCACGAAGATTATGAACATTCTTCTAATTTCAACGTGAATCAATTTCCTATTAATGTTTTTTTTTTATCTATGGTTCTATTTTTGTTGGTATCAAGCTACGTCTTTGTGATGTCTCCTCACTTCTTCACCCTGGGGAGAAAGACATGATTGTAGACCAGCTCTAAAGACAGGCCGGGTTGTGTTATCATTCCTTCCCAGCGGTTCTAAGAATTCATTCTGTCTCGTGATTATAGGACTTCAGTCTATGTCAGTGATTATAGGACTTCAGTCTATGTAAGTGATTATAGGACTTCAGTCTATGTAAGTGATTATAGGGCTTAAGGATTATAGTGACTGGTACATGGTCACTATTGCAATCTGCTCCTGGCCTTGTTCTAACAGATGTTAGCCCATTCCTGAATCTTCTCTGTACCAGTATAAAAAAAATTTGATTGTGTACTTTTTTTGTCTGGGCTTTGCCATGTCCATAGTCGCCTAGGGTGTTGTTTGAACCAGTGTTACCTATAATAATTTCATGTGTCTTTGCCCAATCTATCAATCTATCCCCTCTGTCATTCGTCTCTCCATGGCCATGCCCCCCAGTCACATTTTGCACTTTAGCTGTTCCTACCTTTGCATTGAAATCCCCTGATATAATAGTTATTTCTTGGTATTTACACTGTTCCATGCTCGCCTCTAGTTCCTCATAAAAAATGTCAATGTCATCACCATCATGCAGCATACAATAAACAGGACAAATCTGAAACAAGTGCAACGCGTCAAATACTTGGGAACAATAATAACGTCAGACGGAAGATGCACTGTAAAAGTGGATTTGTACGCCAAAATAGGTAGAGACGGAATTAGTGCAGTATAGTGCGAAGGGAGAGAAAAGTGACGTAAAAATAGGATCTCTCTCTCTCTCTCTCTGTCTGCGATCAGGACTCAGTCAGAGTAGGATTCCAGACTCCCACATGAAGTCAGCTGTCAAGTTAAGTGTGTTGGTCGCCCCCACAGACAGAACGTCACATTTAGAGTCCGCCAGATCCACTCTGACTGAACACCCGTTAATACGTTGCACTGTGTTCTGCGCCAGTGGCCCAGTGCATCCGATTTCAGCCAGCATTTTTTTCAGGTTTGCTTTCCTTAGCCTTTGATTGTCCTCAATCTTCCTGCAAGGCAGCAGATTGTCTTTTCTGTAGGGGGATTCTGCCCTTAGATGGTCTGCCCTCCCAGGTTTAAGAGCACCATCTGCCCGAGTCCTCTAACACAGACATGCACACACAAAGATATGAGATGTGAATAACACAGACATGCACACACAAAGATATGAGATGTGAATAACACAGACATGCACACACAAAGATATGAGATGTGAATAACACAGACATGCACACACAAAGATATGAGATGTGAATAACACAGACATGCACACACAAAGATATGAGATGTGAATAACACAGACATGCACACACAAAGATATGAGATGTGAATAACACAGACATGTACACACAAAGATATGAGATGTGAATAACACAGACATGTACACACAAAGATATGAGATGTGAATAACACAGACATGTACACAGCGATACGATGACGTGGGCTGTTAGGGAAGTTAGTGGGTAGCGGTTGTTAGAGAGAGTCAGTTAGAAGTCAGTGAGATGTGGAGTTGGGCAGTTGAAGGGAGCCGACACTCAGGGATGCGGCCAAGAAGGATGCACAGAAACCCGATAGCTTGATGTCGTTTGATTGAAATCCAACATGGAGGTCTCTAACTGCCTCTGGTCCTGATGGTTTACCTAAGCAAACAGTACCTCCCAGCACTTGGCTTCACTGCTGGGATGATTTAACAGTGTCTCAACGACATCTTAACCATAGTCGTGGCAAGGAGTGCCCTCCGTCGTAATGCGAGTCTGACCAGTGTAGGCCTGTGTGGCCTGGCCTTGGCTTCGGAGCATCTTCCACAAACCTCTCTCCGCGGCGTGTGTAAGGGACTTTGGTCGGGTGGACATCTTTAAAAAGAACAGTGTGTGAACATGGACAAATTAGGGGACATTTCAGAAGCATTTTTTTTATATGTAGAACCATGTTAGTTGATATTTAATTATTGAACTTTGTTTAACTTTGCTATGTTGGCTGTTGTATGTGGCCGGGTTTGCTGCAGGGACAGTTCCAAGACTCAGTTTATTCAGTTGAATTGATCACGTTAGTGAGACCTGTTTTAGAAATCAACTTATGTCGGTTAAAATGTTTGACAATTGATTGACAGTTTTTTCATTGAATTTATAAATAATTGTTCTTACATACTGTATAAGCACCACATAAATAAAAAGCAGAATAGCTCAGGCCAGAATAGAATTTAAAAAAAAAATGAAAAATATCTTATGCAACAAATCTATGTCAATAGAAGTGAGAAGGAGAGTTCATCGGTGCTATATAGAACCAATTCTGACCTGTGGAAGCGAATCGTGGACAGTAGACAAACGGGTTAAAAGACGATTGGAGGCCACAGAGATGAGATTTCTCAGAAGAAAGTTGAAAGTTCCCTGAACAGCTAAAAAGACTAATGAGTAAATTCTCAGGGAGGCAACACAAAAAGGGAACTCCTAAAAAAATCATAAAGAAACAATCAACATTTTTCTGGCACATCATGAGAAGAGGAAAATTGGAATACTTGGTTACAACTGGCAAAATAAGAGGAAAGAGAGATTGCAGGGCGACAAAGAGATAAAATACTGGATGGCTTGGTGTAATGACATGGAAAACAGTCAACAACAGAACTGATGCGATGCACTGTGGATAGAGGATTGTGGAAGGACATGGTCGCCTACGCCAAACGGTGTGGCACATAATGATGATGATACTCCACATGCAGGTCAAAGTGTTTGTTGAAGACCTATACCCATCAGGGAGGTGAGAGTTTTTGTTGAAGACCTGTACTCCACAGGGAGGTGAGAGTTTTTGTTGAAGACCTGTACTCCACAGGGAGGTGAGAGTTTTTGTTGAAGACCTGTACTCCACAGGTTGGTGAAAGTGTTTGTTGAAGACCTGTACTCCACAGGGAGGTGAAAGTGTTTGTTGAAGACCTGTACTCCACAGGTTGGTGAAAGTGTTTGTTGAAGACCTGTACTCCACAGGGAGGTGAGAGTTTTTGTTGAAGACCTGTACTCCACAGGGAGGTGAGAGTTTTTGTTGAAGACCTGTACTCCACAGGGAGGTGAGAGTTTTTGTTGAAGACCTGTACTCCACAGGGAAGTGAAAGTGCTTGTTGAAGACCTATGCTGCACAGTGAGTTGAAAAGTAGAAGAAGAGGAAGAGACATTTAAAACAGACAAAGGAATTGGACCGGTTTAAACGACTGCGTTAGTCTCTTCAAAAACAGGGCCACATGCAGCCATTTTTATTTTGCAGTGTCGGTTGTCCACCGTTAGCCAAGTGAAACTTGTGTACCATTTATTCAAAATACATAAACTCTCTCTCTCAGTGATGCTAAGACGTTAGTCTGTCCCCGTGATCGAGTTTAGTTTAGTTTAGTTTAGTTTAGCCGACACGTCATCCTCACTGTACATCAGACAAATCCAAAAGTGCTTTGATGTCCTATAAAATATATCCCTCAGCAGCGACTAACGCCATTGGTGTTGTGGTGGTTGAGAGGTCCTCTGTGACTTTCTGTATAGCGCGCCCATCTGGCATCTCAAATCCTGACATATTTTTGCAGTCTGTTCATGTTTGCTTATTCAGTCATTTTTTTCAAATCAGTTTTTCCGCACAGCGTTTCTCCGGGCATTCCAAATGTCAGCGGGATGCACTGAACGTCTGCAAACTGTCAAACCTGTCAGCAGCATTACCTTCTAACATGGCTCGACAAACATGCAGATAGTCGTCAGACTAGACCTCTCCAGAGATTCTAAACTAAAGGTAGAGTAACGAAAAGTGAATGTAAAGTAAAGGTAAAGTAAAGGTAAATTAACGGTAAAGTAAAGGTAAAGTAACGGTAAAGTAAAGATAAAGTAACGGATGTAAAGGTAAAGTAAAGGTAAAGTAGAGTAAAAGTAAAGTAAAGGTAAAGAAATGATAAAGTAAAGGTAAAGTATGAAACATGAATCGGCGTCTTAGCATGCGAGTTTTCACCCATATGTGCTCTGCCGCCTACACAGAAGTGTTCGGAGACTTCTGGATAGTGTCGCCTCAAGCATCGAAACTCACGATGCGAAGTGCCATTCTTCACCTTCTCACAGTACTACCCTGATACCCATTTCTACCAGCGGCTGGGTCGACCGTGGGGATATTTTTTTTCCCAAACCACGTGTTCTATTCACACTGTAACCAGCGGGAATCGAACACGGTCTGTCTGAACGTCTGTAGCCCAGTTGGGATGTTTTCCCAATTAGGCTACCGAGGCCCTCAGATTCTAACCTATGCCGCCGAACCCTACCCATGGCGATCTTTCTAAGCTTATTCACTGAGTCATTGAGGGAATGTACATGTTTATAAGTCTGTGTCTCAAAGCCATGCTAATTTTTTAGTTAGTGACAACCATAGCTTCCATAGCCAACAACTTGTAGTCAAAGCGAAAGCATCGGCGTCTTTCTTCGCTGTCTCTGCCTACACACTAAGCTATAGGATCTCACAAGCTCCGTACACGCCGAGTAGCAGATTCATCTGTGCAAATGAAGTACAGCAGTCTCAGAAGAGTTCTAGAAAATTAAGGCCTGCAAGTTGCTTCAACAACCAACTGCTGATAAATATTGTGGATAATGTAAGGTGGAGAGGACTGGCGGGCCGCTGCCCTGTGGGGCAACATTCTTACAGCACAAACATTTTGTAGAAAGTTGTCATTATAACAAAAAAATAACAGGCATGCAATTCTTGCTTTCTCCCGTAAAGGTGACGATCCATGTACTCGTCTTCCTTCAGGGGCCGACAACCCACAACTCTCTACTGTGATAGCGCAGTGATTTTACCCGTATTCCCTTCAACATTAAATAATGATAATGGACAAAGTTTGCTAAAGGCGTAGTTACAGTTTTAACATGTAGATTATTTAAATGAATAATTGTAATGAGAAACTTAGACCGTGGTAGCAGGCATCGTCTACTTGAATTCTATGTGTAACGAATAGTCTTGTCCTACCGAATCGTCTTTGGATTCATTCAGCTTATAAAAATGTATACCATATCTTTTTTTCTCTAGAATGTAGGCGATCTGGTGTTATACTGACCAAATAATCCGTAAAAATGTAGAAAGCCAAAGATGGTTGATTAGTGAATGATAGAAGGTAAGTGAAGAAAAAAGATGGAATTTCGGGAGAGCTGGTGATAGGTTCTAATGACACAGGTTTGTAACGTGAATGGAGAGAGCTGGTGATAGGTTCTAACGTCACAGGTTTGTAACGTGAATGGAGAGAGCTGGTGATAGGTTCTAATGACACAGGTTTGTAACGTGAATGGAGAGAGCTGGTGATAGGTTCTAATGACACAGGTTTGTAACGTGAATGGAGAGAGCTGGTGATAGGTTCTAATGACACAGGTTTGTAACGTGAATGGAGAGAGAATCAAATATAACTTCAACGGAAGAACAAAGAGCGATCGACAAAGGGAAAGGTGAGAATAATGCTACAAAAAATGGGCATTTGTTGATTTCGTCATCTCTCTCTCTCTCTTTCTCTCTCTCTCACTCTCTCTCTCTCTCTCTCTCTCTCTCTCTCTCTCTCTCTCTCCTGGCTGTGATCGACAGTGAGCAATGAAGATTACTCATTCCAAACAATTTGCCCCGACAACCCACAAGAAACAAAAGAGTGACAACGTGGTACTTAATTAAGTCTGTGACTTTTTTCTCAACATAAAATTTACTCAACGGGAAACATAGTCGTCCGCCTGTCGATCGCATCTGGTATCAAGAATTATTTACACTTTTCGATATTTTGAAAATATAAAAATCAACATTATTATGTCTTGGGTTATTTTATCGATTTCTTGTATATGATGATGATGATGATGATGATGATGAATATGAACGATGTAATGTTAAGAATATTTTCATTATTTCCTCACTGTCCTTCTATAGCCCACAAATTGCATACATATAAGGTGAAATAAGCTTTCTGAAGTAAACAGGAATAATTAGTAGCATGACAAATAAAAGGAATGAACAATATAAAAGAAATAGCGACTGAAAATAATAAATATAGAATAAGAAGCAGGAAATATAATAAAGACGAGAAACTAGAAACAAAATAAAGTAATAAACACTGCGCAGTAATAAAGAACCGACGGACGGATAGAATAATTAAGCAGCATAAATGTGAGTAATAAAGATAAATAATTGATGGACATCATAAACAAGGAAACATCATCAACACT
Organism: Megaustenia siamemsis; assembly: GCA_032433765.1. Taxonomy (NCBI): domain Eukaryota; kingdom Metazoa; phylum Mollusca; class Gastropoda; order Stylommatophora; family Ariophantidae; genus Megaustenia; species Megaustenia siamemsis. The sequence goes on along the minus strand of JAVIAB010000051.1, from coordinate 150,569,983 downwards.
TCAGAAAAGACGATCAAACGTTTGGTAACCTCTTTGTTACAATTGTTATTAATGGCGTTCCCTGATGTCTTGGTAAGCAGACACAAATATTCAAACACCATTATGTGGTTGCTGTTAATGGGTGCTAATTTGTAACTATAAATCAATGTTATATGGGTAATTTGTTATTACTATAGATCAATAAAATTGAGACTTAAGACTACGATTTGAAGCTCAGAATGAAGGGGAGACCGACTCCAAAGAGACATGAGCCAGTGGGGTTGTTCCCTGTGAAGAGTTTAAGGGCCCCAATCTTACTTGACGAGGGGAGTGACACTTCAGATGATCTGATTGCCTCATGTTACAAACTCTATTTGAAACAGTTTTTTTAAATCATCATATGTGCTGTTCTCCCGTGTGTTACCCGTGCCTCATTATGTGGGAAGTAAAGAATAGTGACACTGTGACCTTCCAGGCATGTCGTAAGAGGCGACTAAGGAGGTGATCGATGGCTTGACAAGCTGTCATTGTAAAAAGCATTGTTATTAAAACAGAACCATAGATTTTAGAAGCAGTGATCTCTGTAATATGTGCCATTGTGGCACGCAAGGTTTCTGTTTTTGAGATTGTGGTTCTGCCCTATGTGCCGTCTTCGGCTCGAAAGGACAATAGATATGTGATGTTATGTATGTGTGCATGTATGTACGTACGTACGTATGTATGTACGTATGTATGTATGTATAAGGTAAAGGTAAAGTACGAGACTTGAACCGGCGTCTTCGCACGCGAGTTTACTCCCATATATGCTCGTCCGCCTATCCAGAAATGTTCAGAGATTTCTGTTTAGTGTCGCCTCAAGCATCGAAACTCAGATGCAAGGCAACATTCCTCACCTTCCCAGGGTAATACCCTGGTGCCCATTTCTACCAACGGCTGGGTCGACCGTGGGGGTATTTTTTTTTTATTCCAACCACGAGTACAACTCACACTGCTCCCAGCGGGAATCGAACACGGGTTGTCCGAACGTTAGGTAGTCCAGTCGGGTGGTTTTCTGAACTAGGCTACCGAGGCCCCCCTATGTAGATAATGTACGTATGTATGTATGTATGTATGTATGTATGTATGTATGTATGTATGTATGTATGTATGTATGTATGTATGTATGTATGTGTGTATGTATGTATGTATGTATGTATGTATGTATGTATGTATGTATGTATGTATGTATGTGTGTGTGTGTGTATGTATGTATGTGTGTATGTATGTATGTATGTATGTATGTATGTATGTATGTATGTATGTATGAATGTTTGAATGTTTGTATATAGAGGACCAAATATATATATATACAATTCAATAGCGATTGTATAACTTTAGTGTGTGTTTATGTATATTTGCGTGAGTGTGGATGTATATAATAACATTTTTATACAGGTAAAGGTGGTTGACTTGGAAATAAGATAAATTTAATTAAAATTCGCCTGGATGGAACGATATCTTTTTGTTTGATGTCCGCCCGTGGTGACCTTGACCGACACGCATAGGAACCTGGGAAATATTTTGACAAGATGGCGGTATCCTTTCAACATTGACAAAGTAGCAGCTGCTTCATGTGGTACAATTTGGTCTGGTGACGGTGTGAAACCTGAAGGGATTCATCAGCGATTAAGAAGAATGCAGTCGTAGACAAGTGTATGAATCGTAAACAAGTTTATGAGTCGTGGACAAGTTTATGGGTCGTAGACATGTGTATGAGACGTAGACAAGTTTATGGGTCGTAGACATGTGTATGAGTCGTAGACAAGTGTATGAGTCGTAGACAAGTGTATGAATCGTAAACAAGTTTATGAGTCGTGGGCAAGTTTATGGGTCGTAGACATGTGTATGAGTCGTAGACAAGTGTTTGAGTCGTAGACAAGTGTTTGAGTCGTAGACAAGTGTTTGAGTCGTAGACAAATGTTTGAGTCGTAGACAAGTGTTTGAGTCGTAGACAAGTGTTTGAGTCGTAGACAAGTGTATGAATCGTAAACAAGTTTATGAGTCGTGGACAAGTTTATGGGTCGTAGACATGTGTATGAGTCGTAGACAAGTGTTTGAGTCGTAGACAAGTGTATGAGTCGTAGACAAGTGTTTGAGTCGTAGACAAGTGTTTGAGCCGTAGACAAGTGTATGAGTCGTAGACAAGTGTTTGAGCCGTAGACAAGTGTATGAGTCGTAGACAAGTTTATGGGTCGTGGACAAGTTTATGAGTCGTGGACAAGTGTATGAATCGTAAACAAGTTTATGAGTCGTGGACAAGTTTATGGGTCGTAGACATGTGTATGAGTAGTAGACAAGTGTTTGAGTCGTAGACAAGTGTATCAGTCGTAGACACGTGTTTGAGTCGTTGTCAAGTGTTTGAGTCGTAGGCAAGTGTATGAGTTGTAGACAAGTGTATGAGTCGTAGACAAGTGTATGCGTTGTAGGGAGGTGTTTGAGTTCTAGACAAGTGCTTGAGCCGTAGACAAGTGCACGAGTCGTAGACAAGTGTTTGAGTCGTAGACAAGTGTTTGAGTCGTAGACAAGAGTATGAGTCGTATACAAGTGTACGAGTCGTATCGTAGACAAGTGTATGAGTCGTAGACAAGTGTATGAGTCGTATACAAGTGTACGAGTCGTATCGTAGACAAGTGTATGAGTCGTAGACAAGTGTATGAGTCGTATACAAGTGTACGAGTCGTTCGTATACAAGTGTAAGAGTCGTAGACAAGTGTATGAGTCGTAGGCAAGTGTTTGAGTCGTATCGTAGACAAGTGTATGGATGGACTGAGCGGCGTCATCAGCATCGAGGATTTTCCTCAACCGTAAAGGGGTAAGCAGCCACTGAAGACAAAACTGCAGCTGTGAAAAATGTGATAAATGAGAGCCTGAGTTATTGTTATTGAGTTATTAGCGGGTCATCATCATTGCACTCCGAACATATCCATAGGTGCTCAGATCCACTCCTCAGCAAGTCCCGCAGTGTCCAGCGACTGACGACTCCAGTTCTATATTGATTGATAAGTCTTCTTACACGGCCACTAAGTTTCTCATTTCTAGCTGTGCCCATCTTAACTCCCATTTCCATCATCCGAAAAAGTGACGTGTATCTGTGTTTGTCGAAGTCCTGCGCTCTTCCCACATCTCGGAGGGCATTAATGATGTCCGCCCAATCCATTGGTTGCCCGTCCTCAACGACTGCGCAGCTAGGCAACCTGTCCGCCTCTTTCATTTCCCCGTACTCCCGCATGTCCAGGGACATAGACAAAGGTGACCTTACGTATTTTACACATCTGCAATAACTCTACCCATTGCATGCGTACAGACCCTGCCTCTACTTTTTTTTATCATGCTCATCGAATCACTCAGTATACATGCGTGGGTGTAGTCTTGTCACTCAAACCATTTGAATGCCTTGGTCACTGCCTTCACCTCCATTGTCATGCTACTCGTGGTCAAGACGTATGCACCACTGTCTTCCTTGACTATTCTGCCTGCCGAGCGTGCTGTAAATGCCCATGCACTTCTTTGGTGTCGTCTTACAGATCCGTCTGTATATATAACTGCATCTTTCTCATCGGCGTTATCGCAGATGAGACCGTTGACTTCAGCATTAACCACGACCGGGTTCTGTTCCCTACTTTTCCTGTCGAGTGGGACAATACACGAGAAAGTCCCCATGAATGACGTAGGCACCGGTATCCACTCCTCACCAACGCTGATATTGGTAAGCCCACAGAACTGTTTGATAACATCTTCTGCTCAGCCCACCCATGATTTGCCTCTTTTAAGCCTGGCACCTTTCACTGTGTTGAGCACGTGGTGCAATGGATGCTCTTTATCTGTACTTATCTTCAGGTATGCTCGTGCTCTCCCAATCTTGATTCTGTCATCCATGGTTGGAAAGTCAAGAAGATACCTCATTGCTACACAGGGAGTGTCCCTCGTACATCACAGGATAATGCGCATGGCTTCATTTTGTATTTTCACCAGCCTATCAATTTGAGTCATACTGACAGTAAGAATGGCCAGGGCATACTCGATTGGTGCGAGGACTAATCCCTGGTACAGAAGAGTAAGTAGCCTCTGCTCGATGTTGGCAGCTGCCATGACCTTGAAGGCGGCTAATCCTTTGCGGGATTTTGTTATCACATGGTCGACGTGGTCCCGAAAACACAGGTTGCGATAAAACTCAACTCCGAGGTATGTCATCAACTTGTCCCTGGTCACCTCATCAACTCCCATTCGTACTACCGGTGCAGTCGTATTAGCGATATGATTGTTAAGGGAGAACCATGAAACTGATGCTCTATTAGGATTAACCAAGGCACCTGAAACCCCACTCCAGGAAGAAATGCGATCGAGTTCGTCTTGTATTGTGGAGGCGATTCCCCGTCTGTCTCTTCCCTGTCGATATACCAGAATATCATCAGCAGAAGTCATAGTTCTTTCCCTCCCATCCAGCTGTTGTTCCGTGATCGTTATTGTGTACACGTTAAATAGAACTGGTGACAATGGTGAGCCTCGTGGCAGCCCTGGACAAACGGATGTTGGCTCGGAGCCGGAGTATTACATCAAGATGGCTTCACTATTTAACATTACTGTAGGATCAGCTCATTACGTCATTCACGACGAGCTCAATTTCCGAAAAAAAGTGTGGATGATGGCTACCAAGACCAAGTTGCACGTGTGCACCAGTCCAAAGGAATTATTTTCCACGGTGTCTACGCGATAGTCAAGCGTTGGCGCAAGTGCCTTGAACAAGCGGGGGACTGTTGAACATTTCAAGCAATTACCTTTGATGTATTTTATAAGTAAATGGAAAAATATAACTGACTGTTGAACATTTAAAGCAATTACCTTTGATATATTTTATAAGTATATGGAAAATATAACTGACTGTTGAACATTTCAAGCAATTACCTTTGATGTATCTTATAAGTAAAAGGAAAATATAACTGACTGTTGAACATTTAAAGCGATTACCTGTGATATATTTTATAAGTAAATGGAAAATATAACTGACTGTTGAACATTTAAAGCAATTACCTTTGATGTATCTTATAAGTAAAAGGAAAATATAACTGACTGTTGAACATTTAAAGCGATTACCTGTGATATATTTTATAAGTAAATGGAAAATATAACTGACTGTTGAACATTTAAAGCAATTACCTTTGATGTATCTTATAAGTAAAAGGAAAATATAACTGACTGTTGAACATTTAAAGCGATTACCTGTGATATATTTTATAAGTAAATGGAAAATATAACTGACTGTTGAACATTTAAAGCAATTACCTTTGATGTATCTTATAAGTAAAAGGAAAATATAACTGACTGTTGAACATTTAAAGCGATTACCTTTGATATATTTTATAAGTAAATAGAAAATATAACTGACTGTTGAACATTTAAAGCAATTACCTTTGATGTATCTTATAAGTAAGTAAAAAAAGTAAAGTACCCCCCCAATACGCCAAGTGGCGTATAGGGAAATATGGTGTTAGTGACCCTATATTTTACAGACCACCAGCACATGATTTTTGGGATAATATGGTCGGTATTACGCCCGTGCTGCTTTACTTTCGCAGAAAAAAATCCGGTACCCATTTAAGGCTGGGTGAACCCGGAAGCCGTCGGTTGGGATCGAACCCTACCCCTTGTCCTTTGTAGTCCAGTTCACTAACCACTGAGCTATCGCGGCTCCCATATATTATAAGTAAATGGAAAATATAACTATCGTCAATGTTTTTTAATGTTATAGTTTTTGACAATGATAATGCATTTGTAAGTCCACAATAACTTCAGAAGGCGTATATTACGTTTTTTTTCTTATATGGGGTTTATATAAAGCGAGACATCATGATTTCTCTGGACATGCCCTGCTCTTTAAGTGCATGTCTTGTTTCCGGACAGGCAGTCATCTTATGATACAGGGTTCAGAAGATACTTGTCATGATATTACGTCCTCCATTAGTATGGGAAAATCCCTTTTCACCGAAAATATCCCGCATTTGTATGATCTGATAACCACATAGAGTATATATGTATAAACATATGTGGTGATGTCAAGTTTTATCTAACAAACAAAAGTAATATGCTGGTCCTTACTTTTATTGTGTGATCTACTTTGCAACATAAAAACTGAGGCGATCAATTATTTCTGATTTTAAAATAATACCAGCTGATATGAAAAGAATATCTACTTTATCAATAAAATAATAACATATTTGAAACAAGTTACTGAGCGTCTTGTAACTGATAAACTTATGTAATGTCGGAGAGGAGTGATGTACATCAACCCGTCTCACCCCTTTCTCTCACCTTCTCTACTTGAATTAGCCTGTTTCCTCCACAGCGTCGTGAACAAAATAGCTATAACTGTGCAATCAAATAATTTAAAATGTTCTGTACAAAAAGTCACATAAGGATCTATATGATTATTTGTTGTTGTTTTTGTCATGTTTCCACAGATACCAAGAAAGGCCAGTCAGAAATATAACTAGGATAACTTTGAGAAAAAAGTGATTAAACGAGAGATCTATCGATTTTTAAACAGTAAAAAATTATCAATATTGTGTTATGAATACCAAACATGATGACTTACGTCTAAGCACATCAGAAAGTTGGTCCCCACAGAGATGCGATGTCTGAGAAAAGCTCTTCGAGTAACCGGAAAAGACAGAATCAGAAATGATATTAAAAGAGAAAGAGTATGAATTGAGTTAATCCTAAGCTATATATATAGAAACAACAAATAAACTGGTTTGATCATCTAGAATGAATGCCGTGTGATTCCTTACCATACAAAGCGTATACTAAAAGGGGGAAAGGGGAAGACGAGCAAGAGGCAGACCCAGAGTAAGATGGGCAGACAGCATGAATGAAACGTTACAACAACATCAAATGACAATGAGTGAAGCCGTCAAAAGGACGAGAACCAGACCTTTGTGTCTCCTTCGACACCCGAACGGGTACAAGAGGAAGTGAAGGAACAAAGAAAAAGAAAGAATGATTAAAGTTAAAGAAATTGACAATTTTACTTAGACAGAACCATGACATTGACTTATCCAAAACCACTCTCAGGAAAATTATGAAAGGTTTTGGCTTAACATTTCGCAAGTAAACTGGCAGTATAAACGTCAGTTGTGAAAGCCCTCAATTAGTAGCTTTGAGAAGTACATATTTAAGACAAATTATGCAATTGCTTAACGAAAACGATGATATTGTTTCTATCTACGAAGCATGAATAAATGTACGCCAAACTAATGCAAAGGAACAGCAAGCTACGGATGGAACTGTCAAGGGATTTGTAGCAAGAGTTCGCGATTTATAATAATAGCCCAAGCAGGTAGCAGACGAAATGGATAATCTGAAAATGGTGAACTCATGTTTGTTTCAAAATCTGAAGATAATCGGGATTGTCATTCTGTAATGAATGGTCACATTTTTAGAAATTGGATTGAGGGAGTCGTAATTCTGTTATTAGATGGACCCTCGTGTCCAGTAATGGACAACACTGACTACCACAACGCTGTCTACCATTATGCTGTAACCATAATGTTGTCTACCATAATGCTGTTGCAATGGAAGACAAGTCTCGACAGCACCATCTGGTGAAGATAAGATTAAAATGTAGCTAGCAAACGAGCGTTAAGAAAGACTAAACTTGTCCAGGAATAGATATTAACTCAGATCACAATCCTGTAATGATTAAAATGAAAGCCAAACTAAAAGGAAACAAACAAACGCCTAAATCATCAACAATGTCACTAGATATAACACATTTAAATCAAAAAGATGTTAAAGATACTTACACAATACAAGTAAAGAACACCTATCAGAAGCTGCCAGAAGAAGGGATTGAGCAGTACATAAGAGAACATCCTGATGAAAAAGTTACAACCGAATGACAGAGCATGCATGCGAAAAGCATACAAAAAACTTGGGAAATCTTACCCAAAAATGAAAAGAGCAAAAAACAAAAATTAATGACTGATGCCATCCTAGAAAAATGGAAGAAAGAAGACAAGCGAAGAACGCTGCCCAATACAACAAAATAAATAATGAAATACGTAAAATGTACAAAAAAAGGCAACAGACGACTGGCTCAACCAAATATGCCTAGAAATCGAAACTATGGAAAATAAACAAGCTTTAAGAGGAATGCATACAGAAATTAAAAGAATGACTAGCAAAAATAAACAAAAACGAAAGAAAGCGGATGTATGACAAACAAAAAAGGAAAAATTCTAACGGACAACAAAGATATAATCAACAGTTGACAGGAATATATACCATAATTATGTTTTGGTGAAAGGGAAAAGAAACCAACCACATAATGTACGCCAGGCTATAAAATCTTAAAATCTGAAGTGGAAAACGGTATACAAATAACAAAAATAGGAAAAGCTGCAGGACCTGACAGACCCAACGATACATATAAATGAACTAAAAACATCAACTTTCATTGCATTGTCTAAAAGACATAGTGCAGCTGAATGCAGTGATTTTAGAAAATAAGCCTAATGAGCCATGCAATAATAATCTGCTAAAAGTTATACAAGAAAAGATTCAGAACAAAATCAATATGGAGTTACAAGAACAACAATTTGAAATTAGGAAAAAAAACAGTGGAACAAAAGAAGCCATATTCTACATGAGGACGTTAATCGAAAAGTATATAGAAGTAATCATCATTACCATCGAGTGCCATCTCCGCAACGAAGGTTGGCTACCATGGAGCGCCATTCTGTTCTATCTTGCTTTGATGGTGCAGGTTGTCATAGGCTGATTTGTCCATCTTTTGATGTTACTCGTCCATGTTAGTCTTGGTCTGCCTCTGCCTCTTTTACCTTGTATTTTCCCTTCCAAGATTACTTTTAGCAGGCTGTTGTGTCATTTAACATGGCCCAAAAATCGCATTTGTCTTGTTTGAATTGTGTTTAGTAGTTATCTTTTCATTTTTAGTTGTTTTAAGACTTCATCGTTTGTTATCTTTTCATTCCATCCAATTCTACCTATCCTTCTGTAGATCCACATTTCAAAGGCTTTAATTCGCTGTTCTGTTTTCTTGTCTAATGTCCATGTTTTTGCACCATATAGGAATGTTGAGAAGACATAACATTTTGCTATTCTTAGTTTTAGCCCTGGTGTTATTTGTTTTGATCTTAGTATGTTCTTCATGACATTAAAATTACTTTTTGCCGTTCCTATTCTTTTGTTTATTTCAATTTTGCATTTTCCATCACTGGTTATAGTATGTCCAAGGTAGTTGTAGTTCTGAACTGTCTCCAGGTCTATCCCTTCAATTTTGATATGCACTTGTGGGTTTTGAGTATTTTCTTTGTTTATGATCATAATTTTAGTCTTTTTGATATTCATATCTAGTCTATATTTTTTGCTTATCATGTTTATTTCATTAAGTAATTGATGTAGATCTTTAGTATTTTCTGCTAGTAGAACAGTATCATCAGCATATCTTAGGTTATTGATTATCTTTTCATTAATGTTTAGGCCTGGCATCTCTGTGATGTTTTTAAAGATTTGCTCAGTGTGTAAAGTAAAGAAACCAAAATATGCCTGCTTCATAGACTACACCAAAGCTTTTGATAGAATACACCTTAACAACTTATAGACTGCATAAAAGGTAAACACCTAGATGACACAGACATACGACTAATATGTAATTCATAATGGGAGCAAACAGCAATAATAAAATATAATAAAGAGAACTCTACACCCATTGATATAAAAAGAGGAGTAAGACAGGTATGCATCCTATCACCAAGCGTGTTCAATCTATACACTGAGCAAATCTTTAAAAACATCTCAGAGATACCAGGCCTAAACATTAATGGAAAGATAATCAATAACCTAAGATATGCCGATGATACTGTATTACTAGCAGAAAATCCTGAAGCTCTACAACGATTACTGAATGAAATAAACAAGACAAGCAACAAATATGGATTTGCGATGAAGACATCGTCAATGATGGCTATCTTTTTAGGTAGCTGTGCTCTAGCGTTTGGCTCTCGTGGCAAGGCGCTGTTCCGAGAAATACCAGTTCGATCCTGTTTTGGATCATCTATTGTTCTTTGTTTTTTTTTATCCTGTTGATTATTTGTGATTTTTTTTTCTGAGTGTTGTAAACACGCCTTTTTTTCTGAAAAGATTCGTTGATCTATAACCTCGGAAGTTTCCTTTTAAAATAATATTCATTTATTATTATTTGTCTCCATAAAACTCAAAACATATAAGTGGAATTCAAAGTTGAAGGAATAGACCTGGAGACAGTTCAGAGCTACAACTACCTAGGACATACATAACCAGTGATGGAAAATGTGAAACTTAAATAAACAAAAGAATATGAAAGGCAAAAAGCAATTTTAATGCCATGAAAAATATCATCATTATCAAGTACTGGTGTAGGTACCTACGTTGATGTAGGTGATCATGTCTCTTCACAACTTTCGATCTCGGCAGTTATTTATCCAGTCCGTTCTTAGAATATTTCTAATCTACTGACCTTTGAGCCGTAGCCGGCCCATAAGACGTAGACCAAGATACTTCTTCTCTTATCTGAATTTTTGTTCTAGCAGTTTTAAAGATATTTTATCAAATCTCGCCATTTGTCTCTGTTCTGTGCAAGCAGCTCTATCTCACTGAGGGAGCCGAATCCTGCCGCTCTTGCCTCTCTCATCAATGTTCTTCTTAGTGTCTCTCTGGGTCTTGCTCTTTTCCTCTTACCTGTTGTTTCCCATATGAGGGCTTGCTTTGCTATTCGGTTATTATCTCTTCTCATCACATGTCCAACATATGACCATCGTATTTTCTTTATTACTGAAGATATTAGTGGTTGATTGGCGATTTCTCTAATTTCCTCGTTTGTTTTGAATTCGTTCCACGCTATACCAAGTATTTTCCTTAGACATTTATTTTCGAATGCGTTCAACTTTGTTTCTATGTCTCTTGTTGTTTTCCAACTTTCACACGCATACGTAAGGGTTGATAGTTCATAGAATATTTGGGTTGGGACAAAAATAGGACCCCTTGCAAAAGAAAACGTTTGTAGGCTAAGTAATTGTTGATAAATTAAATAAATTGCAACAGCAAACATTTGTGAACTCACTATAACATTATATCAGGCCAGTAACAATGATTGCTAAACGTCATATGTGCCTCACTTCCGTCTGTTGTTACAAAAACAAAGATTGCCAAACGTCATATGTGCACCACTTCCGTCTGTTGTTACAAAAACAAAGATTGTTAAACGTCATATGTGCACCACTTCCGTCTGTGGTTACAAAACAAGGATTGCTATTCGTCATATGTGCACTACTTCCGTCTGTGGTTACAAAAACAATGATTACTATACGTTATATGTGCACCACTTCCGTCTGTGGTTACAAAAACAATGATTGCTATACGTCATATGTGCACCACTTCCGTCTGTGGTTACAAAAACAATGATTGCTATACGTCATATGTGCACCACTTCCGTCTGTGGTTACAAAAACAAGGATTGCTATACGTCATATGTGCACTACTTCCGTCTGTGGTTACAAAAGCAATGATTGCTGTACGTCATATGTGCACTACTTCCGTCTGTGGTTACAAAAACAATGATTGCTATACGTCATATGTGCACTACTTCCGTCTGTGGTTACAAAAACAATAATTGCTATACGTCATATGTGCACTACTTCCGTCTGTGGTTACAAAAACAATGATTGCTATACGTCATATGTGCACTACTTCCGTCTGTGGTTACAAAAACAATAATTTCTATACGTCATATGTGCACTACTTCCGTCTGTGGTTACAAAAACAATAATTGCTATACGTCATATGTGCACTATTTTCGTATGTGGTTACAAAAACAATGATTGCTATACGTCATATGTGCACTACTTCCGTCTGTGGTTACAAAAACAAGGATTGCTATACGTCATATGTGCACTACTTCCGTCTGTGGTTACAAAAACAATAATTGCTATACGTCATATGTGCACTATTTCCGTATGTGGTTACAAAAACAATGATTGCTATACGTCATATGTGCACTACTTCCGTCTGTGGTTATAAAAACAAGGATTGCTATACGTCATATGTGCACTACTTCCGTCTGTGGTTACAAAAACAATGATTGCTATACGTCATATGTGCACTACTTCCGTCTGTGGTAACAAACACAATGATTGCTATACGTCATATGTGCACTACTTCCGTCTGTGGTTACAAAAACTATGATTTCTATACGTCATATGTGCACTACTTCCGTCTGTGGTTACAAAAACAATAATTGCTATACGTCATATGTGCACTACTTCCGTCTGTGGTTACAAAAACAATGATTGCTATACGTCATATGTGCACTACTTCCGTCTGTGGTTACAAAAACAATGATTTCTATACGTCATATGTGCACTACTTCCGTCTGTGGTTACAAAAACAATGATTGCTATACGTCATATGTGCACTACTTCCGTCTGTGGTTACAAAAACAATGATTTCTATACGTCATATGTGCACTACTTCCGTCTGTGGTTACAAAAACAATGATTTCTATACGTCATATGTGCACTACTTCCGTCTGTGGTTACAAAAACAATAATTGCTATACGTCATATGTGCACTACTTCCGTCTGTGGTTACAAAAACAATGATTGCTATACTTCATATGTGCACTACTTCCGTCTGTGGTTACGAAAACAATGATTGCTATACGTCATATGTGCACTACTTCCGTCTGTGGTTACAAAAAACAATGATTGCTATACGTCATATGTGCACTACTTCCGTCTGTGGTTACAAAAACAATGATTGCTATACGTCATATGTGCACTACTTCCGTCTGTGGTTACAAAAACAATAATTGCTATACGTCATATGTGCACTACTTCCGTCTGTGGTTACAAAAACTATGATTTCTATACGTCATATGTGCACTACTTCCGTCTGTGGTTACAAAAACAATGATTGCTATACGTCATATGTGCACTACTTCCGTCTGTGGTTACAAAAACAATGATTTCTATACGTCATATGTGCACTACTTCCGTCTGTGGTTACAAAAACAATAATTGCTATACGTCATATGTGCACTACTTCCGTCTGTGGTTACAAAAACAATGATTGCTATACGTCATATGTGCACTACTTCCGTCTGTGGTTACAAAAACAATGATTGCTATACTTCATATGTGCACTACTTCCGTCTGTGGTTACAAAAACAATGATTGCTATACGTCATATGTGCACTACTTCCGTCTGTGGTTACAAAAACAATGATTGCTATACGTCATATGTGCACCACTTCCATCTGTGGTTACAAAAACAATGATTGCTATACGTCATATGTGCACCACTTCCATCTGTGGTTACAAAAACAATGATTGCTATACGTCATATGTGCACCACTTCCATCTGTGGTTACAAAAACAATGATTGCTATACGTCATATGTGCACCACTTCCATCTGTGGTTACAAAAACAATGATTGCTATACGTCATATGTGCACCACTTCCATCTGTGGTTACAAAAAAGGGTTAAAGTGTTACTTCTTCTTCTACCAATTCAAGGTCAGGGCATATAAAAGTTATCGCTCTCCTGGCAGCTTCAGTCATGGTCACTTGATATTGTAGCGTTTCTTTGACATTTTTGGTCCATCTTACTCTCGCCCTGTCTCTTGTTGTTCTTCATTCTCTTCATGTCAAATATGCTGTATATAGTAAGGAATCACGTGGCATTCCGATGGGCAAACCATTTTATTTCTTGTTTCTGTACGTACTCGTAGTTTAGGATTGGTTTAGGGCCCATTCTTTCCCTCGTTACATCATTCATGACATCATTCATGACATCATTCAATACACCATTTATGACATCATTCAATACATAATTCAATACATCATCCATTACATCATTCACGACATCGTTCATGGTAATCATTCTATAGATCATTCATGACATCATTAAATACACCATTCATGACACCATTCAATACATCATTCATGACACCATTCAATACATCATTCATAACATCATTCAATACATCATTCATGACATCATTCAATACATCATTTATGACATCATTAAAAACACCATTCATGACACCATTCATGACACCATTCAATACATCATTCATAACATCATTCAATACATCATTCATGGCAATCATTCAATACATCATTCATGACATTATTAAATACACCATTCATGACACCATTCATACATCATTCATGACACCATTCAATACATCATTCATAACATCATTCAATACATCATTCATGACATCATTCAATACATTAATCATGCCATCATTCATGACATTCAATACATCATTAGTGACATCATTCAATATTTCATTCATGACATCATTCAATACTTCATTCATGCCATCATTCAATATATCATTAGTGACATCATTCAATACTTCATTTATGACATCATTCAATACATCATAAGTGACATCATTCAATACTTCATTTATGACATCATTCAATACATCATTAGTGACATCATTCAATACTTCATTCATGACATCATTCGTGACATCATTCAATACATCATTCATGACATCATTTCTTATTCTGACAAGTGTTACATTAGAAGTTAACTGAAAGTTTTCAGAGATTCACACCGGGCGGTGGTCATAGCAGATTAAAGTTGTTCGAGAATCTGTAGAAATGCAGAAAGGATTAACTTCTCGACTGTAAGCTACAACACACTTAATGTTATGACGTTATTTTACGTAAAATGTGTAGGAATCGAGAGTCTGCGGAAGACTAGACTTCTGATTCTTTATCAGCTGACGTTCATCTACGTTCATCTACGTTCATCTACGTTCATCAAACCTTATTATGGATATCAATGGAGGACTGGTTGGTCTCAAGCCGGTCTCGAGACAGAGAGGTTGTGGGTTCAAATCCCGGCTGCACCAGTTAGAATTTTTATTTATGATTTCCTCTACGGCAACCACCCCTGGTCTCAGCAGCGAGGTCCGGCTTGAAACGTCAATTACTCAGGGGCGGAAAAAATATGAGCACTTTGAAAGACGGAGTTATCTGCCTGTACGGCGAGTGACCCCTGTGCACACGGCTGCCAGGGAAAAAATAAAGTAACTCGCAAAATTTAGTTCCTAGTCTATAGGGACTGCGTCAGAGGTGAAAGCTGGCGAACGCAAAAATTTAAAAAAAATGGATATCAAATACTTGCAGCAAAGAAATACAGCACTGGCGTAATACTGACCATCGTACCCAAAAAAATTATGGTGGGTTTAAAATAATGTGGACAGAATATTCACGTCGACAAGACGAAGCATAGTTTTTGTTTCTTTCTTTATGATAAAATTGGTTTTGGTTTCACTAAAGTTGTACCAGTTAAAAGTCGTGGCTTTTTTTAGAATCAACCACGAGGTTAATCGAGGGCATCTTGTGTTATACTACATCGTTTCGGGATGAACTTTGACGAGTTGCAGGGGCAGTTATCTTCTTCAGATTTTGATATCTTCCCTGTCACTGATAGTCACAGTTTTTTGTTTTTTTAAATTCAGCAGCGTCGACTGAGAGTATGAAGGCGGCATTGAACTAGTGTTCACTATATCGCTAAGCCAGCGCGATGACCACTACACCGCTGATGTTCCACAATTATATCGGGTAGCAGTAAATCAAGTCTAAGATTCGATGGCTCGTGCCATTAAAAGTAATGTTCCTGACATCAAGTCGTTACTGACATACACATAAAATCATCATCAATCTGGGATTGAATGTTCAATTTAATCAAGAATTTCTTGAGAAGATGTCCAATCAACATAAAATAACAACTGACCCAGTAACCGGATTAACTGAAAGACAAAGGGAACTACTGGCTCTTCTGCTCTTAATATTATTTGTTTCTTATCATTTACATCTTCATGATTAATTAAATGAGTGCATAAACGCTAACTGCTATCGTCACGGTGAGTCTTATATTATTTACCTTTATCATATTTATATTAAATACAATCATGCTATAAAGAAGCTGAAGGGTCCAAGTACTTGCTCGTCTTATCCTCGTTCTATGATGATCAGATCGCCTTCTGGTGCAAAGCTCTGTATAAAGTTTCCTATCATATGTTGCGTCATGGCTTCTATATAGCCACACTTTGTATATTCATTCATGCAACAAATAAACAAACACACCGGTTACCTGGCCCAGACCTTCGTGCTTCCAATCATTAATGACGTCAGTGTGACAATCGACGTCATGTCATAGAGACTGATAGAAGATCGTGAACTGCATGAGACTATTGGAACCGACAATTAATAAACAAGGACCTAGTGTTTGTCTTCATGACTGAAGTGGTTCCTACACGTTTGTGCAATATTGTCTCATGTCAAACAAACATAACATAGTATCATGCTGCTAAATCAAATTAATAGAGAGACGAGACAAACTACTACTTTTTGGCCTTCCCACTGCCCTTCTCTTCACTCTCTCCTACGTCCTATCTGTATCCCTCACTTTGTTATCTTTATCATCTCTCCCGTCCCTCTTCCCCCACCCCCTTTTTACCATCCTTGTTTTCTCTTTTCCCTCCTACTCTATTTGACCTCTCCCTCCATTTACCCTCAAGGAACCCTTTCTCCTTTCAGTTCCTTCCTTTTTATGTTTGGCTCCTCTTTGGCCTTCAAGATCCTACCTGGTCTATTGACTACCTACCATGTGACCAACAAACACATAAATCCTGGCTACTGTTTTTCTTCGGTCATTTTCTGATTTGACACAAGCTGCCATTTAGCTATTGTCTTTATATTTGTTATTGTGTACCTATCGAAGGTTCTTGACGAAACGGTGTAGTTATCTCATCTCTCTACTGATTTACCAGCTTTATACAATTGTATTTTTATATTACATGTTCTCTACAGCTCTACCCGTGGCTTCGCGTCATATTTAATACAGTTTTATATTTGTGCCTTCATTTTAATGCATAAAAAGTAAACTAACATCAAAACAAATAACAGGGCTAAAACTAAGAATAGCAAAATGTTATATATTCCTCAATATTCTTGCATGGTGCTGAGACAAGGACATTAAACAAGAAAACAGAACAGAAAAGTGAAGCCTTTGAAAGGTGCATTTATAGAAAAATAGGTAGAATTAGATGGAAAGAAGTGAACAAATGATGAGATTTTAAAACAACTAAAAATTAAAAGAGAACTACTAAACACAATTAGAACAAGACAAATGAAATTTTTGGGGCATGTTAAAAGACACAACAACCTACTAAAAGTAATATTGGATGGGAAAATACAGGGTAATAGAAACAGACCAAGACTAACATGGACGAGTAACATTAAAAAAATGGACAAGACAGCCTATGACAACTTGCACCATCAAAGCAAGAGCAGAAAGGCGCTCCATGGTAGCCAACTTCCGATGCGGAGACGACATTCGTTGTTGATGATGATGATGATGATGATGATGATGATGATGATGATTTGTGCTTATCTTTATTGTCTCTCTCAGCAGTGTTCGTCTCTCAAACATCTTTATACTCCTGCCAGAGCTCATACATAACACACTCAAGACTTTAAGTCATCGAGAAGACAGCTGAGTGCACGTGAGTATGGGTCTGGCTTAGTCAAGTGTGTCCACGCAGATAAATGATGTTATAGGAACATGTACAAGTAGTTAGTTAAATGATTTTATAGGAACATGTACATGCCTTTAGGTACATAAATGGTTTTATAGGAACACGTACAAGTATTTAGATAAATGGTTTTATAGGAACATGTACAAGTAGTTAGATAAATGGTTTTATAGGAACATGTACAAGTATTTAGATAAATGGTTTTATAGGAACATGTACAAGTATTTAGATAAATGGTTTTATAGGAACATGTAAAAGTAGTTAGATAAATGGTTCATAGGAACATGTACAAGTAGTTAGATAAATGGTTCATAGGAACATGTACAAGTAGTTAGATAAATGGTGTATAGGAACATGTACAAGTAGTTAGATAGACAAATGGTTTAACAATTCGATAGATAGATTTATGGATATCTGGATTGATAAATGAATGAGTGAGTACACTAATGAATGATATATTTACAGATAGATGTATCTATAGTTGGAAGAATCGACAGGCAGATAGAAAGACAAGCAGTCAGATTGGTGGGTAAGCAATCAGACATACTACAGAGATACACAGACAAACAGACAGGCAGACACAATTGTATGAAGGTATTTTCGAGTGTGCCTTTTGCCTTAGTCTTTCTTTTTTTATTTTATTCAAACATGTATCAATTTGAAGAGTCTTTACGCGTTTTAGAGGGAGATGATTCTGATATTAAATACCAAAAGGAGAATTATGATTAGATTTACCAATCACTTTACATCGACCAGGATCGCATTTTAGATATTCAATCTTAACTGGGTACGGCAGTTTGTTTTATACTTCTTGGAAAGAAAGACAACCAGGCGTAGTTTTGACCACTTCATCGGTTAAGAAAAATATTAACACTAATTCCATATTTCTTTTGCGCTTCCCTCGAAGCGTGACCGGTTTCTGTCTACGCTTCTTTACAACCCTGATAATGTTTGACGTTTTAGTAATACTTGAAGTTCAGCTAGGCTCACACACCAGTTTTTTTTTTTTTTTTTTACATAACTTCTATTAACGAGCAGCAGTTAAGACGTATTTACTTGAGAGCGCAACCGAGCAATACAAATGACAACATGAAAAGCAATCTCTACAAATGTTAGTAAAAGCAATTTATTGCAACTTTTAGTAGCTATGACAATTACAAGTTTTTCTATTTTCTTGTCGAAATGCAAATAAAGAATCAGATGAGAATGGGTCATTAGAACCGAGGCGGTGAAGCTTAAACATAACCATAGTGTCGAATCATCATCGCAAACTACAAGGATCATTTAAGTCAGTGAACCGGCTGATTACTTTCTGAACCGACGCTTATTGAAGTTTGCAATTTCCGGTACATTTATGGCCGCCAGATAAAACCAGGCACGTCTTATGTTGATTGTCTTCAGTGGTGATGGAAGGGTTAACGATCTTGGTGATATGAATGATAACATCGATCCGTGCCAATATGACAATAACAAGAATAATGACACGATAAAAGTGATGCAGTGAAAGAAATGAATATATCACCGAGATTATTTATTCCTATATTGATAATGTTTGTCATTATCAAGACTCCACCTTCGCTTTATCTCTTGTGGGCATCATTAACGGTTGTAATTAACAAGAAAAATTGACACACTTCTGTTCTGCTTCTTTCACTTACGACTTCTTTTTTTTTTCATGCCATCGAATTTTTATCACTTTCTGACATAATTCAAGCAATCAAACATACAGGTTGTTATGAGAATTTCTCTTATAATTTTGTTTAATTTTGTCGTTATTTGAATGAAAACAAATATTGGTGGCAGAAAATAGGAGTTATTGGACTTAGAGTATGAAAAAGAAAGAGAGATTGGGAAATATATATATATATGAGGAAAGTGTAAAAGAGATATAAATAAAGGCACAGAGAGTGGTTAATGGTGGTAAATAGATACTCATACTGAGGGACAAAGTTAGAGGCAGAGAAATGAAGGATTAATGAGATGTAAAGATAAGATAAAGAGTAAAACAGAAAGTGGTTAAAAATGATAAAATGATACTGAGAGACAAAGTTAGAGGCAGAGAGACGGAGAAAAGTAAAGATATGGCACAGAAAGGGAAAAAAAATATATGAAGATATAAATAAACGAACCTGGTGGTCTGGAGGTGTCACGTCGGCCTCTGGGCAGGAACCACTCGGGTGCACAGCTCACCACAGGTGGTGGGATTTTTCTTCTCCTACTTCTACCGTTCAGCTCCCTGCGGAGCATAAATCTTCAACAAACACTTTCCAATCTGTTCTGTTTCTTGCCATTCTTTTAAGATCATTCCATGTCTTCCCCATCATCTTCACCTCTGCTTCTGTCTGTCTTCTCCAAGAATTCTTTGGTCTTCCTCGTTGTCTTTTCCCCTGGGGATTCCAAAAATGGGCCTGTTGTGTAATACTCTCAGTTGGCTTCCGCAGTGTGTGTCCTATGCAGCGCCATCGTCTACGCTGTATCTCTCTATCCACTGGTATTTGACTGGTATATTTGCATAATTATTATTATTATTATTATTATTATATTTTTTTACCTAAAGTAGGAAACATTAATTCGTGGTTCCTTCGTGATGTTAGCTTCCCTGATCTATTTGGTAGGGAGATCCGATGTCTAGCCCTCTCCGAAAAAAATATACAAAATATACATAAATAAACAGGAATGCCCGTGTTCACTTGCACACTTTAAAGAACTCTTGGCAGTTGAAATCTAAAACAACAGCCCATAACAGTTGACAGCTGCTCGAACAAAATAGAGCTCGCGCACGATCTCACTATGTCAGTAGACGATCTCATTATGTCAGTGGACGATCTCATTATGTCAGTGGACGATCTCACTATGTCAGTAGACGATCTCACTATGTCAGTAGACGATCTCACTATGTCAGTAGACGATCTCATTATGTCAGTGGACGATCTCATTATGTCAGTGGACGATCTCACTATGTCAGTAGCCGATCTCACTATGTCAGTTTACGATCTCACTATGTCAGGGGACGATCTCACTATGTCAGGGGACGATCTCACTATGTCAGGGGACGAACTCACTATGTCAGGGGACGATCTCACTATGTCAGGGGACGATCTCACTATGTCAGTGGACGATCTCACTATGTCAGTGGACGATCTTGCTTGTGCAGTGGACGATCTCACTATGTCAGGGGACGATCTCACTATGTCAGGGGACGATCTCACTATGTCAGGAGACGATTTCACTATGTCAGTGGACGATCTCACTATGTCAGGGGACGATCTTGCTTGTGCAGTGGACGATCTCACTATGTCAGGGGACGATCTCACTATGTCAGGGGACGATCTCACTATGTCAGTGGACGATCTCACTATGTCAGGGGACGATCTCACTATGTCAGGGGACGATCTCACTATGTCAGGGGACGATCTCACTATGTCAGGGGACGATCTCACTATGTCAGTGGACGATCTCACTATGTCAGGGGACGAACTTGCTTGTGCAGTGGACGATCTCACTATGTCAGGGGACGATCTCACTATGTCAGGGGACGATCTCACTATGTCAGTGGACGATCTCACTATGTCAGGGGACGATCTCACTACGTCAGGGGACGATCTCACTATGTCAGGGGACGATCTCACTATGTCAGGGGACGATCTCACTATGTCAGTGGACGATTTCACTATGTCAGTGGACGATCTTGCTTGTGCAGTGGACGATCTCACTATGTCAGGGGACGATCTCACTATGTCAGTGGACGATCTCACTATGTCAGTGGATGATCTCACTATGTCAGGGGACGATCTCACTATGTCAGGGGACGATCTCACTATGTCAGAGGACGATCTTGCTTGTGCAGTGGACGATCTCACTATGTCAGTGGACGATCTCACTATGTCAGTGGACGATCTCACTATGTCAGGAGACGATCTTGCTTGTGCAGTGGACGATCTCACTATGTCAGTGGACGATCTCACTATGTCAGTGGACGATCTTACTATGTCAGGGGACGATCTCACTATGTCAGGGGACGATCTCACTATGTCAGGGGACGATCTCACTATGTCAGGGGACGATTTCACTATGTCAGTGGACGATCTCACTATGTCAGTTGACGATCTCTGTTGGTTATTTGATGATTGATATCACTTGGTCAGTTGACGTTTTCTGTTGATTATTTGATGATATCACTTGATCAGTTGACGATCTCTGTTGGTTATTTGATGATTGATATCACTTGGTCAGTTGACGATCTCTGTTGGTTATTTGATGATTGATATCACTTGGTCAGTTGACGATCTCTGTTGGTTATTTGATGATATCACTGGGTCAGTTGATCAATGAACGATTTCAGTTGATCAGTAAATGATTTCAGTTGATCAGTGGACGATATCACGATGTACATCGCTACCTAGTTTCATGATAAATACAGAAGTAGGAGAAGCAATAATCAAAATGGTTATAAGTCAATAGTAATGAGTGACTGAGAGAGTAAGGAAAAATACAAATGTTAAAGAGAGTTGAAAAGAATGAAGAAAGAAAAAAAAAAAACGAAATAATTCGAAATGTCATAATGAATCATCTCGTCCGTCTGGGGTAGGTGATCATGTCTCTCCGCAACTCTCCATCACAACAATTATTTATTAGTTTTGTTGATGACTTCTTTAAATCACTCCTTAAACTGTCTTGTAACTTTTCCATCTGTTTCCCGAAGCCTCTTGTTTCCTCCATTTTCTAATTGTCACAATAAATGTCAGCTGTTCCTTTCCCATCATCAGACCAAACATCGATGGTTACCTTCGTCTAGCGTTGGTTAGATGTAACCTTTCTTATAGCGTTAGTTGCAAGTAACCTTTCTGAAAGCGTTGGTTAGAAGTAACCTTTATTATAGCGTTGGTTAGAAGTGACCTTTCTTCGAGCGTTGGCTGGAAGCATCTATTCTTCTAGCGTTGGTTGGAAGTAACCTTTCTTCTAGCGTTGGTTGGAAATAACCTTTCTTCTAGCGTTGGTTGGAAATAACCTTTCTTCTAGCGTTGGTTGGAAATTAACCTTTCTTCTAGCGTTGGTTGGATATAACCTTTCTTATAGCGTTGGTTGGATATAACCTTTCTTATAGCGTTGGTTGGAAAATAACCTTTCTTATAGCGTTGGTTGGAAATAACCTTTCTTCTAGCGTTGGTTGGAAATAACCTTTCTTCTAGCGTTGGTTGGAAATTAACCTTTCTTCTAGCGTTGGTTGGATATAACCTTTCTTATAGCGTTGGTTGGAAGTAACCTTTCTTCTAGCGTTGGTTGGAAATAACCTATCTTATAGCGTTGGTTGGAAATAACCTTTCTTATAGCGTTGGTTGGAAACAACCTATCTTATAGCGTTGGTTGGAAATAACCTTTCTTATAGCGTTGGTTGGAAATTAACCTTTCTTCTAGCGTTGGTTGGAAATAACCTTTCTTTGAGCGTTGGTTGGAAGTAACCTTTCTTCTAGCGTTGGTTGGAAATAACCTTTCTTCTAGCATTGGTTGGAAATAACCTTTCTTCTAGCGTTGGTTGGAAATAACCCTTCTTTTAGCGTTGGTTGGAAGTAACCTTTCTTATAGCGTTGGTTGGAAATAACCTTTCTTATAGAGTTAGTAGGAAGTAACATTTCTTCTAGCGCTGGTTGGATATAACCTTTCTTCTAGCGTTGGTTGGAAGTAACCTTTCTTATAGCGTTGGTTGGAAATAACCTTTCTTATAGCGTTGGTTGGAAATAACCTTTCTTTTAGCGTTGCTTTGAAGTAACCTTTCTTATAGCGTTGGTTGGAAGTAACCTTTCTTCTAGCGTAGGTTGGAAGCAACCTTTCTTACAGCGTTGGTTGGAAATAACGTTTCTTATAGTGTTGGTTGGAGTAACCTTTCTTATAACGTTGGTTGGAAACAACCTTTCTTATAGCGTTCGTTGGAAATAACCTTTATATAACGTTGGTTGGAAATAATCTTTCTTATAGCTTTGGTTGTAAGCAACTTTTCTTATAACGTTTGTTGGAAATAACCTTTGCTATAGTGTTGGTTGGAAGTAACCTTTCTTATAGCGTAGGTTTGAAGCAACCTTTCTTATAGCGTTGGTTGGAAATAACCTTTCTTATAGCGTTGGTAGGAAATAACCTTTCTTATAGCGTTGGTTAGAAGTAACCTTTTTTATAGCATTGGTTTGAAATAACATTTTCTTATAGCGTTGGTTGGAAGTAACCTTTCTTATAGCGTAGGTTGGAAGCAACCTTTCTTATAGCGTTGGTTGGAAATAACCTTTCTTATAGCGTTGGTTAGAAGCAACCTTTCTTACAGCGCTGGTTGGTAATAACCTTTCTTATAACGTTGGTTAGAAGCAACCTTTCTTACAGCGCTGGTTGGTAATAACCTTTCTTATAGCGTTGGTTAGAAGCAACCTTTCTTACAGCGCTGGTTGGTAATAACCTTTCTTATAACGTTGGTTAGAAGTAACCTTTCTTATAGCGTTGGTGGAAATAACCTTTCTTATAGCATTGTTTGGAAGTAACCTTTCTACTAGCGTTTGTTGGAGGTAACCTTTCTTATAGCGTTGGTTGGAGGTAACCTTTCTTATAGCGTTGTTTGGAAGTAACCTTTCTTCTAGCGTTTATGGAGGTAACCTTTCTTATAGCGTTGGTTGGAGGTAACCTTTCTTCTAGCGTTGGTTGGAAGTAGCCTTTCTTATAGCATTTGTTGGAAGTAGCCTTTCTTATAGCATTGGTGGAAATAACCTTTCTTTATTATGATTCTGCAAAAATCACAATTCTTCATCCTCCAACAATTTTCTTTGTCTATTGCTTGATCGTAGAGACGCTATTTGTCTATGTCAGAACTAGCGCACGTCACATGACAAAACTCGCTTTTCCACAGACAAGAAATTGTTTCCAACTTATTTCATTATTTGGAGTGCATTCTTTGTCTGAGCTAGTGCGCACTTCATTTTCGCTCCTAAAGATAAGACTGTATCACCAGCATATCTCAAATTGTCTATAAAGTCAAAATTAGGCAGAAATAAAGATACTCATCTTCATCATGTACCGTACCGGTTGACGTAGGTGATCATGTCCTTCCACAATCTTCTATCCACAGTGCATCGTATGAGTTCTGTTGTTGACTGTTTTCCATGTCATGACACCAAGCTATCCAGTATTTTCTCTCTTTGTCGTCCGCGATCTCTCTTTCCTTTTATTTTGCCAGTTGTAACCAAGTATTCCAACTTCCCTCTTCTCATGATGTGCCCAAAAATGTTGATTGCTTCTTTCTGGTGTTTTTTAAGAGCTCCCTTTTTGTGTTGGCCTCTTTGAGAACTTTCTCATCCGTCTTTTTAGCTGTCCAGGGAACTTTTAACATTCTTCTGAGAAATCTCTCAAAGATTCTGAGTAAAGATACAAGTAATATATTAAAGAGTGAAATGACTACGATAAAGAGATCGAGAGTGTGAAAGGAAGGAAGAAAGAGTAAGGGAGGAAGAAAGAGTAAGGGAGGAAGAGAGAATGACACAATAAAATTGTGTTGAATAAAACCATTGCAATGCTGCTATTGTCATATCACCATAAATAATAAAAGCCGCGTTTACTCTCGGTGTTTTATGTAGCAAACGATCTCACTAGTTTCCGACTCTCCAGTGTTGGAAACACTCTTCAACCTGACCGTTAATTCCTGTTTAATGTCGTGCGTTTTTCCCTTCTGACAATATTCTTATAAATATGTTTGTGTCGAAATGATTATTAACAACAACACATAATAAAAACTGAATAAAATATTTCTTTACAGCAAAAGGATGATTAAATGTTGCAATTAGAATTTTGGATTTCTTCACTCCTGCTCTCTGAAAAGAAAAAAAAAAACCCGCAATTGCTGTAAAATGTTGTAACATTTCAAAGAAAATCATCATCCACTATTAGCGAACATTCTTTTGCAATCTCACTTTATTTATGAGCTCTGAACAACGGATTGTTAATTTCTCTTTCATGGCATGGGCATCATCTGTAGCACAGTTTAAATGAATTATTTCAATATTTTAGTTGCAAACAAAATGGTGCGTACTTTGGTTAGAAATAGTTCCAGATGTTGCAACATCAAAGAACACCGTTAAAACAATAAATATATTCTCGATTATATTTAACTGAAATAAATAAGATCAGATTAAAGGATTCAGAAATACAAAGGAAAATAGAGAAAATAATCTGACAGCGCTTGGGCTGGAAGAATTCAATGATTTATATCTAATAGTTTGTGGTAGCTGTAACAATTAAGAGATGACCAATTACATCATTCAAACGGTGGGATTGAAGACATATGAACTAGTCAATTTATGTGAGTAGGTCATGCGAACACATCATTTGAGTTGGTCAAGAGAGCACGGGAAGCTAGTAGGTCATGCGAACACATCATTTGAGTTGGTCAAGAGAGCACGGGAAGCTAGTAGGTCATGCGAACACATCATTTGAGTTGGTCAAGAGAGCACGGGAAGCTAGTAGGTCATGCGAACACATCATTTGAGTTGGTCAAGAGAGCACGGGAAGCTAGTAGGTCATGCGAACACATCATTTGAGTTGGTCAAGAGAGCACGGGAAGCTAGTAGGTCATGCGAACACATCATTTGAGTTGGTCAAGAGAGCACGTGAAGCTAGTAGGTCATGCGAACACATCATTTGAGTTGGTCAAGAGAGCACGGGAAGCTAGTAGGTCATGCGAACAAATCATTTGAGTTGGTCAAGAGAGCACGTGAAGCTAGTAGGTCATGCGAGCACATCATTTGAGTTGCTCAAGAGAGCACGTGAAGCTAGTAGGTCATGCGAGCACATCATTTGAGTTGCTCAAGAGAGCACGTGAAGCTAGTAGGTCAAGCGAATAGGCCATGAAAGTAAGTCAAGCTACTAGGTCAAGCGAGAACGTCAAGCTAATAGGTCAAGCGAGAACGTCAAGCTACCAGGTCAAGTGAGCACGTCAAACTAATAGGTCAAGCTACCAGGTCAAGCGAGAACGTCAAGCTACTAGATCAAGTGAGTACGTCAATGTAGTAGGTTATGCGGGTAAGTTATGCAAGTAGATCAAGCGAGGTCTAGCGAGCACGTCAAGCTTGTAGGTCAAGCGAGCATGTCAAGCTAGTAGGTCGAGCGAAGTCGTCAAGCGAGACCGACAAGCTAGTAGGTCAAGTGAGCACGTCAAGCTAGTAGGTCAAGCGAGCATGTCAAACTAGTAGGTGAAGCTATTAGGTCAAGTGAGCACATTAAGCTAGTCGGTCAAGTTTATGTAAGTAGGTCAAGAAAGCATGTCAAGCTAGTAGGTCAAGCGAGCATGTCAAACTAGTAGGTGAAGCTATTAGGTCAAGTGAGCACATAAAGCTAGTCGGTCAAGTTTATGTAAGTAGGTCAAGAAAGCATGTCAAGCTAGTAGGCGAAGAGGGATTGAAGAAAGAAGGTCACGAAGTATCCTATATTCTGAAGTCATGCGTGTTGAACCGAAGATGCGCAAATATCACACCGCATCTACGCATAATTAACGCTCTTTTATTAACGAATGAGAAAGAGATGTAATAATCGTCGGAAAATACGCATTTTAGAACAGCTATTTCCTACGCGTATCCACATAAGTTATGAACTTTGACACGATGCGCGGGGAAAAATAATAATAATAATAGTGAATAATGACAGAACAGTCCCATACGTCAACAGTATACGTTTCTTTATTTACAATATACTATTAAGAAGGATGCAGTTTATAGAAAGTCTAAGAAGCCGCTATCGTAAAATGGCTTTTGTTAACGAAACATCAAGAAGTATCAAGAAGTATCAAGAAGCATCAAGAAGTATCAAGAAGCATCAAGAAGCATCAAAATGCATTGAGAGGCGAAGCTGCTGTAAAGCTGATGACAATGACAATTTTTTTTTAAAGAAAAAAGAAAAAAGTGGTATGAGAACAGCTTTACGTAAAGTTGGTACCATACCACTTTTTAATTTTTTTTTTTTTTAAATTGTCAAAGATGAGAAACGAAAAGATGAAGAAATAGAAAAATGTCCTGAAACAATCTCACAAACACCAGAATGAGACAATAAAGACGTACAACGAATAAGATGAAGACGAAATGGAATATTACTTTACAGAGCGATTGATGTTGGCAAAGAACAATCTGATGTAAACATTTATGATGAAAGTAGAGAAAACAAGAGAAGAATATTGACATTTGCGAGGACGACGAAATTCATATTCCAATGTCACGTCTTGGAATAAATAAAATAGCAGACAATTTCAAAATTTGAAATGTGGTAAATTATGAATGTCCGTGATTGCCCAAGCCTGCAGACATGGGTCTGACATAAAGTGGTTCTACTCTTGTTTCTAGTTGTCATTTGTGTTCTTTTTTGTTTTATGTTATTGTGATTTCTCAGCGTAGTATTTGTGTACACGTTTGTTCACTCTTCAAGATCTATACTTGCAAAAAGGAAACAAATATTTCAACGAAATAATTTGATTGTACATAATTTAAAGTAATCTTGCCATTTTTTTGTCAAACAGGAATTCAAAATAATATATTGCAACACAGATTATTATTATTATTATTATTTTAATGTGAAACTGCAGGTCACGATGGAGTAATATTGGATAATTGCTGACTGAAAATAGCCTCTCTCAGGATCGTGTAATGGCTGTTAGTGCTGTTAATGCATGCGGAGGATTATTAACACCGGAACTACTTTCATACTTCACAGTTTAGATAGATACGTCCAGGGCGTAGTGTAGGCCGTCATCATAACGAAGTCGGACGTGTTGGGCCGAAAGGTGCAAATAAACAACAAGACAACGCAACAACGCCCACTTAACGTCCTTCTAAAGACAGATGATGAAGAGGACAGTCAATTCCTCTAGTAGTCATCGGGTGAACGACAGAAAGAAAGAAAGAATATCGGTGTCTATATATTTAATGATCATCGGTGAGTATTTATAGTGATGTGGTAGGTATAACGCAAGGCCGCCTGCTTTCCCATTTTAAAAATGTGGTAGATCTTCAACGGCTGAGTGAACTCAGCAGCCGTGCTGGTCCGAGAGAGAAAAAAAAAACCCCGCACTTTGGACTTAATCCCTGACCCTTCAAGTCTGTACATAACATATTAGCAGCTTTGCCTCGCTTGGTGCAGTTCAAGTAATGAAGTCTTATAATAACGTTCTGCAAAGGCTGAGAATGAAGCGACGTAAAAGACCAGAACGTTATTATTCCGATGAGTCAATCGTTTCTTATTTTGTTGAGAAGCTAAAAGGTAAAGGCATCAAGATGCTTCAAGACGCGTAGAAATGCGAAGCTGCTGTAAAGCTGATGGCATTAATGAACATTTGTTTAAAAAAGGAAAAAGTGGTATGGTAACAGTTTTACGTAGATGAAAAACAAAACAAAAATGGAACGACGTTTCGGCCAAAAATGCTTTCAGCTGGAACAACAACAAAAAAACACAAATATATATATATATATATATATATATATATATATATATATATATATATATATATATATATATATTTACATGGACTAGATATGAATATCAAAAAGACTAAACTATGTTCATAAACAAAGAAAATACTCAAAACCCACAAGTGGATATCAAAATTGTAGGAATAGACCCGGAGACAGTTCAGAGCAACCACCTTGGACATACTATAACAAATTATGGAAAATGTAAAATTGAAATAAACAAACGAATAGGAATGGCAAAAAAGTAATTTTAATATCATGAAGCACATCATCATCATCATCATCAAGTACCGGGCCTACTGGCGTAGGTGATCATGTCTCTCCACAACTTTCGATCTCGGCAGCTATTTATAATTTCTGTTGTTGACCTTCTGCCAAGCCATTCTCTTAAGCTGTCTGTTATTTTTTCTCTTTGCTTCCTTCTATCTCTTCCTTCCTCAATTTTTCCAGTTGTTACAATATATTCCAGTTGTTCTCTTCTCATTACATGGCCAAAAAATGATGATTGTTTCTTCCTAATATTGGAAATTAGCTCTCTTTTTGCTTTGACCTCTCTCAGAAGAACATGAAGAACATACTAACATCAAAACAAATAACACCAGGGCTAAAACTAAGAATAGCAAAATGTTACATCTTCTCAATATTCCAATATGGTGCAGAAACATTGACATTAGACAAGAAAACAGAACAGAGAATTGAAGCCTTTGAAATGTGGATATATAGAAAAATAGGTAGAATTGGATGGAAGATCATCGATTGCCGTCTCCGCAACGAAGGTTAGCTACCATGGAGCGCCATTCTACTCTGACACTTGCTTTGGTGGTGCAGGTTGTCATAGGCTGATTTGTCCATCTTTTAATGTTACTCGTCCATGTTAGTCTTGGTCTGCCTCTGCCTCTTTTATCTTGTATTTTCCCTTCCAGAATTACTTTTAGTAGGCTGTTATGTCTTTTTACATGGCCTAAAAATCGCATTTGTCTTGTTTGAATTGTGCTTAGTAGTTCTCTTTTCATTTTTAGTTGTTTTAAGTCTTCATTGTTTGTTTTCTTTTCCTATCATCCAATTCTACCTATTTTTCTATATATCCACATTTCAAAGGCTTCAATTCTCTGTTCTGTTTTCTTGTCTAATGTCCATGTTTCTGCACCATATAGGAATATTGAGAAGATGTAACATTTTGCTATTCTTAGTTTTAGCCCTGGTGTTATTTGTTTTGATGTTAGTATGTTGTTCATGTTCTTCTGAGAGAGGTCAAAGTAAAAAGAGAGATAATTTCCAATATTAGGAAGAAACAATCATCATTTTTTGGCCATGTAATGAGAAGAGAACAATTGGATTATATTTTAATGGGAAAATTGAGGGACGAAGAGATAGAGGGAAACAAAGAGAAACAATACCAGACAGCTTAAGAGAATGGCTTGGCAGAAGGTCAACATCAGAAATGATAAATAACTGTCGAGATCGAAAGTTGTGGAGAGACATGATAACCTACGCCAGTAGGCCCGGTACTTGATGATGATGTGTAATACATCCTACATCTCAAATAATTGTGTGCTACTGTTGTTATGTTTCCTTGTTCATGTTTATCATTATATTCATTGCTATTGTTACAATTAATTGGATTTCTCTTTGGTTGTAGATTTGATACTTTACACATGATTGCGTTGTTATGTCGTGTGTGTGTGTGTGTGTGTGTGTGTGTGTGTGTGTGTGTGTGTGTGTGTGTGTGTGTGTGTGTGTATCAAAATAGCCTCGGTATTTCCACATTCTTCACAAGTGGACTCACAGACACTTCACTTTGTCTGGGTCCAGTCAGGTCAGTGGGACTAGCAAACTTCGAGGACCAGCCGGTCTAAACCCACGTGATGACAAATTCTAACTTGACAAATGAGACCTTACTGTAGGCCCAAGTCACAGAGATTAAATCTGCTTCGGTTCAAAGACACTTTTCGTTCATATCGAAAAGAAAGCAATTGAGTTGAGTAGTAGACAAGTGTACCTCAACTAAATCTAGTTGAAGCTATCTCCAGTTATATCAGTTTGTTTTGTTGCCAGTTTTCTGTTACAGCTTAATTTCCCATAGTTTGCTTGACGATGTAATTATTGGTCAACTCTTCATACTTTCTTGTCGTTCTGTTAATTATTTGTATTTTACGTAATTAATTTAAGAAAACAATCTTTTTTGCCAAATCATTAAACAGACCTTTAATCTACCTACTTGCGTATCCACCTAAATATTTTATAAACAACATAAACCAGTCTACCTACATACTTATCTATCTACCTAGATTTTTATCTACCTACCAAACATGTCTTCTTATTCTTCTTCTACCTTTTCAGCTCCCTATGGATCATATGTCTCCAACAAACATTTTCTAAGCCTTTCTGTTTCTTGCCATTCTTTTAAAATCATTCCATATCTTCCCAATCATCTTCATCTCTGCGTCCTCTGTCTTCTCCAAGAATATCTCGGTCTTCCTCTTTGTCTTTTTCCTTGGGGGTTTCAAAAAAAAAGAGCCTGTTATGTAATACTCTCAGTTGACTTCCTCAGTGTTTGTCCTATACAGCGCCATCGTGTTCGCTATATCTCTTTATCCAATGGTATTTGACTGGTACATTTCCATAATTCTATGTTAGTGATTTTGTCCGGCCATTTTCATCCTTTTATTCTGCGTAAGCATCCATTAATGAAAGTCTGTATCTTCATGATTGACATTTTTGTTGTTCTCATGTTTCAAAGCCATATAATAATAGTGACTTAACATTGGATTTGAAAATTTCATTTCAATTTGTGTAACCTAATTTCTTTGGATTTCCATATGTTGCACAGAAACATGTCTACATCCAAGAAACGCTACAACAACATCCGTTGACAATGCTTGAGGCTGGCAAAAGGGCAACAACCAGAACTTGGTACCTCCCTCGACACTTGAACGGGTTTAAATAGAACTGAAAAACACAAACAAAGAAAAGACCAAAAACAAACAGAAGAGCGATAAACACGCCCATGTTCATACACCAAAAATACGAGGGAAAACAAATAAATTTGAAACGAGCTATAGTTAAAACTAGGCTAATTGCACAAAATCGAACAATGGCAAATAAATGTATTACCGGAATTAGTGGTATAAGTATAAATGTATAAGTATATATAAATTAGTAGTATATTTTCTTGTAGTTTGGTCCCTTGACATTTCAACTTAACATTTTAGTTACCGCCTACAAGAAAGACTTATCTCCCCTTACACTACCTCCTGGCACAGGAAACAATCACTTGCGTACAACGAGGCTGGTGTCGGAAGTGCCAGGAGTAAGACACAGAAATTGTGGACCTCTGGACTTGTCCTGTAATCCTACGTCTAGATTATAATTCCAAACAATTACTGAATCCATTACCATAGACCAACTTGAAGTTCTCGTTCGTGTAACGTCAAAGATGTGAAACTTGTCCTACTCGTATGTTATCGTCTAATTTTGCTGTTGACTTCTCCTTTGCAACAATGAAATGTTAGATAAAGGATTTCCACAGTAATTTAACTCAGACCTAATTGTGGAGTTATCGACATTATTGTAATTAATTTAATTATGTAAGCTCGATATTTATCACTGAAAGATACTCAACCAAATACAAAGTGTTATATATTTAAACATTACATTGTCATGTCTTTAAAATAGAAAAGTCTTTATACAGAACTTCGCAGTAGGATGCAATCTGATCATCAGAAGATAACACCGTCGAGCTAGTGTTTCGGCCCTTTAGCTTCTTAACACTTTAGGGGCGGTGGGCCTGTCTGGGTCTTCACTCCCAGGCGTCGACCTCCTGCTGTATTGATCTCTACGGCTCACATTATATTCTCCATAACATAACTACACTTATTGTGTGCAGTACTTCTAGTCGAACTAACACAACTGTCTCAGTTTTAAATTAATACTAACACAACTGTCACAGTTTTAAATTAATACTAACACAACTGTCTCAGTTTTAAATTAATACTAACACAACTGTCTCAGTTTTAAATTAATACTAACACAACTGTCTCAGTTTTAAATTAATACTAACACTACTGTCTCAGTTTTAAATTAATACTAACACAACTGTCTCAGTTTTAAATTAATACTAACACAACTGTCTCAGTTTTAAATTAATACTAACACAACTGTCTCAGTTTTAAATTAATACTAACACAACTATCTCAGGTTTAAATTATTACCAACACAACTGTCTCAGTTTTAAATTAATACTAAAACAACTGTCTCAGATTTAACCATATTTTGGAACAGATTCGTTGGGAAAATAATGTTTGAAACAAAACTTTAAGTACATCATCGATTATTAGTCTGGGGTTTGTCCGGCTGTGCAATAAGGGTCAAAAGTCAAGTGACTGATGTTCATGTCACAACTCTCTAATGGACTGTGCACTAAAGTCAAATATTGACGTTAATGTCACAACTCTCTGTTTGTTGGGTTGTGCAATGAGGGCCAAATGTCTAGTGCCTTATGTTCATGTCACAACTCTCTGTTGGGCTGTGCAATAAGGGTCAAATGTCTAGTGCCTTATGTTCATGCCACAACTCTCTGTTTGTTGGGCTGTGCAATAAGGGTCAAATGTCTAGTGACTTATGTTCATGTCACAACTCTCTGTTTGTTGGGCTGTGCAATAAGGGTCAAATGTCTAGTGACTTATGTTCATGTCACAACTCTCTGTTGGGTTGTGCAATAAGGATCAAATGTCTAGTGACTTATGTTCATGTCACAAATCTCTGTTTGTTGGGTTGTGCAATAAGGATAAAATGTCAAGTGACTTATGTTCATGTGACAAATGTCTGTTTGTTGGGCTGTGCAATAAGGGTCAAATGTCTAGTGACTTATGTTCATGTCACAAATCTCTGTTTGTTGGGTTGTGCAATAAGGATCAAATGTCTAGTGACTTATGTTCATGTCACAAATCTATGTTTGTTGGGCTGTGCAATAAGGGTCAAATGTCTAGTGACTTATGTTTATGCCACAAATCTCTGTTTGTTGGGTTGTGCAATAAGGATCAAATGTCTAGTGACTTATGTTCATGCCACAAGTCTCTGTTTGTTGGGTTGTGCAATAAGGGTCAAATGTCTAGTGACTTATGTTCATGCCACAAGTCTCTGTTTGTTGGGTTGTGCAATAAGGATCAAATTAGTGACTTATGTTCATGCCACAAGTCTTTGTTTGTTGGGTTGTGCAATAAGGATCAAATGTCTAGTGACTTATGTTCATACCACAAGTCTCTGTTTGTTGGGTTGTGCAATAAGGATCAAATGTCTAGTGACTTATGTTCATGCCACAAGTCTCTGTTGGGCTGTGCAATAAGGATCAAATGTCTAGTGACTTATGTTCATGCCACAAGTCTCTGTTTGTTGGGTTGTGCAATAAGGATCAAATGTCTAGTGACTTATGTTCATGCCACAAGTCTCTGTTGGGCTGTGCAATAAGGATCAAATGTCTAGTGACTTATGTTCATGCCACAAGTCTCTGTTGGGCTGTGCAATAAGGATCAAATGTCTAGTGACTTATGTTCATGCCACAAATCTCTGTTGGGTTGTGCAATAAGGATCAAATGTCTAGTGACTTATGTTCATGCCACAAATCTCTGTTGGGTTGTGCAATAAGGATCAAATGTCTAGTGACTTATGTTCATGCCACAAGTCTCTGTTGGGTTGTGCAATAAGGATCAAATGTCTAGTGACTTATGTTCATGCCACAAGTCTCTGTTGGGTTGTGCAATAAGGATCAAACGTCTAGTGACTTATGTTTATGCCACAAATCTCTGTTTGTTGGGTTGTGCAATAAGGATCAAATGTCTAGTGACTTATGTTCATGCCACAAATCTCTGTTGGGCTGTGGAATAAGGGTCAAATATTTAGTGACCGATGTTTATGTCACAACTCTCTGTTTCACCCTCGATGCATAGAAACATTTTTGATGCTACCTTATCCACCTGATTTGGAGAACGGCATTTTAAAGAAAAGCCAGAAGCCAATCAACTAGAAAAGCCATAATGATTTCAGGACGTAGGGTTGAAGAGAACACTAAATGTAATCTAAAATAGAACATTCATTTTGAAATATTGCCTTCTTCATGACATCCATTGTCATATTTTGCTTCTCAAAGCTGGAAATATATTTTTTATTCCAACCATGCATGCCGCTTTGCATTCAATAGATAAGACACTAAAATCTCTAAAGTGTTCTTGCTCCAGCTCTTTAGTGACAAATAATTTAATTAGATTGAGCTTATTATAATAATAATGAATACACTACAAGTTTTACGACATCACTTAGGATCTGTCTAAATGTGATTCTGTTATCAAATGCTTTTTAATCAGTGTTCGATGAGCAAGACTTTATCAAATTCTACATTTTTCAGTAACCACACATACAAGACATCATTGCATGAATTCAAATCGAGATAGGAATTGTCCACGATGTCAGAAGTGCACTTGCCAACATTTCTTTGAGATTATTCATAAAGTTATCCGATAATTTGACAAGCTCCTGCCACTTTCAGACTTCAATATCTCGAGAAGCCTACGTTAAAACACGAAATCATTCAAACTAATTTATTACGTGAAAATAAAAATATTTATTCGGACTCTCATCTCCTACTCGGCAAATCTCTCCTCTTACAGTTTGTTAAAATAGCGCGGATATGTCCTTTAAAACTTTAATTTAAATTCCTGCTTTACTTTACAGCAAGAATGCATTTCTTCTCAAAAATACATTTTCTCACATACATTCTATTTCGGAACTTCTCGAGATTCTCTATTGCTTTTTTAATTAGCGGGATGGTTTTCGCAATATCTATTTCTTATTAATTTATATTAATTTATATTAATTTAAATAGTATTAGTAGAAATATACTCAAGATGCAACAAAGATATATAAAGAAACAACAGATACAATTGTTTGACCACGTGACAAGACAGAAAGATCAAAACACAACGAGCTTTCAATAAACTTTGCGTGAACACCAGACCAAAGGGTCTACCACAAAAAAATGGATTGAGGGAAAATTCGAAACACTAGGAAACATAACAGCAGCAGAGGCGAACATAGGAGCAAAAGACCGCAAGTTATATCTGCCCTCGACGCTGAAAGACAAATAAGGAAGGAAAGAAGAAGAAGTATTAGCATATAAACGTAATGATGAACAATGCGAAATTGTAAGTTTTTAACTGGCTTTTACTTTATCCTTCAATCGCCATTACTATTCACGGACAGTGTCAATTAGTAGCAGGGTTTCTATTCACATAAGACGGGAAGATTTCAGATCAGCGCATGAACTTCATTGAACTGCTTAGGCCCACTTAAACCCCGTTCACTATATCCTTGTATGAGCTCATTGTTATAGAGATGTTGCAATTTCACTGTACATTTGTTTTACTAAGCCAAGTAACAGGGTAGTTCTATTTTTTAACTTGTCCTGGCAGCGGTGTACATTTTATCATTTTTCATTTGGCTCGGCAGTTGTGTACAGTCTAATCTCTTTGATTTTGAAATATCAAGAATTGTTTTACCCGCTAAACTTGATCATAACCGTCATTTATATCGCTCGTCTCCGATTTGACTAGGTACCCAGTCTTATTTTGATTCAGATCAGAAACTGTTAAAATAAAACTTAAATAAATACCTTGATCTCTCACAATATCGTTGATGCATTCCACCTTGTAATTGTGAAGTGAGCATGCTCTGCACATTCTGGTTGTGAAGCAAGCATGTTCTCATTATCAAGTGAACACATTCTGGTTGTGAAGTGAACGCGTTCTCATTATCAAGTGAACACATTTTGGTTGTGAAGTGAACGCGTTCTCATTATCAAGTGAACACATTCTGGTTGTGAAGCAAGCACGTTCTCATTATCAAGTGAACACATTCTGGTTGTGAAGTGAGCACGTTCTAATTATCAAGTGAACACATTCTGGTTGTGAAGTGAGCACGTTCTCATTATCAAGTGAACACATTAAGATTTTGAAGTGAGCACGTTCTCATTATCAAGTGAACACATTCTGATTGTGAAGTGAGCCCGTTTTCATTATCAAGTGAACACATTCTGATTGTGAAGCAAGCACGTTCTCATTATCAAGTGAACACATTCTGGTTGTGAAGTGAGCGCGTTCTCATTATCAAGTGAACATATTCTGATTGTGAAGTGAGCACGTTCTCATTATCAAGTTAACACATTCTTATTGTGAAGCGAGCACGTTCTCATTATCAAGTGAACACATTCTGATTGTGAAGCAAGCATGTTCTCATTATCAAGTGAACACATTCTGATTGTTAAGTGAGCACGTTCTCATTATCAAGTGAACACATTCTGGTTGTGAAGTGAGCAGGTTTTCATTATCAAGTGAACACATTCTGATTGTGAAGTGAGCACGTTATGATTTTGAAATGATTAAGAAGTCACCGGAGACTACTCTTTTTCTCCCGCAAAAAGACGTTAATTTGGCGGTGTGTGTTGTAATGTTGTTTACAGAAATAAGAAAACTTTTGCTCCTTCCGGTCAACACATCCGATTTCAAAAATACATTCTTTGGTAGCGGGTTACATGTCCTCTCCGACTGATCACCGCTTGGTCCAACTAGACAGTCTCTTGAAGGCCATCCACAGGGGTGGAGTAGTAAGATCGTGATAAGTTATGGTTCTCTGATTCCGACGGAAACTACCAGCTATGAGTTGTTGAACTCTTCCACTCTATGTCTTAATGGGCATCTTCGACTCAACGGGTACCTAAAACTCAACCACAGCCTGCTATAGTTAAGGCCTTCACGCAACCCTACTAGTGTGACGTCACCGTCAAGGATTAAACATTGCGAGCGCAAGATGGCTGAGAGTATCCTACACATAACCGCCCCTGCACGCAAATCTGAATACGTCACGTTAGTAGGGTTACGCGCAGGTATTCTGTAGTTGAGGGAAAATTAAAAAATAGAAACACATAGTATGTTAGAAGCTTTACGTGATTAGTGGACGACACAGATTAAACGACGTTTCGGCCCAATAGGCCTTCAGCAGGAACACACACAAAAAAACACACACACGGATATGTAAGTAAAACTAATAACGAAACATCCAAAACAAAAATAATCGAAATATGTTAAAGAAAATAAAAATGTCTATCCTGTGTGTCAGGCCGAGGTCAAAATTAAAAGGAAAGGGTAACACACAGGATAGACATTTTTATTTTCTTTAACATATTTCGATTATTTTTGTTTTGGATGTTTCGTTATTAGTTTTACTTACATATCCGTGTGTTTTTTTTTGTGTTCCTGCTGAAGGCCTATTGGGCCGAAACGTCGTTTAATCTGTGTCGTCCACTAATCACGTAAAGCTTCTAACATACAATTTTTTCTATTTTTTAATTTTTCCTCACATTCAGCTTTACTGCAGCTTCGCATTTTTATGCATTCATTTGTATTTCTTTGCCTTAACCCTATTTTGTAGTTGGCTATGACACAACTATTGAGTAAGTTCCTCAGTTTCTGAGACCGGATCTACAGCCAGCGTCTAAAGTTGACTTAGCTCAACATTTTAATGACTTTAATATCAAGTTACGGAGACAAATATAACCGGTACACAAACTTTGCGGACTTACCAAAACGTTCGAGAAAGCAAAACACAAAAACAAAAAACAAATAGCGAAGAGTAATCAGCCTGAAGTGATTTTAATATCCCTTAAGACTAAGAGATTAAGTTTCATTCCCTGCTGATTTCACGTTATGTCGGTGCAATATATATATTAGCTGTCGCGGTGCAGGTACACGATTGTGCACTAAATTAAAATACAGTTTGATATTATTTATATCTTCAATTTTTTTTTTTTATTAGTAAATTAATTTTTTTTTAAAAGTGAAAATCGAAAGCAAAGCCTGAAAACTTGGCAGAACTGGAAGCAAAATCCCCTCCCAGCAGCAGAGCTGGAAGTTGTCAGCGACCCACAGCTGGAAGTTGTCAGCGACCCACAGCTGGAAGCTGTCAGCGACCCACAGCTGGAAGTTGTCAGAGACCCACAGCTGAAAATTGTCAGCGACCCACAGCTGGAAGTTATCAGTGACCCACAGCTGGAAGTTGTCAGCGACCCACAGCTGATGGCTTGTGACAGGATCGGTGAACCAGAACCATCCAGACCCTGCTCCCCCTCTCCATGATGCCTCCAGTAACAAACTAACCTGTCTAGTCTGGCCAAGCGAGTAGGTATCGAAGAGGGAAGACAACCTGGTACTCAAAAATAATAAGCTGAAGTCGGATGTGTTAGGCCGAGAGGCCCTAAAATTATCAGTTTTACTGCAAACCGCAACACAACGCAGACACGTCCACTTAAGGGCGGATAATGACGGGATGTATTCCTTTAGTCATCGGGCGAATGCAAGCAAGCAAATAACTTGGCAAAATATCTGAATCACAAACTGCGCGTTGTAACTTATTCAAGACCGCCACATTTTGAGAGGTTCTTCTGTGAAATTCAAGCTCAACCTTCACATTAAATATGTAAGCTTATCATTTCTCATTTATTCAATAATTATCTTTTCTATCCCTTATATTTCTCTCTTTGCCTGCCTTCTATTCTCCTTCAATAACATTACCACTACATTATAGTAGCTTGTGTAATTTAAACAAGGGCTTCAATTTGTGATAGCATCGACCGTTGGCCTTTTTCATGTTTTGAAAGTCTGGATTTCGGTTTATGAAAGATTGCTCACCTTCGTCCTTAGGAAACGAGGAAGAAACGAAGCATCAAATTGAAGCAGTGGCGTATTCTATATGCTACCGCAGCTAACGCCGGTAGCCTTAACATATTAACGAAATACAAAAGGAAATGATAATTTATTATATTTTTTTCATAATTATATTACAAATTTTCTAATATTCTATTACACATTTCGTAGGCCAATATGATTTATTTGCTTTGATTTGCATTTATTAAAGCAAGGTTTTCCTATGGCCACTATAACGTTTGTGGATGAAAGCAAAACTAAGATAGTAGATGAAACCGCTAATAAGCAGCGGTACAGTTTTCTTCTCTCTGACTTAAAATTAATGACCTTGACATTAAAAATTTCCAGTCAAAATTATACGGCGAGAGCTACTTATAGAAATGCGGTTTCATGGGTTATTTTTAGCTCTAGCCAATCAGAAGCGTCACAAAGTGAAAGTGAAACTATAGCTGATTACCGGAACTTCCTAACCTATTTATAACTACGTTATGCACATCAGCATCTGTAGAAAGAACTTTTTCTGCTCTCAAGAGAATCAAACCTTATTGTCGCTCAATTCAGACACAAGAACGCTTATCTGGGTTGGCAATAATGTCCGTTGATAAATCATTCCCTCAGAAACTTAGACACCAACCCAACAGTACTTTCAATAACAAAGTCATCGAGACATTTTCGTCCCAAACAAGACGGAGAGAGTGCATATAAATAAGTAAGTAATTTAAAATGTAGTGATGTCATTTACAAATATTACTTCATGTTAGCCTACTGAATATAATGTCTGTCTTTATTTATTATATCAGCGGTAGCCCAGACCCCAAAACCAGTGTACGCCACTGAATTGAAGATGTACTGACCCTAGTAGTAGCACTGATGACGACTTTCTTGGGATTAACGAGCCTCAACGCAGTCCGGCATTGACATTGTGGCTGTGAAACTAATCTTGTGAGCTAACAATATGTAACAGGTCGTGTTTCATCATCAAGCACCAAACCTGCTGGCGTTGGTGGTCATGTCTCTCCACAACTTTCGATCTCGACAGTTATTTATCCTTATCTGTTGTTGACCCTCTGCCAGGTCGTATTTACAATTCATTAACCACAATCAACTTTCCTTCATTGGGGCACTCGTGATGACGTCATCACAATTGTCTGCCAAACTTGAAGATGCGCTTTCAGAGATGCGAGAAAAGTTCATCCTGTTCATTCTGTGATACTGTCACCCCCACCCCTCCCGTTTGTTCTGTCCGCCTTGTCTTCTCTTGCCTAGTTCTATGCCTTCTAGAATGATCCTAGCAAAACCGGTAGAATCACAGTCGTGCCGTTTTAATGTTCCTTCTTTTACCGCAGTCATAAATCACCCCCCCCCCCCCCCTTTTTCGACGCTGAAAAGAAAGTGATGAAGCAAGGAAGAATAAATTGTTATTTTATATTATTATTTGACTTTGTTCGTCGTCCTTATTGGTGATATGGTATGTAATGTAATATATAAGCAATAGATATGGTCTGTAATGTAATATATAAGCAATAGATATGGTCTGTAATGTAACATATAAGCAATAGATATGGTCTGTAATGTAATATATAAGCAATAGATATGGTCTGTAATGTAACATATAGGCAATAGATATGGTCTGTAATGTAATATATAAGCAATAGATATGGTCTGTAATGTAACATATAAGCAATAGATATGGTCTGTAATGTAATATATAAGCAATAGATATAGTCTGTAATGT
Source organism: Megaustenia siamemsis (assembly GCA_032433765.1). Taxonomy (NCBI): domain Eukaryota; kingdom Metazoa; phylum Mollusca; class Gastropoda; order Stylommatophora; family Ariophantidae; genus Megaustenia; species Megaustenia siamemsis. The sequence goes on along the minus strand of JAVIAB010000051.1, from coordinate 150,528,384 downwards.
AACATATAGGCAATAGATATGGTCTGTAATGTAATATATAGGCAATAGATATGGTCTGTAATGTAACATATAAGCAATAGATATGGTCTGTAATGTAACATATAGGCAATAGATATGGTCTGTAATGTAACATATAGGCAATAGATATGGTATGTAATGTAATATATAGGCAATAGATATGGTCTATAATGTAACATATAGGCAATAGATATGGTCTGTAATGTAACATATAGGCAATAGATATAGTCTGTAATGTAAGATATAGGCAATAGATATGGTCTGTAATGTAATATATAGGCAATAGATATGGTCTGTAATGTAATATATAGGCAATAGATATGGTCTGTAATGTAATATATAGGCAATAGATATGGTCTGTAATGTAATATATAGGCAATAGATATGGTCTGTAATGTAATATATAGGCAATAGATATGGTCTGTAATGTAATATATAGGCAATAGATATGGTCTGTAATGTAACATATAGGCAATAGATATGGTCTGTAATGTAACATATAGGCAATAGATATGGTCTGTAATGTAACATATAGGCAATAGATATGGTCTGTAATGTAACATATAGGCAATAGATATGGTCTGTAATGTAATATATAGGCAATAGATATGGTCTGTAATGTAATATATTGGCAATAGATATGGTCTGTAATGTAACATATAGGCAATAGATATGGTCTGTAATGTAACATATAGGCAATAGATATGGTCTGTAATGTAACATATAGGCAATAGATATGGTCTGTAATGTAATATATAGGCAATAGATATGGTCTGTAATGTAATATATAGGCAATAGATATGGTCTGTAATGTAACATATAGGCAATAGATATGGTCTGTAATGTAATATATAGGCAATAGATATGGTCTGTAATGTAATATATAGGCAATAGATATGGTCTGTAATGTAACATATAGGCAATAGATATGGTCTGTAATGTAATATATAGGCAATAGATATGGTCTGTAATGTAAGATATAGGCAATAGATATGGTCTTTAATGTAAGATATAGGCAATAGATATGGTATGTAATGTACTATATAGGCAAGAGATATGGTCTGTAATGTAAGATATAGGCAATAGATATGGTATGTAATATAAGATATGGGCGAGATATATGGTCTGTAATATAAGATATGGGCGAGATATATGGTCTGTAATGTAAGATATGGGCGAGATATATGGTCTGTAATATAAGATATGGGCGAGATATATGGTCTGTAATGTAAGATATGGGCAAGATATATGGTATGTTATGTAAGATATGGGCAATATATATGGGATGTAATATAAGATATGGGCAAGATTTTTCTCTACCTCCTCACTTCCATCCCTTTCAAGATCAACAGCGAGTGTCATTGTTTCTGAGGCGCATATAAATAAAATGTTGGTAAAAATCTGATACTTGTTCTTACGGAGATGTTTCTGTTTTTCCATATATTGTTTAATCTCGTTATATATCTGCCATCGCATGTGAAATTCTAACCAATCATAAGCAGGTCGCATGTCCTTTGCAAAATGTTGTATTCATCACAGACTGTTTGATCAAAATCTCTATCTCTAGCCAGATGTCCCACTTCTTCTGCTGTCATGTTCAAGGTCTCTTTGGTGTCTTGAAACCTCATCCTTCTTGATCATCCATTAGCCAACACTTCCGGATGTAAGTCGTAGCCAGGAGAAATGAAGCTCAAACATTTGAAATGATTCACTGTTTCAAATACCTCTCCATTTTTTTGGTGATTATTTCTTCAATCCCCCGAGTTTTATTTCTCATTTGTTTGTCACCTCACGTCAGTATGCTCTTGATGTCTATACCATCAGCAAAAGGAAGGTTCGTGATTGCTCTATCACCGATCCTGTCGGTCCCGAAGTGTTCTACGAGGGTGTCTCTCTCAATTTCTTCTAGAAATTTATTGAACTATATTGGAGATAGCGATCATCCTTGTCTCACTCCCGCTGTCGTCGAAAGCCATTTGCCCAACGTACCATTTTCAAACACTACGTAAATAGAACGTTCATGACAGCTTTTTGAGGACATCGATTATTGATGATCCATTTGTTCATGGTTGCCCACAGCGCTTCATTCCAAAGTCTGTCAAATGATCTTTTAGTCAATAAACGATTTGTAAAGGTCTTGCTATGACTAATGATACTTCTCAGGAAGTACACAAATTTGACATGTGTTGACAGAATTCAGATCAGTATTCCGACTAGTGTTTGGTTATATCTTCTTTGTCAGCGGAGAATTTACCTGTCTTTGATAATATAGCTGTGGTTCGATGATTCCTAGTGGCCGTTATTTTCTTGACCTGTTGTTGCGCGTTCGAAGTGCGCTTTTCAGCTATGGTTGTTTTTAATGTCATGGCGTTGCTCTGGTATTGCGTCTTATTTCATGCTTTATTTAATTCAGGGGTTAAGGCATAAAAATGCGAAGCTGCAGTAAAGCTGAATGTGAGGAAAAATTAAAAAATAGTCTGTAATGGTCTACAAATTGTAAACAAATGGTATGTTAGAAGCTTTACGTGATAAGTGGACGACACAGACTAAACGACGTTTCGGCCCAATAGGTCTTCAGCAGGAACAAACAAAAACACACACACACACAAAACTAATAACGAAACAACCAAGACAAAAACAATCGAAATGTGTTAAAGGAAACAAAATTGTCTATCCTGTGTGTAAACAGAGGTCAAAACGAAAAGGAAATAGCAACCAAGTGCGGCTGTCGTGAACGTACAGAAACGTGCAGAAATGTGCGCAAATGCATACAGAACCAGAGGAGTTGACACAGGGGTCAGTGTGCAAACACAAAGGAGAAAGAAAAGAACAGCAGACCAACCTGTTTGATTTATTTAATTCATTTGTTTAGTAAGTAAAGTACCCCGTCACGCCAAGTGGCGTATAGGGAAATATGGTGTTAGTGACCCTATATTTTACAGACCTTCAGCACATGATTTTTGGGGTAATGTGGTCGGTATTACGCCAGTGCTGCTTTACTTTCCAAGAAAAAAATCCGGTACCCATTTAAGGCTGGGTGAACCCGGAGCCGTCGGTTGGAACGAAACCCTACCCCTTGTCCTTTGTTGTCCAGTTCACTAACCACTGAGCTATCGCGGCTCCCAATTCATTTGTTTACTGCTCGATATTTTCTTGCTCCGCTTTCAGTTCATTTAAATGCCTCCGACGCACATATTAAGCACATCTGATGTTATCCATGATTTCGTGGTATTGCTACGTTTGTCGAGAACTTCTGTTGCTGTTTAAAAGCGCTCTGAATACATAAAAGAAAATGAAGATACGTGTCTGATCCCACGCAGCTGAACAACCAATCAAAGGCGCGTCTTCGAAACGGAATATTTAACTTAGTTTGATGCTCAAGCAAAACTTGTAATAAATGCAGTGGTTATCCATAACCTGACATTGATGTCATTCTTGTACCTAGACACTGATGTCATTTTTTGCATCCTGATATTGATGTAATTTCTTGCACCATGTCATTGACGTCGCTTTTTGCACCTTGACATCGGTGTCATTTCTTTCATCCCTGGCATTGACATCATTTCTTTCATCTTGACATTGGTGTAATTTCTTGCATTCCTGGCACTGATATCATTTCTTTCACACTGACCCTGATGTCATTTCTTGCACCATGACATAGGCTCAGCTTTGAGTTGCTGATTTCTATCAACTTAGATGCCCTAACACTGACTCAACTTTTAGTTGCTGGCTGCTATCAAATTAGATGCCCTAATACTGACTCAACTTTTAGTTGCTGGCTGCTATCAAATTAGATGCCCTAATACTGACTCAACTTTTAGTTGCTGGCTGCTATCATATTAGATGCCCTAATACTGACTCAACTTTTAGTTGCTGGCTGCTATCAAATTAGATGCCCTAACACTGACTCAACTTTTAGTTGCTGGCTGCTATCAAATTAGATGCCCTAACACTGACTCAACTTTTAGTTGCTGGCTGCTATCAAATTAGATACCCTAACACTGACTCAACTTTGAGATGTTGACTGCTATCAACTTAGATGCCCTAATACTGACTAAACTTTTAGTTGCCGGCTGCTATCAAATTAGATGCCATAATACTGACTCAACTTTGAGTTGCTGGCTGCTATCATATTAGATGCGCTAACACTGACTCAACTTTGAGTTGCTGGCTGCTATCAGATTAGATGCCCTAACGCTGACTCAACTTTGAGTTTCTGACAGTCATAAACGTAATTGTCCAGACACAGGCTTGAGTCATTGACTGCCATCAACGTAAGTGTTGGGTACGTGAAGTGTAACATCTGTTTTCCTGCAGAAAAGTATAACGAACCACTTGTTATAACAGCGTCTCATTGATCCTTGCACAGCCCACAACTCGTATGTAGGAGAGATAGAACTCTGACACATTCAGTGACATTTTGGTAACAACATTTTCTTCTTCCTCTTACTTTAAGCTCCTTGTGGAGCATATGTCTTCAACGAACACTTTCAGCTCACTATGGAGCATAGGTCTTCAACAAACATTTTCCAAGCCGTTCTGTTTCTTGCCATTCTTTTAAGATCATTCCATGTCTTCTATGTCTTCCCCATCATCTTCTTTTCTGCGTCCATCTGTCTTTTCCAAGAATATTTTGGTCTTTCTCTTTGTCTCTTTCCTTGGGAATTCCAAAAAGGGCATGTTGTGTAATATTCTCAGTTGGCTTCCGCAGTGTTTGTCCTGCGCTATCGTCTGTGTTGTATTTCTATATCCATTGGTAATGAAATGGCAGATATGCTACATATAAGAGAATACAAATTAATAATATGCAAAAATAAGTAAGCTAAAACACATTTTAAAATGAAACCGAGACTTAACTGAGGCACGATCCAAAAGCTGCCAGCGAGGAGATGGCTGTGAGTCAAATGTGGATGTGAGAAGATGTGTGAGGGGGAGATGGAAACAACAAGTCACGCGATTAGACGAGAAGTCGGACGAGTTAGAGAGGAGATAATATGAGGTGTGGAAAGCGGCCAAGAACGAGACGAGTACCAGCCTGAAGATAGAGAAGTGTGCAATATGGAGTAAAACATGAGCAAACAAAACCAGATGTGACTTGGGCAAGAAGGAGATAAATGCAATATAATAGGGGGTTTATGGAGGACTGACATAAACACGGGTGCGATATACGAGGAGGGATGGGATGGTAGGTTGTCTGACATATGGTTAACATTACGCTAAATTCGTCTGTCTTTCCTGACAAAGTCAGTATATATTTTCAACTATATCAATCTAGTTTAGGAATAGAGCCCAATCTCTTGCCTTCAGTAAAATCAAGAAGGAAACAAGTGACGGTAATGGGCAAATAGGTTGAACTCTTCAGATGAAAATAGAGACGAGGTAATGTCATACACTGGGGGATGGATATGTTTGTATACGATACTTAGAAAGTGAATAGGATTAGATTTATATTTGAAGTGTCTGCAAGGTTTTCAAATGATCAGGTTGTGTACCCATCTTTGTGGTTTTATACCCATCTTTGTGGTCTTATACCCATCTTTGTGGTCTTATACCCATCTTTGTGGTCTTATACCCATCTTTGTGGTCTTATACCCATATTTGTGGTTTTATACCCATCTTTGTGGTCTTATACCCATCTTTGTGGTCTTATACCCATCTTTGTGGTCTTATACCCATATTTGTGGTTTTATACCCATCTTTGTGGTTTTATACCCATATTTGTGGTTTTATACCCATCTTTGTGGTCTTATACCCATCTTTGTGGAGCGTGCAAACTTTACAATATTTGATATTTAGTTACTACAAGACATTTGTATCTGTATCAGATTATTTGTATGTGCTAATCTCATGTGAATTCTTTCTTTCTCTCTTTCTTTCTTTCTTTCTTTCTTTCTTTCTTTCTTTCTTTCTTTCTTTCTTTCTTTCTTTCTTTCTTTCTTTCTTTCTTTGAAAGGCCCATCACTCTATAACAAGCATGACGTGAGTAAGTCGACACTGAAGAGGCACCTGATTATCTGTAACGACAGGATTGATTACAAGGGGATGTAATTGGGATATGTTCGCGCGCACTGCCACTGATAAATTATTTATCTCCAATTTTTGTGTTTTATTTTCCACTTACCCGAGACCATATTTTTGGTTGCTAGTTTCAGCAAACTAAATGAAAATATCAGTGGAAAAAAAATATTTCTGACATCGAAAGAAATGTGATAGTATAGGTAATAATATAATTACTTGAATGTGATATTTCAAAGACAGGTTTTATGAGATTAACTTTCTCCCGTCATACGTTTTGTACATGTATAAGTCCTTGGTCAAAATAATCAGCTCTGTATGATAATTTATTTGGCATTCTGTAGCAGATGACACAAAACAGTATATTACTAATATCGACATAGTCTGTACACACACATCTATAGTTTTGTTAAGGTCTTCGGGCTGAGAAGGAAATCCCGGAAGTAGCTAAAGTTTGTGACTTCTGCAGCTCTACATGTTATAGGCAACTGATGTTGTTCACAACCACCCCTGCTCTTCTTCTTCTCTTCTTTACTTTCTCTTGTACCCGTTCGGGTGTGGAGTGAGATATATAATAATAATTTAAAATGAGGGAAACTTCCGAGGCGATAATCAGCGAATCAATTCAGAGGAAGAGGTATGTTTACAGCACTCGGAAAAAAATGACTGTGGGAGATACAAAGTTCTGGTTCTCGCCTTTTTGGTGGCTTCACTCATTGTCAATTGATGTTGTAGCGTTTCTTTGATGTTGTCTGTCCATCTTACTGTGGACAGACACCAAAGAAACACTACAACAAAACGATCTGCTCACAAAGCTGAAAACCTCACAAACTGTGGGTGATTCCTCTTAGCGGGCCTTAATAACACTAAAGGTAGCTGTTGGTGTATAAATACCTCAACAAAACAAATGTAGCTGTTGGTGTATAAATACCTCAACAAAACAAATGTAGCTGTTGGTGTATAAATACCTCAACAAAACAAATGTAGCTGTTGGTGTATAAATACCTCAACAAAACAACGAACAAGGATTAACAAAATGAAACACATTTATAACTGAACACAATTTATTTGAGCTCTCACAAAGCAAATAAACCTTTCAATAGCCACAGCAACAATTATCATAGACACTCATTATGTTTTATCTTGACAATATTATACTGTTATTCTTCTTCTTCTACCTTTCAGCTCCCTGTGGAGCACAGGTCTTCACAGTTTCCAAGCCGTTCTATATTATACTGTTGTTATTATTACTGTTAATTTATTACTATTGTTATCTCTTTTTCTGAATGAATAATGAAGACATTTATAACAACCTTATATAACAATTGCGCATATTATCAACGAATAAATATCACTGAAAAGCCTGATATAACACAAGTCTTACCTGTAACACTTCGTTGCAATTTAACGACTTCAAAATGTTGGAATGGCTCTTGGAGAAGTTACTGCCCTTTTTTATTTCTTGACGTGCGGAAGAGTTTAGGCAACTGAAGAAATAAATTCTTTTTTTTTAATTTGAATCTGGTAAAATAGAAAATAAATCAGCTAACTTGAAGAAAAAATGGTTATGTTTAAGTAACAATTGTTTAGCTAAACTTTCTAAAAATTGTCAGGCACAGTGCGAGCTGATGAGCAAGTCTGTCGGTTTCCAACAAACTTTATACACGACGGTGACGTCAGAGATGAGAAAGAGTTTCATTGGTTGGAAAATCTTCAATCGATCTGACAGGTTTCTTGAGAGTACGAGACCCGTGTCTCAGGTTGTACGTCCTCGTGTTCTGAGAGTCAATAATTCTATACTGACTTTGGAGATGTGAGAGGGAGAGAGTGAAGAAAAGTCACCAAACAAAAATGAGTGACACAAATAAGTTGTGATGACTTCTCATTTAAAACATGAATTTGTAGAACTATTTAAAATAATGATGTTTTGATCTTAAAATTATAAAGTAAAAGTAAACTTCAATAAGTGTTCTCTCCACGCCATGCTAGGCATATAGGGAATATAGTGTTAGTGACTAAATGTTTCCATGACCAAGGCCTATTTTTTTGGTGATGTGGTTGGAATCACGTGAGACCGTCTTTACTTCCATGAAAAATCTCTGGAACCCATTTTTTTAGAGGCTGGGTGAAACCCCGGAGCCTTGTCAGTCCGAAAAAAATCCGACACTTCTGGGAATCGAACCACAACCATTATGATCAGGAAGCGAACGCACTAACCACTCAGCCACTAAGGCTCATAAAACCATAAAACATAAACACCATACAATCATAAAATTAAATTCATAAAACGTAAAATCACAAAAACGTTTAAATAATAAACATAAGATCATAAAACATAAAATCATAAACATAAAATCACAAAACGTAAAATCATAAACATAAAATCACAAAACGTAAAATCATAAACATAAAATCATAAAACAAAATCATAACGTAAAATCAGAAAACAAAATCATAACGTAAAATCATAAAACATTGTTTAAAAAGCATTTTCATTCGCACATAACAGAGTCAAACTTGAGGGAGAACTGAAGAAAATTGAAAAATGGTATGGTGAAAGCTTTACGTGATTAGTAGACGACACAGATTTTAACGACGTTTCGAATCAATAGGCCTTCAGCAGAAACAAACAAACAACACGCACAAACAGATATGTAAGTAAATAAAACTAATCCTACATAGCTAACTAGTTGTTTGTTTGTTCCTGCTGAAGGCCTATTGAGCAGAAACGTTGTTCAAATCTGTGTCGTCTACTAATCACGTAAAGCTTTTACCATACCATTTTACTATATTTTAAAAAAAAATTCTCCCTCACATTTAGCTTTACTACAGCTTCGTATTTGTATGCATTCATTTGTATTTCTTTGCCTTAACCCCATACTGAGTCAAACTTGGTCACACCAGACCAAGTCAGAAATGGAAATTTGTCACCACAGAAAAAAGAGCTTATTGTGAAAGTGATTGGAGTAACCAAAGAAGACAAATTTAGGCATGGAACCATAAGAGAAGAAGACACAGAACCAGATTTAAATTAAATAGATTCCCAATCACCAACAACTCATTGCATGTCTATAGTTTCATAAACTATTGCGGGCCCAGTCGTGTTTTATAACCGTGTTCGCACAGACATACAAAACACACAACTGGATAGTTTTCATCTGCAGTGATTGATGAACAATACTATTCACATGGTCCGGTTTCACCAAATGTCAACTAATAATTTTCAACAGAAACATTGTTTCATTCACCCAGTACTGAGAATCATCATCAGGTGCATTGCCGGTTGGTGTAGACAATCATCTCTCTACACATCACTCAATCCTTCATACATGTCATAATTTCAGTCGGTGATCTTTTATTATGCAATTTGAATAAGCTGTTCTATATTTTTTCTCTTGGTTTTCTGCTATTCTTTCCATTCATTCTGCCTGTTGTTGTATTATTCTCAATGCCTTCTTTTCGAATGGCATGTCCAATAATTGTAGATTGTCTGTTTCTTATAATTATGCTGATAACTTTGGTGTCTCCAGCTCATTTAAAACTGTCTCCATTACTAATCTGTGATATCCAATAAATTTGTAGCACTCCTCTCAAAGAGGGTTACATTTTTGTTGTCGCAGGAAATTAATGAGGTCTGGAGTGATACTGACTACCACATTATCGTTTAATGTGTTTAGGGTCATATCGGGATTAGTTTAGTCAACCAATCATCTTCACTGCACATCGGACAACTCCATTATGCTCTCTCTCTAGGACCTTCTTCGACAACCAGTTACTGATGCTCTCCCTTGGACTTTCTCCGACAAGCAGTTACTGATGTTCTCCCTTGGACTTTCTCCGACAAGCAGTTACTGATGCTCTCCCTTGACTTTCTCCGACAAGCAGTTACTGATGCTCTCCCTAGGACCTTCTTCGATAAGCAGTTACTGATGCTCTCCCTAGGACCTTCTCCGACCAGCAGTTACTGATGCTCTTTTCTAGGACCTTCTCCGACCAGCAGTTACTGATGCTCTTCCTAGGACCTTCTCCGACCAGCAGTTACTGATGCTCTTCCTAGGACCTTCTTCGACAAGCAGTTACTGATGCTCTCCCTAGAACCTTCTCCGACAAGCAGTTACTGATGCTCTCCCAAGAACCTTCTCCGACAAGCAGTTACTGATGCTCTCCTTTGGACTTTCTCCGACAAGCAGTTACTGATGTTCTCCCTTGGACTTTCTCCGACAAGCAGTTACTGATGCTCTCCCTTGACTTTCTCCGACAAGCAGTTACTGATGATCTCCCTTAGACTTTCTCCGACAAGCAGTTACTGATGCTCTCCCTTGGACTTTCTCCGACAAGTAGTTACTGATGCTCTCCCTTGGACTTTCTCCGACAAGCAGTTACCGATGCTCTCCCTTGGACTTTCTCCGACAAGCAGTTACTGATGCTCTCCCTTGACTTTCTCCGACAAGCAGTTACTGATGATCTCCCTTAGACTTTCTCCGACAAGCAGTTACTGATGCTCTCCCTTGGACTTTCTCCGACAAGCAGTTACCGATGCTCTCCCGTGGACTTTCTCCGACAAGCAGTTACTGATGCTCTCCCTTGGACTTTTTTCGACAAGCAGTTACCGATGCTCTCCCTTGGACTTTCTCCGACAAGCAGTTACCGATGCTCTCCCTTGGACTTTCTCCGACAAGCAGTTACTGATGCTCTCCGTTGGACTTTCTCCGACAGGCAGTTACTGATGCTCCCAGTAATCGCCACCACCGCCACATTTTAGCGAAAGAATTGAAGACTTCAGCTCACGAAACTGTGTCTGCAGTCCTTAAAATTGGAAAGAGGAAAAGGGGCGGCGGGGGGGGGGGGGTGATTATATTATTATCTCTTAACTCCTGGCTGCGTTGGGTTAATCAATTCAGAGGAAGAGGTGTGTTTACAGCACTCGGAAAAAAATGACAAATAATCAACAACGGAAAAATAAAAAAACAAAGTACAATATGGACCAAAGCAGGATCGAACCTGTACTCAGTGGCACAGCGCCTTGCCACGAAAAGCCAAACTCTAGGGAACGATCCTGTTTTGGTCCATATATTGTTCTTTGTTTTTTTTTCTGTTGTTGATTATTTATTATTTTTTCCGAGTGCTGTAAACATACCTCTTCCTCTGAATTCATTCGCTGATTATCAGCTCGGAAGTTTCCCTCTATAATAAACATTCATTTATTATTATTTGTCTCCACGTTAGGGTACTCTTTTCGATTTTTAAATGCCAAAAGTTCTTTAACGTGGACGGGGGTATACACGGAACCTATTTGAGAAGGCTCAACATCAGATCCAGAGATCGGCGGACGAAAATGTCGCGTAGAAACCATGGATTCGAAGACATTCTATTTTGAGAGACTGACGTCCTACTCTAGAACATCCAGTCTCAATGCAGGACACGAACATCTCTCTCTCTCTCTCTCTCTCTCTCTCTCTCTCTCTCTCTGCGATCAGGACTCAGTCAGAGTAGGATTCCAGACTCCCACATGAAGTCAGCTGTTAGGTTAAGTGTGTTGATCGCCCACACAGACAGAACGTCACATTTAGAGTCCGCCAAATCCACTCTGACTGAACACCCGTTAATACGGTGCACTGTGTTCTGCGCCAGTGGCCCAGTGCATCCGATTTCAGCCAGAATTTTTCAGGTTTGCTTTCCTTAGCCGTTGATTGTCCCCAATCTTCCTGCAAGGCAGCAGATTGTCTTTTCTGTAGGGGAATTCTGCCCTTAGATGGTCAGCCCTCCCAGGTTTACGAGCACCATCTGCCGGAGTCACTAGAGGTGACTAACACAGACACGCACACACAAAGATATGAGATGTGAATAACGCAGACATGCACACAGCGATACGAGACATGACTAACACCGACACACATCAAGATATATGACACATGACTAACATAGACATGCACATAAAGATATGAGATATGACTGACATAGACATGCACACACAAAGATATGAGATGTGAATAACACAGACATGTACACAGCGATACGAGCCATGACTAACACCGACACATATCAAGATATATGACACATGACTAACATAGACATGCACATAAAGATATAAGATATGACTGACTTAGACATGCACACACAAACATATGACACATACCTAACATATACATACACACAAAGATATAAGCTATGACTAACATAGGCATACACACACAAAGATATGAGATGTGACTTACATAGCCATGCACACACAAGAATATGAGATGTGACAGACACAGACATGTACGCACAAAGATATGAGATATGACTAACATAAACATGCAAACAAAGATATGAGATATCCCTAACCCAGACATGCACACACAAAGATATGACACATGACTAACACAGATACACACTAAGTTATGATATATTACTAAACTCAGACGCACATAAAGTTAAGAGACATGATTAACACGGACACACCAAGCTATGAGATATGACTAACATGACACACATCTAGATGAGCCATGGCTAGCACATGTCTAGACAACTGTTTCAAAGACACCTGATCCAGTAAACAGGACTGTTTCCACTTCTCAGTTTTGTGTGTGTGTGCAGTCATTGTCATAGACTGGACACGAACATCACAGTCGTGTTACCCGTAACCTTCAAGGAGTGGTGATACCGTTTCTAAACACGACGAGATCAACAGGTGGTTCATGTGGTTTTGGATAATAGCAATGCCTTGTACGTTTGCGTTTGGAACCTGGCTATCTACTCAATTAGACCATACCCGACTAGAAGTGTAGAACTATACAACTTATTAGCCTTTCATGGTAATGACAATATGTGAAAGCAATGAGAACTGAGAAGTATTGTTTCATGAAAGTGTATAGAAACTAGTTTCATTGTGTGCCCTATCCGCAACGAAGGTTGGCTACCATGGATCGCCTTTCTACTCTGTTTCTTGCTTTGATGGTGCAGGCTGACATAGATTGACTTGTCTATCTTTTGATGTTACTCGTCCATGTTAGTCTTGGTCTGCCTCTGCCTCTTTTGCCTTGTATTTTTCCTTCCAATATCACTTTTAGTAGGCTGTTGTGTCTTTTAACATGCCCCAAAAATTTAATTTGTCTTGTCTTAATTGTGTTCAGCAGTTCTCTTTTTATTTTCAGTTGTTTTAAAACTTCATCGTTTGTTATCTTTTGTTTCCATCCAATTCTACCTATTCTTCTATAAATCCACATTTCAAAGGCTTCAATTTTCTGTTCTGTTTTCTTGTCTAATGTCCATGTCTCTGCACCATACAGGAATATTGAGAAGATGTAACATTTTGCCATTCTTAGTTTCAGCCCAGCTGATATTTGTTTTGTTGTTAGTATAAAACCAGTATAATTGAGATGAAATATTGGTTTATGAAATGTATAGGAAAAGAGGTCTTAAATGTTATGTAGAACCATTTTAACATATGGATGTGAATCATGAACAATAGGACAACAGACAAAAAAAATAAGTGGAGACTGTAGAAATGTGGTTTTACAGAAGAATGTTGAGAATACCATGGACAGCAAAGAAGAGTAATGAAAACGTTCTGAAAGAGGTCAAAGCAAAAAGAGAGCTAATTTCCAATATTAGGAAGAAACAATCATAATATTTTTGCCAAGTAATGAGAAGAGAACAACTGGAATATATTGTGACAGCTGGAAAAGTTGAGGGACGAAGAGATAGAGGGAAGCAAAGAGAAAAGATAACAGACAGCTTAAGAGAAAGGCTTGGCAGAAGGTCAACAACAGAAATGATAAATAACTATCGTGATCGAAAGCTGTGGAGAGACATGATCACCTATGCCAGCAGGCCTGGTACTTGATGATGATGATGATGATGATGATGATGATGATGATGATGATGATGATGATGATGATGATGATGATAGAAACTAGTATAACTGAGATGAAATGTTGTTTTATGGAAATGTATAGAAAATAGTACAATTGAGATAAAATATTGTCTCATGAAAGTGTATTGAAACTAGTACAACTGAGACGAAATATTGTTTCATGAATATGTATAGAAACTAGTACAATTGAAATGCAATAGTGTTTCATGAAAGTGTATAGAAACTGTTACATTAGAAATGTGAATGTTTATCTTTTGTTTAAAAGTTACAATGCTGGAGAGGAATTATTGCTTCCAGAAAACATGAGAGAACATTGGAAGATAAAGTCTATTCGTTTGAATGTCACTAGCGAAGCTGGAAAGCACAACAAAAGTACAGACCCCGATGAAGATGAGCTGTCCCATCTCAATGATCCAGTAACATCTGAAGATAAGCTGTCCTATCTCAATGGTCCAGTAACATCTGAAGATGAGCTGTCCTATTTCAATGGTCCAGTAACAACTGAAGATGAGCTGTCCTATCTCAATGGTCCAGTAACAACTGAAGATGAGCTGTCCCATCTCAATGATCCAGTAACAGCTGAAGATGAGCTGTCCCATCTCAATGGTCCAGTAACAACCGAAGATGAGCTGTCCTATCTCAATGGTCCAGTAACATCCGAAGATGAGCTGTCCTATCTCAATGGTCCAGTAACAACTGAAGATGAGCTGTCCTCTCTCAATGGTCCAGTAACAACTGAAGATGAGCTGTCCTATCTCAATGGTCCAGTAACAACCGAAGATGAGCTGTCCTATCTCAATGGTCCAGTAACAACTGAAGATGAGCTGTCCTATTTTAATGGTCCAGTAACAACTGAAGATGAGCTGTCCTATCTCAATGATCCAGTAACAACTGAAGATGAGCTGTCCTATCTCAATGGTCCAGTAACAACTGAAGATGAGCTGTCCTATCTCAATGATCCAGTAACAATTGAAGATGGGCTGTCCTATCGCAATGGTCCAGTAACAACTGAAGATGAGCTGTCCTATCTCAATGGTCCAGTAACAACTGAAGATGAGCTGTCCTATCTCAATGGTCCAGTAACAACTGAAGATGAGCTGTCCTATCTCAATGATCCAGTAACAACTGAAGATGAGCTGTCCTATCTCAATGGTCCAGTAACAACTGAAGATGAGCTGTCCTATCTCAATGGTCCAGTAACAGCTGAAGATGAGCTGTCCTATCTCAATGGTCCAGTAACAACTGAAGATGAGCTGTCCTATCTCAATGGTCCAGTAACAACCGAAGATGAGCTGTCCTATCTCAATGGTCCAGAAACAACTGAAATTGAGCTGTCCTATCTCAATGATCCAGTAACAACTGAAGATGAGCTGTCCTATCTCAATGGTCCAGTAACAACTGAAGTTGAGCTGTCCTATCTCAATGATCCAGTAACAACTGAAGATGAGCTGTCCTATCTCAATGGTCCAGTAACAACTGAAGTTGAGCTGTCCTATCTCAATGATCCAGTAACAACCGAAGATGAGCTGTCCTATCTCAATGGTCCAGTAACAACTGAAGATGAGCTGTCCTATCTCAATGGTCCAGTAACAACTGAAGATGAGCTGTCCTATCTCAATGATCCAGTAACAACTGAAGATGAGCTGTCCTATCTCAATGATCCAGTAACAACCGAAGATGAGCTGTCCTATCTCAATGGTCCAGTAACAACTGAAGATGAGCTGTCCTATCTCAATGATCCAGTAACAACTGAAGATGAGCTGTCCTATCTCAATGATCCAGTAACAACCGAAGATGAGCTGTCCTATCTCAATGATCCAGTAACAAAGTACTAGTCAATGAAGCTGAAACACATTATTTTGTTCACATTTGAAATTTCTTCAGGGAATGGATTGTTCTAATCTTAATTTTGCGTATAACAGCACAATTTGTTGATTTTTCCAAATGGATTCTTTACACTAAGGTTTAGTCTTCTTCTTCTTCTTCTACTTTTCTTTTCTGCATCTTCATCTACTTCTTGTACTTGTTCTTCTCCTTCTTCATCTTGTTTTTCTATTTCTTCCTCTCTTATTTTGTAAAGAGAAATTCAGTTATGAGAAGATTGAAAAGCAATGCAATAAGTTTTATGGTTACAATATTGATTCTGGTATTGATTAGTGTTAAGGACCTGCCAATTACGATCACTAACATCGATATGGTAATCAATTATTGAGCATTATACAAGGAGGTCAATGTTTGTGCGTGGATATTTCCTTTAGAAGTCGATGAAACGTCAGAGCTAGATAGTACGACTGGAAACTGTCGCTACCACTAGCTCAAAGTGGGCAGAAATAGTCTCTTTGGTGAGTGTGTGATGATGCAGTAGACATTTGAAATATATAGAACACTCCAGTATTTAGCCTGTGCACTTGAGGTGGCCAATGCATTTCTGTCTGTGAAATACTGCGTAATTCTACGAACTAGATACATATTTGCAGCCTGACTAACTAAGGTTTGTTGGTAAACATGTCTTTGCTTCAAATCCCTTTCAGCAATGGCATTTTTGTTGTTACGATTAAAATAAAATATTGTATGTGGTTCGATCACAGCTGTAGCCCCTAACAACAATACAACATGCATCAGCTGGTAAGATTTATCAACTACTCTTTTATTTTTATAAAAAGTGGGGCTCGAAAGTTTCAACAGGTCTTCGTTTTCTTATTTATTTTCTTATTTATGTAAAATGTATAGAAACGAAAAAAGAAGACAGCTAAACAATGTGAAAACGACCTCTTCCGGGAGATCACGCTTCCACCGCCACCTTGTGGCGATTTCCAGTGATAGATTCTGCCGGATCTACAAGTCCCAACAGGAAACAACACTTGTTAACTGCGATAATGTAGCAAATATGAGGTGGGACATTTAGGTCCTGTCAGGACTGAAAGAGGTATACTTCTGAAGTGAGAAACTGTTGGCACTTTATGTGTATGACATTCACAAACATATATCACACTGAAGAAGGAAAGACGCGACCTGTAGTATGACATTCACAAACATATATCACACTGAAGAAGGAAAGACGCGACCTGTAGTATGACATTCACAAACATATATCACACTGAAGAAGGAAAGACGCGACCTGTAGTATGACATTCACAAACATATATCACACTGAAGAAGGAAAGACGCGACCTGTAGTATGACATTCACAAACATATATCTCACTGAAGAAGGAAAGACGCGACCTGTAGTATGACATTCACAAACATATATCTCACTGAAGAAGGAAAGACGCGACCTGTAGTATGACATTCACAAACATATATCACACTGAAGAAGGAAAGACGCGACCTGTAGTATGACATTCACAAACATATATCACACTGAAGAGGGAAAGACGCGACCTGTAGTATGACATTCACAAACATATATCTCACTGAAGAGGGAAAGACGCGACCTGTAGTATGACATTCACAAACATATATCTCACTGAAGAGGGAAAGACGCGACCTGTAGTATGACATTCACAAACATATATCACACTGAAGAGGGAAAGACGCGACCTGTAGTATGACATTCACAAACATATATCACACTGAAGAGGGAAAGACGCGACCTGTAGTATGACATTCACAAACATATATCTCACTGAAGAAGGAAAGACACGGCCTGTAGTATGACATTCACAAACATATATCTCACTGAAGAGGGAAAGACGCGACCTGTAGTATGACATTCACAAACATATATCTCACTGAAGAAGGAAAGACATGGCCTGTAGTATGACATTCACAAACATATATCTCACTGAAGAGGGAAAGACGCGACCTGTAGTATGACATTCACAAACATATATCTCACTGAAGAGGGAAAGACGCGACCTGTAGTATGACATTCACAAACATATATCACACTGAAGAAGGAAAGACACGGCCTGTAGTATGACATTCACAAACATATATCACACTGAAGAGGGAAAGACACGACCTACTCCAATAACTTTCATGTCTCGGGATAACGCTATAAGAGTCATTATCTGAATTTAGTGAAACTTGCAAATTTTACAGACTGGTATTGCTGCTAAAGGGTGAAGAACATGTAGCACCGACTCAATACATATATATATATATATATATATATATATATATATATATATATATATGTATATCTGTATGTGTACGTATGTGTGTGTAAATTATTAGTTTACTAAAGATCTTTAATAAACCTCTAACCGATCGGATAAGCACTGAGATAGCAGCACTCAGCTCTCGCTCATAATGTTATGTAGCTCTTAAAACTCAGCTTGGCTAGATAGGGTTTGCGCAATCAGTGTAGGTGAGAGCAGACATATAGCCTTTTCGGGAGCGGAAGGTACAACGTAATGCCCTTCCCTCCTCTGCATGAAAGCTAACAGAATGTTCAAAAAATAGCATTTTACTTTCCATTAATTTGTTCCCATCATTCAGAGTTTTATAAAGCAAGACTTGAGCTGGCTCTCATCGTCTTATTCAAATGTTGTATTGACTATGACTATTTGACACTAAGCTCTACAAGTACGATTCGAAGAATGTACTCTAAAAGTCTCAAGACCCGATCATCTACACTAATGACTAGGCTACATGGGCGTGTGGAGCGCCTTGGTCCTGTTGTACTGGAAAGTTGATAGGTAAAAGTGCTGGAGCCTACGAGACGACTACTTCCAGCACATGCATGGAGAATGAGGATATGACAGAAGCTAGCACATGGCTGGAGACCAACAACACATGCGGTCTTCTTGACAGACTCACAAAGCATGTTTCGCCGATTTAACAAGAACACACTTCACAAGGAGTGGGTGCACGTACTCGATATTTCTCATATTATCAGTATCATTTTAGTAAATTTCCCTGCACACGTACGAGCTTTTGGAATTGAAGCAGCGGACAGGTTGGCGGGGTCTGCCATTGCGCAAGAAATCTTTAAAATGAGCATGTATGACTAACAGTATATAGATTAGGAATAGACTGAATGAGAGATATAGCTTATGTCGGATATATTATTAGTTACCCATAAATTAAGTAGATGGTAGCAGTATCATACATACAAGGCAGTCACAGAAATAGAACAGTAGCAAGTTGTTTTGGGAATAGAAAATTGTGGTTGTTATTGGAAATGGGGGGGGGGGGGAATAGACGTAAACTTGACATGACTGTCACATGTCCAGAAATTAGATTGATAAACATAAGCGGGGGCAGGTTAAGTTTATGAGAGACATGTCACTCTTACGTACATGTTAACATTATTTTTAAAACTCAAAGGTTAACCAAAATGTCAAGATAGACTCTTGTTTTGCAAAATTTGACGTAAAAGTCAATCCAGATCTAATGTTGAACTTCGTAT
The DNA here is from genome assembly GCA_032433765.1 of Megaustenia siamemsis. Taxonomy (NCBI): domain Eukaryota; kingdom Metazoa; phylum Mollusca; class Gastropoda; order Stylommatophora; family Ariophantidae; genus Megaustenia; species Megaustenia siamemsis. The sequence continues at coordinate 150,509,135 of JAVIAB010000051.1, read as the reverse complement.
TCCACTATGGGCAAAGAGATGACTAGCCAGCGATCAAAGTAATAAATTATGCAAGTGAGACGAAGGTATTTAACCTCATGCACTAGCATCATTATACACTTTTGTAGAGTAATGATCGAGATAGAGAAACATCCAGAAAATAATGTACAGTAGATGAGCTTAGACCGGGTTGGGTCTAAATTGCCTGACAATTTAAAAAAAAAAGAAGAAAAAAAGTGGTTTGGTAACAGCTAAACTAAACTAAACTGCCTGTAGGCAGAAGTGATTATTTTTTATAGATAGGGGCATCCACACAATTAGTTAGTTTTTATCAAATAGAGATGTAGAAGGAAGATAAGGTCAGGAAGCCATAGTTTAGTTGAGAATTGTTTCAAGTTAGATTGAGTTTTTTTTTTCTCTAGAGACCAATCAATAGTCAGTAGATCTAGAGTAGCATAAAATAAGTCCAGACAAATTAGAGAATACCAAGTGTCAAGCAAGACGAGTTGCAAAATTTTAATAGAATGAAAGATAAAATCAGAAATGTCACAGACAATATGTACTAAGAGATGCCTCAACAACTACAGGTGTTAACCTCTTGAGAGCATCCATACCAAGATCATATAATTTTATAACTAGAACTGGTAATTTTTGATCTACTCCACTAGTACCTTCACTTGTACAACCGACGATCTAATAAACTTGTGTAAATTTTCAAAAATGCAAACTTTCATAGTCAGTGATTATTGGCTAAATGTATCATGTGAAGACATTGTTAGTACGTCGTGTTGTGATCTATGTGTAATAACTTTGAAAATAGCAAACACTGTATCATGTGAAGACATTGTTAGTACGTCGTGTTGTGATCTATGTGTAATAACTTTGAAAATAGCAAACACTGTATCATGTGAAGACATTGTTAGTACGTCGTGTTGTGGTCTATGTGTAATAACTTTGAAAATAGCAAACACTGTATCATGTGAAGACATTGTTAGTACGTCGTGTTGTGATCTATGTGTAATAACTTTGAAAATAGCAAACACTGTATCATGTGAAGACATTGTTAGTACGTCGTGTTGTGATCTATGTGTAATAACTTTGAAAATAGCAAACACTGTATCATGTGAAGACATTGTTAGTACGTCGTGTTGTGATCTATGTGTAATAACTTTGAAAATAGCAAACAATGTATCATGTGAAGACATTGTTAGTACGTCGTGTTGTGATCTATGTGTAATAACTTTGAAAATAGCAAACAATGTATCATGTGAAGACATTGTTAGTACGTCGTGTTGTGATCTATGTGTAATAACTTTGAAAATAGCAAACACTGTATCATGGCATAAAGCGATAACTTTACAAGAACATCTCATACAGGACGGCAACAAGGAAGCTGCGTGTAATAAACATGTCAAAAGAATAGTGGAACACTGGTCCCACTAGGGACAAAAGCAGGTAAAAACATGTTCAGCAGTAAAGAACACAACAAAGTAAACAGACCAGGAACAATCAGTAGATGAACACTTCGATTGTTGCTGGAATGGGCGGCAGAGTGGATATGGAAATTCCTCGACTGTGGTGTTGCCAGTCCAAACAAAAGAGTAAAGACTCCAATAGTTTCTAGCAAATGTGGTAGTATAATACACTCTTTAGAGTCTCTACATGTATCACTGAAGTTACATTCTAAGAGTCTCTAATAAGTGTAGTTGGTCGTAACCTAATAATTTCTTCAAATGTGATAGATTTCATTCACCATGACAGTCTTTAAAATGTGATAGTAGGCCTCACTCTAATAGTCTCTTACAAATGTGGTAATAGGTAACACTCTAACAGCCTCTAACAAATGTGGTAAAAGGCAGCACTCTAATAGTCTCTTACAAATGTGGTAGTAGACCACACTCTAATAGTCTCTTACAAATGTGGTAATAGGTAACACTCTAACAGCCTCTAACAAATGTGGTAATAGGCAGCACTCTAATAGTCTCTTACAAATGTGGTAGTAGGCCACACTCTAATAGTCTCTTACAAATGTGGTAGTAGGCTACCCTCTAATAGTCTCTTACAAATGTGGTAGAAGGTCATACTCTAATAGTCTTTTACAAATGTGGTAGTAGGCCACACTCTAATAGTCTCTTACAAATGTGGTAATAGGTAACACTCTAACAGCCTCTAACAAATGTGGTAATAGGCAGCACTCTATTAGTCTCTTACAAATGTGGCAGTAGGCCACACTCTAACAGCCTCTAACAAATGTGGTAATAGGCAGCACTCTAATAGTCTCTTACAAATGTGGCAGTAGGCCACACTCTAATAGTCTCTTACAAATGTGGTAGTAGGCTACGCTCTAATAGTCTCTAACAAATGTGGTAATAGGTAGCACTCTAATAGTCTCTAACAAATGTGGCAGTAGGCCACACTCTAATAGTCTCTAACAAATATGGTAATAGGTAGCACTCTAATAGTCTCTTATAAATGTGGTAGTAGGCCACACTCTAATAGTCTTTTACAAATGTGGTAGTAGGCTACACTCTAATAGTCTCTTACAAATGTGGTAGTAGGCTACACTCTAACAGCCTCTAACAAATATGGTAATAGGTAGCACTCTAATAGTCTCTAACAAATATGGTAATAGGTAGCACTCTAATAGTCTCTTACAAATGTGGTAGTAGGCCACACTCTAATAGTCTCTTACAAATGTGGCAGTAGGCCACACTCTAATAGTCTCTTACAAATGTGGTAGTAGGCCACACTCTAATAGTCTCTTACAAATGTGGCAGTAGGCCACACTCTAACAGCCTCTAACAAATATGGTAATAGGTAGCACTCTAATAGTCTCTTACAAATGTGGTAGTAGGCCACACTCTAATAGTCTTTTACAAATGTGGTAGTAGGCTACACTCTAATAGTCTCTTACAAGTGTGGTAGCTAGCTACTATTTAGTATTCACTTATAGAGATATGATAGTGGGTTATACTTCAAAAACAGGTATTATTGTAGATTACACACTGCAGGCCCACTTACTTATATAGTAGCATATTGCACTCTAATAACAGCAACCAACACATATACCAGTAGACTACACTTTGCAAATGTCTAAGTTATACTCTAATAGTGTTTTATAAATGCGGTAGGTTACACTATAATAGTCTCTTACAAATATCATAAGTTACACTCTAATTGTGTCTTTTAAATGCAGTAGGTTATACTCTAAGTCTCTCACAAATGTAGTAGCAGATTACTTAAAAATATCAATATAAAGTTGCCCTAGTCGAATGCTACATTCCAATGGCCACTTACGAACGTGATAGGATACACTTTAACAGTACCTTAAAAGTGTACTATATAGTTTACTCTCTAATACGAGTAGTATTCATTTGTGAGAACGATAGACTACACTCTAATGCGAGTATACATATGTAAGTGTGGTAGACTATATTTCATTGCTTTCCTTTCGGACATCCCAACACCCGGAAGTATCATTTGCTGACTTCAAGCTTCATCGCCTCTGACAGCAAAGCCCTTTATTAATGCCATCTCTGTCACGGTCTCTCCTTTTGTTTTATCCGCAAAATGAGAAAAATCTATATTCACTGCTGTTTACCACCGATAATTTAGTTGCCTTGTTCATCTATCTAGTTTTAACAAACATAAAATATATTTCTTCTATAGCAGATTCAAGATGATTAGAAAAGTTATCTATTAAATTACAAGAACATATGTGGTTAAAAGATGAAAATTGTCTCAATTTTGTCTTAGGCTTTATCACATCAGGTCGCATGTCCTTTATAGAACGTTGCATTCACCACAGCCCGTCTGAAAGAATTTCTGTCTCTAGCCTCATAACAGAATGTTGCAATCACCACAGCCCGTCTGAAAGAATTTCTGTCTCTAGCCTCCCACAGAACGTTGCAATCACCACAGCCCGTCTGAAAGAATTTCTGTCTCTAGCCTCCCACAGAACGTTGCATTCACCACAGCCCGTCTGAAAGAATTTCTGTCTCTAGCCTCATAACAGAATGTTGCAATCACCACAGCCCGTCTGAAAGAATTTCTGTCTCTAGCCTCATAACAGAACGTTGCATTCGCCACAGCTCGTCTGAAAGAATTTCTGTCTCTAGCCTCCCACAGAACGTTGCAATCACCACAGCCCGTCTGAAAGAATTTCTGTCTCTAGCCTCCCACAGAACGTTGCATTCACCACAGCCCGTCTGAAAGAATTTCTGTCTCTAGCCTCATAACAGAATGTTGCAATCACCACAGCCCGTCTGAAAGAATTTCTGTCTCTAGCCTCCCACAGAACGTTGCATTCACCACAGCTCGTCTGAAAGAATTTCTGTCTCTAGCCTCCCACAGAACGTTGCAATCACCACAGCCCGTCTGAAAGAACCTCTGTCTCTAGCCAGATCTCCCACTTCTTCTGTTGTCATGTTCAAATTCTCCTTGATGCCTTGAAACCACCTTCTTCTTGGTCTGCCTTTGAAACCATGCCTTGCATTATTATTCTTTCCAGCACTTGTGTCTTTTTTACGTATTTTAATTTCCTCTGTAGAATAGTGTTTAAAAGTCAGTTATTTTTCATGTTTAAATTTGTGTAATATATACTCATTACTCTTTTTCATGTTTAAATTTGTGTAATATATACTCATTACTCTTTTTCATGTTTAAATTTGTGTAATATATACTCATTACTCTTTTTCATGTTTAAATTTGTGTAATATATACTCATTACTCTTTTTCATGTTTAAATTTGTGTAATATATACTCATTACTCTTTTTCATGTTTAAATTTGTGTAATATATACTCATTACTCTTTTTCATGTTTAAATTTGTGTAATATATACTCATTACTCTTTTTCATGTTTAAATTTGTGAAATATATACTCATTACTCTTTTTCATGTTTAAATTTGTGTAATATATACTCATTACTCTTTTTCATGTTTAAATTTGTGTAATATATACTCATTACTCTTTTTCATGTTTAAATTTGTGTAATATATACTCATTACTCTTTTTCATGTTTAAATTTGTGTAATATATACTCATTACTCTTTTTCATGTTTAAATTTGTGTAATATATACTCATTACTCTTTTTCATGTTTAAATTTGTGTAATATATACTCATTACTCTTTTTCATGTTTAAATTTGTGTAATATATACTCATTACTCTTTTTCATGTTTAAATTTGTGTAATATATACTCATTACTCTTTTTCATGTTTAAATTTGTGTAATATATACTCATTACTCTTTTTCATGTTTAAATTTGTGTAATATATACTCATTACTCTTTTTCATGTTTAAATTTGTGTAATATATACTCATTACTCTTTTTCATGTTTAAATTTGTGTAATATATACTCATTACTCTTTTTCATGTTTAAATTTGTGTAATATATACTCATTACTCTTTTTCATGTTTAAATTTGTGTAATATATATACTCATTACTCTTTTTCATGTTTAAATTTGTGTAATATATACTCATTACTCTTTTTCATGTTTAAATTTGTGTAATATATACTCATTACTCTTTTTCATGTTTAAATTTGTGTAATATATACTCATTACTCTTTTTCATGTTTAAATTTGTGTAATATATACTCATTACTCTTTTTCATGTTTAAATTTGTGTAATATATACTCATTACTCTTTTTCATTATCCAAGGTATCTTAAGGATTTTTCTGTAGCATGCTTATGGAATCAATCAATATTCTTCCTTGCTGTTTGAGAGATTGTCCATGATTCACAACCATATGTTGCTACCGGGAAGATACATGCTCTCAGTAATTTTAATTTCACTATCTTGCTAGTGTCCAATGAAATTATTAAGAACTTGGGAACTGTAGCTAAAGCAAAACTACTGCAGATCTACATTTGCTGAACCACAGGTAGAGTGCCACAGGCATGGAGAGAAGCAATTATGATACCATTACTAAAGCCAGGAAAAGATGGTTCAACGACATCCAGCTATAGACCAATCAGCCTTACAAGCTGTTTGTGTAAAACAATGGAACGTATAATCAATCTCAGACTGCAGTGGTACCTGGAAAGTGAAAACCTTGTCCCACAGCAAACACGCTTTAGACAGTGTTACTCTACCGAAGATCGGGCAACCTATCTTTCCCAGGAAATTAAATTGAGGATGCGTTTCAAGAAAAGAAATTGGTACTAGCAGCATGGATAGACCTAAAGAAAGCATTTGATAAGGTATGGAAGGAACGGCTTTTGAAGAACCTCAGAAATTACGAAGTAAATGGCAGGATGTACAATTGGGTGAAAGCATACCTGCATAACAGGATAGCCAGAGTGCAACTGGATGGTCTTAAGAGTAAAAAGGTCTTACACCGCCAAGGCGTCCCACAGGGAGGGGTACTATCTCCAACACTTTTTCTAGTCTACATAAACGACCTAGTTACTGAACTACCACATGGTATCAAAGTGGCAATGTATGCAGATGACTCGGTAATGTGGTGTTCAGAGGAGTAAGCAACAGTGGCCTCCAATTTGTTGCAAAGAGCTATGAATGCACTGAATTGATGGACAAATAGATGGTGTATCAGCATCAATACAGACAAATGCAATACTACACTTTTCACTCTCTCCCCCTAAACAAAAAGCAGGAGCCATCTATATAAACAATGAGCACGTGAAAGAAGACATACAAGCTACGTATCTCGGAGTTACATTTGATAACAAACTATCTTGGAAACAGCAGATAAATAAGGCCACCAAAAAAGCAAGAACGAAGTTGGCTATTCTAAGAAAGCTGTGTGGAACCACGTGGGGCGTGAGTGGGAAAATACTCTGTAAAGTTTACCAATAGAGTATATACGCCCACATTTAGAATATGGATCATTCGCATGGTGTTTAGGGTCATCACAGGAGCAATGACACCATATTGGAGATGGAGAAATTGTGGAGGATACCAGCACTGAGAGAACGGAGAGACACAAAGGTGCTGATAGTGCCTGAAAAATTGTCATGCATGCCGAGACATCCAATGAAGGACCGATTCCAAAATCTTGCATTGAAACGGCTTAAGAGAAGCAGCCTTATCCACCAAGCCAAACGAATTTGTAGACAAACACCAGACATACCAAAAGTTATCAATTCCCTACTCCCATACCAGAATAGACTCCCTGGACAGAGGAAACAGGATTGTTAATACAAATACGGATAGAAGTGAAAGGAATACTTGACAAAGAGGAACAGATTAGTCTACAACGTAAAACAATAACTCTCAGTTTTTTGGATGAAGAATACCTACACGACCTATGGATTCGGGTGTACACAGATGGATCAGCACATAATGCAGTAAAGAATGGGGGGGGGTAGGTGCATACATAGAGTACCCAAATAACACTAGGGATATGAATAAAATAGCAAAGGGAAATATTGTCACAAACAATGCGGAAATCCAAGCTATCCACGTGGCAATAGAAAAACTGCGGAACAGTAATCTTAGTTCACAGCCTGTAGTGTTTTTGGCAGATGCAAGATCAATACTCCAAGCACTACAATCCAGAAAATTACCACATCTGCAGACCTTATTGACTGAACTCTGCAAGCACCACAGGGTTGCCCTGCAGTGGATCCCATCTCACTGTGGAATACCAGGAAACGAGAAAGCGCTTCTGTTGGCAAAGGAAGGTACAACAGGCACACAACTAGATACACCGGTTACATACCATCATAAGAAACAGATAATCAAATCAATCAGAGGACCACAAGCCCCAAATCAGGATGCCTTTCATAATATGAATAGATGTGAACAAGTTATCATTATACGCCTCAGAGCAGGACACAACCGATCAGAACATATTGATGCATCTCCTCTTCTTTGCGTTCACCCGTTTGGTGGACTTGTATGCGTTGTGTCGCTAGTTTACAACATAGTCACGATATATGCGCCTTTCGGCCCGACACATCCGACTTTCTCATGGGTAGGTAGATTTCCTTAATAATTTTTGCCCGGACAGCAGCCATTTTTGGGTCTTGTCTTTTCGACTTTAAACTGCTTAGGGTTTTTTTAACGTGCGCGAGTGAACACGAGTCTTCTGTTTTTCTCTGTTTTCCGATAGGACTAGACATCGGATCTCACTACCCAGAGACCAGGGGAAGGTAAAGCCACGAAGGAACCACGAGCTCGAATTTTTAAAAAATATCCACCACCTGTTGTGGGAATCGAACCTGGGACCTTTCTGCTCAGAGGCCAACGTTTTACCTCTAGACCACCAAGTCCCCAACATGGTCCACGAATGCTGCAACATTTCTAGGATTATAATGAAAGCACCACTTTAAGATTAAGCAAGTAGCCGTGCATTATTGATGACATAGAGAGGAAACTTTGCGAAAACTTCAAAGATGATGTGGGAACACTCTGAGACCGAACGAACTGTCTCTTAATCTCATTTCTAAATCTCGGGAAACCTGAATAAATTTCTTGACTAATTATCGTATTCATAAAAATTACAGCTATAATTTCTTATTTTTATGCTCGATTTTATTCGCACGTTATTTAGATTGATCTGAATGACATGTCAGAACTAAGACATGCAACAATTATAAAAAATATAATGAAATTTAAAATTTCGTAAGGAGAAAGAGAAAAAAAATGTGAAGAAAAGTTAGATAAAAAGAAGAAAATAATGAGTAATGAGAGAGAGAGAGAGAGCGAGAGCGAGAGAGAGAGAGAGAATTAGTGTGAGACTGGAGAAGTATTTGAATTTCCGTTTCTTAAAACTGAACTTCATTTGTCCTTGACATTTGTTATATATTTCAGATCCAGTAAAAATAATAATAATAGTTATTCATTATGTTCCATCGTTAAGATGAAGAATGATGATGATGCAAGAACAGTAAGAAAAATACTCTCTGCTGAGGTGAAATGCGTTAGACGAATGACAGGAAATAGCTCGAGAGATAAGAACAGAAATGAAGAACTGAGAAAAAAAAAGCTAGGAATAACCCCCGCCTTAGAATATATAACCAAACAACAGATAAACTTGTTTTACTAGATACAAGGGCAGAAAGATCAAAACAACACAACGAGCCCTCAATAAACGTTGCGAGAACACCAGACCCAATGGCCGACCACGAAAAAATTGGACTGACAGAATATTAGAAACACAAGGAAGCATAACAGCAGCAGAGGCGAATAGAAGAGCAAAAGAACGTAAATTATATCTCCCATCGATGCTGAAAAGAAATGAGGATGGAAAGAGGAAGAAGAATTAGAAGAACGATTTTGTGTCGTGTCACCTGATGTACATTTTATTGAATTGACATGTTGTCATGAGTGTTGTCTATCAGTTGTCTTCCTGATTTGTTTCAACTTCGTGCACCGATGTTAGAACCCAAACCATTGAACTGTCTCCCAGACAGTTAACTAAACGGACAATTGGTCAAATAGATAAATTAACTAAATGGATAATTGGTCAAATAGATAAATTAACTAAATGGATAATTGGTCAAATAGATAAATTAACTAAATGGATAATTGGTCAAATAGATAAATTAACTAAATGGATAATTGGTCAAATAGATAAATTAACTAAATGGATAATTGGTCAAATAGATAAATTAACTAAATGGATAATTGGTCAAATAGATAAATTAACTAAATGGATAATTGGTCAAATAGATAAATTAACTAAATGGATAATTGGTCAAATAGATAAATTAACTAAATGGATAATTGGTCAAATAGATAAATTAACTAAATGGATAATTGGTCAAATAGATAAATTAACTAAATGGATAATTGGTCAAATAGATAAATTAACTAAATGGATAATTGGTCAAATAGATAAATTAACTAAATGGATAATTGGTCAAATAGATAAATTAACTAAATGGATAATTGGTCAAATAGATAAATTAACAAAATGGATAATTGGTCAAATTGATAAATTAACTAAATGGATAATTGGTCAAATAGATAAATTAACTAAATGGATAATTGGTCAAATAGATAAACTAACTAAATGGATAATTGGTCAAATTGATAAATTAACTAAATGGATAATTGGTCAAATAGATAAATTAACTAAACGGATAATTGGTCAAATAGATAAATTAACTAAATGGATAATTGGTCAAATAGATAAACTAACTAAATGGATAATTGGTCAAATAGATAAATTAACTAAATGGATAATTGGTCAAATAGATAAATTAACTAAATGGATAATTGGTCAAATTGATAAATTAACTAAATGGATAATTGGTCAAATAGATAAATTAACTATACGGATAATTGGTCAAATAGATAAATTAACTAAACGGATAATTGGTCAAATAGATAAATTAACTAAACGGATAATTGGTCAAATAGATATATTAACTATACGGATAATTGGTGAAATAGATAAATTAACTAAACGGATAATTGGTCAAATAGATAAATTAACTAAATGGATACTTGGTCAAATAGATAAATTAACTAAATGGATAATTGGTCAAATAGATAAATTAACTAAACGGACAATTGGTCAAATAGATAAATTAACTAAATGGATAATTGGTCAAATAGATAAATTAACTAAATGGATAATTGGCCAAATAGATAAATTAACTAAATGGATAATTGGTCAAATAGATAAATTAACTAAATGGAAAATTGGTCAAATAGATAAATTAACTAAATGGATAATTGGTCAAATAGATAAATTAACTAAACGGACAATTGGTCAAATAGATAAATTAACTAAATGGATAATTGATCAAATAGATAAATTAACTTAATGGATAATTGGTCAAATAGATAAATTAACTAAATGGATAATTGGTCAAATAGATAAATTAACTAAATGGATAATTGGTCAAATAGATAAATTAACTAAATGGATAATTGGTCAAATAGATAAATTAACTAAATGGATAATTGGTTTATAAACAGGGACATCAAGACAACCACAAGAGACTTCTATAAAGCTGTAAAACTCCATTGACTCCACATCGGGCAACCCTATAAGCGCTAAGATCCCATGTTCAATGACATCTCTCAACGAATAGCAACTGTCAACCCATTTTTGTATTGACCTCCAGTCTTGTTTGGGAGCTCCCCTAATAATGCTCTTGTCATTCCCTTTGATGTGATGCTCTCTCAAGCTGTTCAGAGTTGAAGATGCACATTCATTGCCCAAAGCCCTTACACTTCCTCTCTTGCCCAAAGCACTTACTCGTCCTGCGTGTTCAAAGCATTTACTCGTCCTGCCGTTCACAAAGCACTTGCTCGTCCTGCTGTGCACAAAGCATTTACTCGTCCTGCCGTTCACAAAGCACTTGCTCGTCCTGCTATGCACAAAGCATTTACTTGTCCTGCCGTTCACAAAGCACTTACTCGTCCTGCCGTGTTCAAAGCATTTACTCGTCCTGCCGTTCACAAAGCACTTATTGGTCCTGCCGTGTTCAAAGCACTTATTCGTCCTGCCGTGTTCAAAGCATTTACTCGTCCTGCCGTTCACAAAGCACTTACTCGTCCTGCTGTGCACAAGGCACTTACTCGTCCTGCCTCTTTGAGAGCGTCCATTAGAACGTCCATCGCTTGCAAAAGCCAGCACACAGTGTCTGTCTTCTTCTTAATTTCCTCTTATATCTTAAAGGTCCTGGTATGAAAAGTAGACTGTAACCCACTATGACCTCTCCGGAGACTCCTACCACTGCCGTCGTGCAAAGCCTAATAAATACTAGTGAACTGATAGTTACTTGAATGATTACTTGACAGATTGAAATGTTAGCTGAAGTGACAATTTGTCGAACTGATATTTGCTAGAATGAATGGGTAATTGGTAAAATGGACAATTAGTTGATTTGACAATTAGTTGTTTGGACAATTAGTGATAATAACAATTTGCTGGCTGAATTCTTGTTTCAATGAATACTTGGCCTCAGAGATGAATAGTGCTGGCCATACTTGGGGCACGTTGACGTGATGGCCATCGATTGCACAAAATAGGAGAATGTAATTATTTTTCGACAGGACGTTACGAGACGTCTGAACTTGTCACTGTTTTGTCGTTCCGTCATCAAAACAAAGAAGAAAGAAACAAAATAAAGAAAAACTGATTTGTGAAACCCATCATGACGTAATGACATTTGTCAGCTTCAAGAGAAAGTAAATTAGAACGCTGGTGACGACTCTACCTGGTGCGGTACCGACGATGTAAAACTAGTCTGAAGTGGTCATTTAAAAGAATTTGCCAATAAGATAGTGTATGGATGGCTGCAGGAAATCTCTTCAATTTCACCAGTTGATTGACACAATTGAAAGATTAGATCAATACAATTTGGCACCAGCTACCCGATCTGGATATCCAGACTAACATTCAGAACATGTGTCAGACTTTCAAGAGGATTTCCATTTCTCACTTTTTATTAAAGTTTGTTCTCAATCTCGCCACCAAGCATAGCTATATCTGCAAGGAAACGATGAGTGACATCAAAGTTTTAAAGAGAAGGTGTCAAGGGGAAAAATACTTACATATATAAGTAAAAGTAAGTAAAGAGCCCCGTCACGCCAAGTGGCGTATAGGGAATATTGTCCATAATTTTTACAGATCTTCGGCACATGATTTTAGGGTAATGTGGTTAGTATTAGGTCCGTGCCGCTTTACTTTCCCAGAAACAACCCATTAAAGGCTGGGTGAACCTGGAAGCCGTCGATCAGGATCGAACCCGACATCTTGTCTACATATATACGTTTTGTTGTTGTTGTAATGGCAGTCATATTTTTGTTGTTGTTGTAATGGCAGTCATATTTTTGTTGTTGTTGTAATGGCAGTCATATTTTTGTTGTTGTTGTAATGGCAGTCATATTTTTGTTGTTGTTGTAATGGCAGTCATATTTTTGTTGTTGTTGTAATGGCAGTCATATTTTTGTTGTTGTTGTAATGGCAGTCATATTTTTGTTGTTGTTGTAATGGCAGTCATATTTTTGTTGTTGTTGTAATGGCAGTCATATTTTTGTTGTTGTTGTAATGGCAGTCATATTTTTGTTGTTGTTGTAATGGCAGTCATATTTTTGTTGTTGTTGTAATGGCAGTCATATTTTTGTTGTTGTTGTAATGGCAGTCATATTTTTGTTGTTGTAATGGCAGTCATATTTTTGTTGTTGTTGTAATGGCAGTCATATTTTTGTTGTTGTTGTAATGGCAGTCATATTTTTGTTGTTGTTGTAATGGCAGTCATATTTTTGTTGTTGTTGTAATGGCAGTCATATTTTTGTTGTTGTTGTAATGGCAGTCATATTTTTGTTGTTGTTGTAATGGCAGTCATATTTTTGTTGTTGTTGTAATGGCAGTCATATTTTTGTTGTTGTTGTAATGGCAGTCATATTTTTGTTGTTGTTGTAATGGCAGTCATATTTTTGTTGTTGTTGTAATGGCAGTCATATTTTTGTTGTTGTTGTAATGGCAGTCATATTTTTGTTGTTGTTGTAATGGCAGTCATATTTTTGTTGTTGTTGTAATGGCAGTCATATTTTTGTTGTTGTTGTAATGGCAGTCATATTTTTGTTGTTGTTGTAATGGCAGTCATATTTTTGTTGTTGTTGTAATGGCAGTCATATTTTTGTTGTTGTTGTAATGGCAGTCATATTTTTGTTGTTGTTGTAATGGCAGTCATATTTTTGTTGTTGTTGTAATGGCAGTCATATTTTTGTTGTTGTTGTAATGGCAGTCATATTTTTGTTGTTGTTGTAATGGCAGTCATATTTTTGTTGTTGTAATGGCAGTCATATTTTTGTTGTTGTTGTAATGGCAGTCATATTTTTGTTGTTGTTGTAATGGCAGTCATATTTTTGTTGTTGTTGTAATGGCAGTCATATTTTTGTTGTTGTTGTAATGGCAGTCATATTTTTGTTGTTGTTGTAATGGCAGTCATATTTTTGTTGTTGTTGTAATGGCAGTCATATTTTTGTTGTTGTTGTAATGGCAGTCATATTTTTGTTGTTGTTGTAATGGCAGTCATATTTTTGTTGTTGTTGTAATGGCAGTCATATTTTTGTTGTTGTTGTAATGGCAGTCATATTTTTGTTGTTGTTGTAATGGCAGTCATATTTTTGTTGTTGTTGTAATGGCAGTCATATTTTTGTTGTTGTTGTAATGGCAGTCATATTTTTGTTGTTGTTGTAATGGCAGTCATATTTTTGTTGTTGTTGTAATGGCAGTCATATTTTTGTTGTTGTTGTAATGGCAGTCATATTTTTGTTGTTGTTGTAATGGCAGTCATATTTTTGTTGTTGTTGTAATGGCAGTCATATTTTTGTTGTTGTTGTAATGGCAGTCATATTTTTGTTGTTGTTGTAATGGCAGTCATATTTTTGTTGTTGTTGTAATGGCAGTCATATTTTTGTTGTTGTTGTAATGGCAGTCATATTTTTGTTGTTGTTGTAATGGCAGTCATATTTTTGTTGTTGTTGTAATGGCAGTCATATTTTTGTTGTTGTTGTAATGGCAGTCATATTTTTGTTGTTGTTGTAATGGCAGTCATATTTTTGTTGTTGTTGTAATGGCAGTCATATTTTTGTTGTTGTTGTAATGGCAGTCATATTTTTGTTGTTGTTGTAATGGCAGTCATATTTTTGTTGTTGTTGTAATGGCAGTCATATTTTTGTTGTTGTTGTAATGGCAGTCATATTTTTGTTGTTGTTGTAATGGCAGTCATATTTTTGTTGTTGTTGTAATGGCAGTCATATTTTTGTTGTTGTTGTAATGGCAGTCATATTTTTGTTGTTGTTGTAATGGCAGTCATATTTTTGTTGTTGTTGTAATGGCAGTCATATTTTTGTTGTTGTTGTAATGGCAGTCATATTTTTGTTGTTGTTGTAATGGCAGTCATATTTTTGTTGTTGTTGTAATGGCAGTCATATTTTTGTTGTTGTTGTAATGGCAGTCATATTTTTGTTGTTGTTGTAATGGCAGTCATATTTTTGTTGTTGTTGTAATGGCAGTCATATTTTTGTTGTTGTTGTAATGGCAGTCATATTTTTGTTGTTGTTGTAATGGCAGTCATATTTTTGTTGTTGTTGTAATGGCAGTCATATTTTTGTTGTTGTTGTAATGGCAGTCATATTTTTGTTGTTGTTGTAATGGCAGTCATATTTTTGTTGTTGTTGTAATGGCAGTCATATTTTTGTTGTTGTTGTAATGGCAGTCATATTTTTGTTGTTGTTGTAATGGCAGTCATATTTTTGTTGTTGTTGTAATGGCAGTCATATTTTTGTTGTTGTTGTAATGGCAGTCATATTTTTGTTGTTGTTGTAATGGCAGTCATATTTTTGTTGTTGTTGTAATGGCAGTCATATTTTTTTTGGCAGTGATTACACATACTTAAAGAAGCAGGCTATATTTTAAAAAAAAATCTATGTTATTTTTACCACGGCAAATCTTGGTGTTCGTGGCTCTGTTCTAGCGCAGCTGTTTGTGAATCTCTGGTAAGTAATGGTGTCGAAGTTACCCAAGTTTTTCTTGTGTAATCTGTCCCGTGTAGCTTCTTGCTGATAACAGCTCAAGATACTGCTTGCCCTCCCGGTCACTCGTTGTCGTGTCTCTGCTACACTCATCATTAACCAAGCCCGAATAATATCTGCGAGAAGACAATGTCGTGTCTCTGCTGCACTCATCATTAACCAAGCCCGAATAATATCTGCGAGAAGACAATGTCGTGTCTCTGCTACACTCATCATTAACCAAGCCCGAATAATACATGCGAGAAGACAATGGCCTTCTGAGCTCAAAATGATTGGTCTCTCACCACCTTCTTCTCGCTAGATTCTATTGCCTGCATTTCATGGAATCACAACTCTGCAGACTCGTAACTATTTAATGTTGTAGAAATGTTGGAACATATTCGATTTGCTTTTTTTTAAAGCTGTGAAATTAACATCCGCTTTGACTTTGTATCCATTTTCTGTCACCAGCTATAGAGATTGTCGTCTGTTCTATTATCAAGAGAATGTGCGCTACTTTTCTTTATACTACTTTTTGTCATATTTGTTCACTTAAGAGGAATGCAAATTCGGAGCAGAACATGAATCTTTAATTTGATTTCAACATGTTTAGCTCAGCAGTAAGACTGCCATCTTTTCTGAATTCACTGTACATATGTCTGTAAATGACATATGTGAACATTCCCAGTTAATCTGAATATGTTTTAAAGACAAAAGCGGTGATAAACAAATACGTAAAAATATAGAAATTAACATCAATAAATAACAAACAAAAACATTATTGAATGTCCCAAAAAAATGGTAGAAAACACTTCAACACTCCGAGATATCACATTCTGTGCTACGGAGTTCAGTCACGTGGATTAGGGTTCTCCTCTGAGTTTTTTGATAATTCGAGGGAACAAATCAGAGCACCTATGGATTTGCCTGGAGTGCAGTAATGGTGATGCTAACATAAGATAACATAAAATGTGAATAGAGGATAAATTATGATGGTTATAGTTATGGAAGGCCCCGGTATCACTGCAAACGAATTAAAATCCATAATTGCTCAACCGCCCGTGCCAGTGGAATCATTCGAATTACTATCTCATCTCCCAAACAAAGAAAGGTAGCTGCAGTCCCCATCATAGCATTTTCAGCACGAGCTAAAAGACATGTTATAAAAATCCTTATTAATGAAATTAACATATGAACATATAATAGAGAGGACATTAATAAACGATAACTAAAGAGAATAGAACAGCCATGGTAGATAAAGACATGATGTGGTATGAAAAAAGACAAACAATAAGGGATAGAAAAAGAGAAAAATAAATCATTACTAAAAACTAGAAAAACAAATATTTTCCCAATTTTCACAAGATTCATAATTAACAGACACAACAAAATGCTTATCTGTATAAATTACACATTTATGTCCGTGTATGAAGTGTAGATATGTGATACAATCTCCATGTATGTTTCTAGATGTGTGATACAATCTCCATGTATGTTTCTAGATGTGTAATACAATCTTCATGTATGTTTCTAGATGTGTAATACAATCTCCATGCATGTTTCTAGATATGTAATACAATCTCCATGTATGTTTCTAGATGTGCAATACAATCTCCATGTATGTTTCTAGGTATGTGATACAATCTCCATGTATGTTTCTATATATGTGATACAATCTCCGTGTATGTTTCTAGAAATATGATACAATCTCCATGTATGTTTCTAGATATGTGATGCAATCTCCGTGTATGAAGTGTAAATATATGATACAATCTTCGTGTGTGGAGCGCAGATATGTGATACAATCTCCGTGTGTGAAGCGTAGATTTGTGATACAATCTCCATGTGTGAAGCGTAGATTTGTGTTACAATCTCCATTTATGAAGTGTAAATATGTGATACAAACTCCTTGTATGAAGTGTAGATTTGTGATACAATCTCCGTGCTGGATAAATAACTCAGTAGCGGCATCTGTTTAAGGCTTGACATTTGCAAATATTTGAAAATGTCACCTGTGACCCAAGATTTGAGGGTAAGGTCACCAAGTGATCGTTTCTACAGTTTTTGATATCCTCTAAAACTTGCACATCAAGTACCCATTTTTACAGATGGGTTGAAGAGGGTGTCAATGATGAAAGTTAATGGCGATCTTTAATTTGAAATGAAGAGTGATAATCATGTTTGTATTTTCAATCTTGACCTTAGTGGTCTTTGATAACCTTGGTGAAGACATTTGCTCTCTAACAGCTGAAAACCTGTTTTTACTGCTTTGATGTGAATGGTGAATTATAAGGGGAGCGAGATGGTTGAAGCTAGATCGCCCACCCCGAGTTTCAGAGTACCCAGTTCGAAACCAGAATGGAGGGGACGGTTTTGATTTTTTTATAACGTGATCTCTCATTTTAAAATGAATCAGATCAAATACCTGTTCCTTTACTAGGCGGACGATAGAACACATGGTTCGTGTTCAAGTTGTGCACGTTAAGTTATTATTGAGTTATTGAGTTATTTGCGGGTCATCATCATTGCACTCCGAACATGTCCATAGGTGCTCAGATCCCCTCCTCAGCAATTCCCTCAGTGTCCAGCGACTGACGACTCCAGTTCTATGTTGGTTGATAAGTCTTCTTACACGGCCACTAAGTGTCTCATTTCTGGTTGTGCCCATCTTAACTACTATTTCCATCATCCGAAGAAGGGACGTGGATCTGTGCACGTTAAGGAGCTGATGACAGTTTAAAAGCCTGCCATTACATGGGCTGTTGTTCAAAGAACAGAAAGTTTACAGCCATATTCTTTTTTTAAATATTGAAATAGTCCCAGAGATCAAGTGGGCATTATGTAGGTCATGGGCTCTAAGGAGATGTTGTTTGTGTAACCAGACACTAGATTGTACTTTTAATGTTTTCGTTAGATTATATTATTATAATTATAAGAACGTGAAAGTATCTAAGTATCGTATTTACACATCTAGAAACCTATTTACACATTTAAAATAGAATATACAAACATCCCATGGGAACTGCACTAGCTCAGTGGTTAGTGAACTGGACTACAAAGTCGGATTCGATACTGATCCACGGCTTTCCAGTTCACCCTGTCTTATATGGGTACCTGATTTTTTCCTGGGAAAGTAAAGTGGCAAGGGCGTAATACCGACCATATTGCCCCAAAAATGATGTGCCGGGCGTCTATAAGAAAATATGGTCAGTAACACCATATTCCCTAGAAGCCACTTTGCGTGACGGAGTTCTTTACTTTAATATACAAACTTCCCATGAAAAACAGTTCATGACACCGGGTCAGTACTGATTTATGGCTGTGAAACATGGACAACAGACAAAAGAACAAAAGAGTAGCATTATTTCAGCTGAGGTATTTCATATTTTCGTATCGTGCCCGGTATATAGTGTAAGCCTTAGAGGCAATGCAGCAGGAGGTCGACGCCTGGCAGTCATGACCCAGGCGGGCCCACCTCCCCTAGAGTGTCAAGAAGCTAAAGGGCCGAAACACCTGCTCGACGGGGAGTCTGTTTCTGACGATCAGATTGCCTCCTGCTGCGAAGCTCTGTTACAAAGAGTTTCCTACTACTGTGCAGGCACAAACAGCTGAAAAAAAATGGAGAGAGAAAAAAAGAAGATAATTGCAATAACAAAACTAAAAGCAGGACAAACAAAATAACAGGTCTAATAGATTTTTAAAATCTCTTCTTCTATTCATTTTTCTTTCCTTCCTTCATTTCTTACCACATAACCTTGAGGACTTCCTCGTTACTGAATGATTCATGGCTGCAACCAACTTCTCTTTGTGATGATTGTAATTGTGAGTTAACGAAGTCAAAGCTTGTCTAGTCTTTGATATCTTCCAATCTGTTCTTTATACGCTCACCTTTCATTAATTTCATTCAACCCACCAAACCCCACACCGGCTCTGCGAAAATGTGATTTTTTTCCCCCACAGACAGCGATATAAAGGATTACAGGACATCAAATGTTGTCTAATGTCTCGAGATCACTCGCTTCTTATACTAACATTTGAGCTGTCGGAAGGATCTTTAAAGTGCATCATTTGTAACGTGATCTATAACGATGTAAACATTTGAAATATAATCTTATTTACTCATTTAAAATACAAACTTATTTGTACATTTATAATGCAATATTATTTACACATTTATAATGCAATATTATTTACACATTTATAATGCAATATTATTTACACATTTATAATGCAATATTATTTACACATTTATAATGAAATATTATTTACACATTTATAATGCAATATTATTTACACATTTATAATGAAATATTATTTACACATTTGTAATGCAATATTATTTACACATTTATAATGCAATATTATTTACACGTTTAAAATGCACTCTTATTTACACATTTAAAATGCAACATTATTTACACATTTTATGTATGGACAAAGATCTAAACAAAGTAGTGACAAAGAAAAATAGTGAAAGCTGGAGAGAGCGAGACAGAAGATACAAGCTTGAGATGAGATAATGTGGCTATGTAGGGAACGCTTCGTGCTGCTGGAGATATCAAATAAATAATAGACAGAAGGAGGGTTGTGGGACCGATGAAACATATTTGAGCTGTTTTAGTTGTATGATTTCTCTTGTCGCTACTATTGTCAATAGTAGCAGTAGCAGAATGATAACTGTAGTATGAGTGTCAGAAACAACAATAGTAGAATCACTACAGTGAACACACAAATAATTGTAGTGCTGCGGTAAAGATGGTAGCAAGGAACCAGTAGTGTGGTGTAACGTACACTCCTATAAGGTATGGTGACAGCTTTACATAAAAGGAACACAACAAAATACTGATGTTTCGGCATACATGAGGACGTGGTTGCAAGTTTTACACATCGGAGGACAAACCGTTGCAATCGCAATGAATGTAAAATAAGCAGCCATGTCCTTCGAACAGATACGTCACTCTTCCCTAATGATCCTCTTGAGATCAGAGAGGGATTCACTTGTACATGGCGCAACATTATCTATGCCATCATATGTAAACGATGTAAGTTGACCTACATAGGCGCATCAGGAGGCCGTCCCTGATGCCGGAAACATCTGAATGGCATCACTCGAGATGCAGACACCCAAGTAGCATCCCACTCCAATCTCGGGGCCATCAGTGCAAGGCCGATTTCCTAGTTAATGAACTGTTGTCATGTCTTTCTGACAGCAGCAATCGATTCAATTTAGAGAATCGTCTGATCGCCCGTATGGGTTGCCTAACCCCACGGGGCATCAATGTATCCTTTTCCTAAAGGTAATTCCCCCCTCTCTTCCCCCATTCCTCCCCGTTCTTTTTTTCTTTCACTCGGATCTCCCTCCGTTTCGCCCTCTCCTCTCCCTTTTTCCCTGCTCCGGTTTTGGCCCCAAACACCAGACGTGATCCACCCCAAGCGATTTTCTGGATCTATCTCACATATCTGGATAATCCCCCGATTTCGTCTCATTTATCGCTAGGTTTTACTGAGTCGAGTTTGTTTGCTCGCTTTCACACTCCATATATATAAATATATATATATATATATATATATATATATATATATATATATATATATATATATATATATATATATATATATATATAGTTATTACCTGTGTCCCGTTTGACTGATTCACACCTAATTCCACTATCTTGTTATCTCGTCTGACCTCCAGTCTAATCACATGACTAGCTTCCCAACAAAACCTTCCCCTTCCGTCCTATTTTACTTACATTTGACATTCATTCTCGCATGGAGCTGTTGGAAGTTGTCAAAAGTTAAGTCTCGCTTCAATTTGTTATGTATTTTACTCACATATTTTGACTTATTATCCATTTTTATCCTCTGATGTGTAGCAGATTTCTCTCTCTCACTTTCACTCTTTCATCTCTTATCTCTCTGTTTATTTCTCCTTGACTTACCTGTTCCGCTCCTCCTAGATGTAGTAGAATCTACCTGTATTTCATTGTTTTTCGGTGTTGTTCTCGTTTTCTGAAGAAGGCCAAATTTGTTGAAACGTCACTATTTTGTTGTGTTCCTTTTTTTGTAAAGCTGTCACCATAGCTTGTAGCAGTGTACGTTACACCCCACAACCGGCTCCTTGAATTACCGCAGTAGAAGGAACCACAGTAGAAGGAACCACAGTAGAAGGAACCACAGTAGTAGAATAATTCATGCAAAACGTATATTTCTATTGTCCTTTCGAGCCGAAGACAGCCCATAGGGCAGAACCACAATCTCAAAAACAGAAACCTTGCATGCCAAAATGGCAAATATTGCAGAGATCACTGCTTACTAAAATCTATGGTTCTGTTTCCATAACAATGTTTTTTTTACAATGACAGCTTGTCAAGCCATCGATCAACCTCCTTAGTCGCCTCTTACGACATGCCTGGAAGGTCACAGTGTCACTATTCTTTACTTCCTACATAATGAGGCCCCAGTAACACACGGGAGAAAACGTATATTTGACCATATATAACTAACCTTGAAAACTAACTTTATAGTATTTTCTCATTACTGTGGTCTGCCGGGAAGACTTATAGGACCGGAGAATATAGGCCGCTTGCCCAGTGCAGTAACTGCTAGGTGTTCGGGTATGAGTTTATATCCCCCCCCCTCTCCCGACCGATGGAAAAAAAATTTTTTTGACCCTACCGAGATTCCAATGGCGTTCTCCTAGTATGGAGACCGTCGAGTCATTGATTCGGCCACCCGCTTTCTTATGACCTCCACATAACTTACTTTACTTGATCTACAGTTATTCTTAAATTATTATATTCGCCTTATTTATGTTGCACCTAATAACAACACAGTATAGTCAAGTGGCAGTCACAAATTAACGAAATACTTCTGAACGTGTACAGCTCACAAACATAAACTACGGACATGTTTCAGAGTGAAATGTAAGACACAAGTTTCAAAGTGAAATGTAGGACACACGTTTCAAAGTGAAATGTAGGACACAAGTTTCAAAGGGAAATGTAGGACACAAGTTTCAAAGGGAAATGTAAGACACAAGTTTCAAAGTGAAATGTAGGACACACGTTTCAAAGGGAAATGTAAGACACAAGTTTCAAAGTGATATGTAGGACACACGTTTCAAAGGGAATTGTAAGACACAAGTTTCAAAGTGAAATGTAAGACACAAGTTTCAAAGGGAAATGTAAGACACAAGTTTCAAAGTGAAATGTAGGACACAAGTTTCAAAGTGAAATGTAGGACACAAGTTTCAAAGTGAAATGTAGGTCACAAGTTTCAAAGGGAAATGTAAGACACAAGTTTCAAAGTGAAATGTAAGACACAAGTTTCAAAGTGAAATGTAAGACACAAGTTTCAAAGTGAAATGTAAGACACAAGTTTCAAAGTGAAATGTAGGACACAAGTTTCAAAGGGAAATGTAAGACACAAGTTTCAAAGTGAAATGTAAGACACAAGTTTCAAAGTGAAATGTAAGACACAAGTTTCAAAGTGAAATGTAAGACACAAGTTTCAAAGTGAAATGTAGGACACAAGTTTCAAAGTGAAATGTAAGACACAAGTTTCAAAGTGAAATGAAAAACACAAATTTCAAAGTGAAATGTAAGACACAAGTTTCAAAGTGAAATGAAAAACACAAGTTTCAAAGTGAAATGTAAGACACAAGTTTCAAAGTGAAATGTAAGACACAAGTTTCAAAGTGAAATGTAAGACACAAGTTTCAAAGTGAAATGAAAAACACAAATTTCAAAGTGAAATGTAAGACACAAGTTTCAAAGTGAAATGAAAAACACAAGTTTCAAAGTGAAATGTAAGACATAAGTTTCAAAGTGAAATGTAAGACATAAGTTTCAAAGTGAAAAGTTGTCATGTAATAACTTGTCCTAGGAGTCTTTTCCATTGTTTTTATTAACAACATTATTTCTTGGGAGACACCAGTGTGTGAAAGAGCTGCTTGTGGAAGGAAGAAACTGTTGAGACAGTGTAGGTGTGTGTGGGACGAGGGGAGACAGAAAAATAAAGCCGAATGGGAAGTATGCTTATTAACGCTGCTGTCATTATAGCTATCTCATGTGGCAGTGTCGTGTCATGAAAACCCTGGATAGCCAAGGCGGACAGAAGAAGGCTGAGACAGTTAATTGGTGACAAATGTGTTTTCTGGCTTGCTCTAGATCTGGGTCACACCGATGGTTCTCAAGTTATGTTTCTTTCTAACCCCACTAAACATCATTTAAGACTTGCCCTGTTATTTGCCAACTGTTATTGTAAGATGATGTAGTTCAGCAGTTAAAGCACTGGACTAGTTTGTACAAGAGATCATGTTCGATCCCGATCGACCACTCCTAGATTCACCAAGTACCAGATTTTTCTGAAAAGTAGGACAGTCTTGATTGGTACTGACTGGATCGTCTACTACTTTTAATTTCCTGTGGTGTAAAGGTCTTCAACAAACACTTTTCAAATCAGTCATCTTTAGTTCTATTCACTTAAGAACGCTCTATGTCTTTCCCATATTCTTTATCTCTACTTCTATCTGGATGGGGGGGGGGGGGGGAATTCTTCAATATTTACGTGTCTGTTTCCAATAAGGTAAATGTTAAGAGTCACTTCTCTTAGATTGACTGCCTGCCAGGACTAACATTGCTTCTTCTCCACGGACGTTTTTTTTTCTGTTCAGTTATCTCCCATGTCTCTGTTTTACCACAATGCTTTCTCTATCATGGCTTTGATGTGAGATGTTATCTTTCACTACAATTTATCATTATCTCAAAGCATCTTTAAACAAAAATAAAATAATGTAATTCATTTGCAAGGAAAATGCCAACAATCACCAGAGACATGTATCACGTTGCAAGTTTAAAGACATCAAGTACAGAAGTTAATTTTCCCTGTTCTATCTAGCAAGCATTTCCATGCATGGACAGTGTAAATGTTCGTTTTTCTATTTCTTCACTTAGGTTTGATTAGTGGAAATAATAATGCTTTGTTGTATTTGACATTTGATTAAATATTTACGCATGTACATTTCAATGTAAACCAGTGTCCATCACTGTTCAACTGTAATTTATAAAGGGACATATCTCAGCACAGTTAATATTTCCAGTTTCAAAAGTGGCTTCAATGCGATAATTAATGTAAAAAAAAACTGTCAGTTTATTTCTTGATGGTCTGCATTGATCTTAGCTTTACAGGAAGAGTAAGCGTTTCAATAAATATTTTAATGAAAGTTTTAAGAACTATTTTATATATGCAGTGAAAGAATTTCTTCCATCCTGAGCTCTGTTTCAGAATATCAGTTCATTGATTTAATAAAAAAAAAACACTAGAGATCTGTTGATGACATAGGATCAATAGAACCCCTCTATGGAAGAGCTGCAGAAATTGCCTGGGGAAATAGTGAAAGAAAGTTAGTGTGACGGTTGAAGCAACTGGCTATCAAAAGTGATGGTTGTCTGAAGGAAAAAAACCAATTAATCAAGATGGAAGATCAAAAGAAATTGAAAACTAGTGAAAAATGCTTTGAACTTTGCTTGCCTTGACACAAAAATAATTTCAGATGAGAAACTTAACAACAACAAAATACTCAATAATTTTAGCAAAATCAGAATTTCATAAAACGAGAAAACATGTATTTTATGGAACACGTTTATCTCTTTAAGTAAGTTAAAAGCATTTTTCTATGTTCCATTCTTTCACGCTGACAAGAACATTAGTGAAACAAGTAAGAAGATCATGAGATGTAAACATAAGAAATGTATTTTTACAGACGAATGTTGAGAGTACCATTTGTAGCAAAGAGGAGTAATGAAAAAGCCTTCCATCAAGGCAAAGACACAAAATGAACATTTGAAGTGATTCCAATTATATCTAGCACAGTACCGAAGAACTGACTTTGCGTGAATATGACGTTTTCCTATTTTGCACTCCGGCAGCGGTGTCCTCGGGTGTTCCCCGCCATACAGGCAGACATTCACAGAGGTGCTCTCATATATTTATCGCTAAGAGTTTTGACGTCTTTTGGGTAGATTTTTTATATCAATTTTTCCCAGGCAGCGACCACTTTTGGCTTCTTTTTTAAAATGTCCATTTGCAAAGAGTTCTTTCATGTGCGCACGCGGGATGCGCACAGGACCTCCTGTTATTTCCTGTTGTCAGGGAGGGCTAGACATCGGATCTCACAATCTGGAGAACAAGGGAGGCTAAAGGTCCTAAACAACCACAGATTCGATTTTGTTAAAAAACTCCCCTGCCTGTGGTGGGGAGCGAACCTAAGACCTTCTTGTCCAGAAGCCGCAGTCTTACCTCTAAATCCCCAAGGGCACATCCCCCCCCCCCCACCTCTCCCCACCCCAAACAAACAAAAAATAGAAGGAAGTTGGATATGTTGAAAAAAAAGAGAAAAACTAATGAACAGAGAAAAATGTTGACCGCTTCAGAAGAACAAGAGAACACCGTAAAATGTACTGAGGCCAGCCCGTGTAATTCGCAAAGGGTGGCCGTACTACTTACTTAGGTTTATTGACTACTTAGGTAGACAGGAGTAACAACATGCACTACATTTACTAATTAGGTAGACAAAAGTAACTACATGCACTACATTTACTAATTAGGTAGACAAAAGTAACAACACGCACTACATTGACAACTTAAGTAGACAAAAGTAACAACATGCACTACGTTGACAACTTAAGTAGACAAAAGTAACAACATGCACTACATTTACTAATTAGGTAGACAAAAGTAACAACATGCACTACATTTACTAATTAGGTAGACAAAAGTAACAACATGCATTACATTTACTAATTAGGTAGACAAAAGTAACAACATGCATTACATTTACTAATTAGGTAGACAAAAGTAACAACATGCACTACATTGACAACTTAAGTAGACAAAAGTAACAACACGCACTACATTGACAACTTAAGTAGACAAAAGTTACAACACGCACTACATTTACTTCTTAGGTAGACAGGAGTAACTACATGCATTACATTTACCACTTAGGTAGACAGGAGTAACTACATGCATTACATTTACCACTTAGGTAGACAGGAGTAACTACATGCACTACATTAACTACTGAGGTAGACATGAGTAACTACATGCACTACATTAACTACTGAGGTAGACAGGAGTAACTACATGCACTAAATTAACTACTGAGGTAGACAGGAGTAACTACATGCACTACATTAACTACTGAGGTAGACAGGAGTAACTACATGCACTACATTAACTACTGAGGTAGACAGGAGTAACTACATGCACTACATTAACTACTGAGGTAGACAGGAGTAACTACATGCACTACATTAACTACTGAGGTAGACATGAGTAACTACATGCACTACATTAACTACTGAGGTAGACAGGAATAACAACATGCACAACATTAACTACTGAGGTAGACAGGAGTAACTACATGCACTACATTAACTACTGAGGTAGACAGGAGTAACGACATGCATTACATTAACTACTGAGGTAGACAGGAGTAACTACATGCACTACATTAACTACTGAGGTAGACAGGAGTAACGACATGCATTACATTAACTACTGAGGTAGACAGGAGTAACTACATGCACTACATTAACTACTGAGGTAGACAGGAGTAACTACATGCACTACATTAACTACTGAGGTAGACAGGAGTAACTACATGCACTACATTAACTACTGAGGTAGACAGGAGTAACAACATGCACTACATTAACTACTGAGGTAGACAGGAGTAACAACATGCACTACATTAACTACTGAGGTAGACAGGAGTAACAACATGCACTACATTAACTACTGAGGTAGACAGGAGTAACAACATGCACTACATTAACTACTGGGGTAGACAGGAGTAACAACATGCACTACATTAACTACTGAGGTAGACAGGAGTAACAACATGCACTACATTAACTACAGAGGTAGACAGGAGTAACTACATTAACTACTGAGGTAGACAGGAGTAACTACATTAACTACTGAGGTAGACAGGAGTAACTACATTAACTACTGAGGTAGACAGGAGTAACTACATTAACTACTGAGGTAGACAGGAGTAACTACATTAACTACTGAGGTAGACAGGAGTAACAACATGCACTACATTAACTACTGAGGTAGACAGGAGTAACAACATGCACTACATTAACTACAGAGGTAGACAGGAGTAACTACATTAACTACTGAGGTAGACAGGAGTAACTACATTAACTACTGAGGTAGACAGGAGTAACTACATTAACTACTGAGGTAGACAGGAGTAACTACATTAACTACTGAGGTAGACAGGAGTAACTACATTAACTACTGAGGTAGACAGGAGTAACTACATTAACTACTGAGGTAGACAGGAGTAACTACATTAACTACTGAGGTAGACAGGAGTAACTACATTAACTACTGAGGTAGACAGGAGTAACTACATTAACTACTGAGGTAGACAGGAGTAACTACATTAACTACTGAGGTAGACAGGAGTAACTACATTAACTACTGAGGTAGACAGGAGTAACTACATTAACTACTGAGGTAGACAGGAGTGTTGGTTGCTGGAACTGGAGCTGAGTAGAGATGACAATGCCCCGCAGTGAAGCCATTCCGTTCAAACGTCTAAAGTCATGAACAATTAAGTAGCAGGTGGATAGAGATAGAATGTTATAGAGATAGAATGTTATAGAGATAGAATGTTATAGAGATAGAATGTTATAGAGATAGAATGTTATAGAGATAGAATGTTATAGAGATAGAATGTTATAGAGAATATAGTGAGTTTGTTTTATTTCATGCAGATGTTTGTATTGCTAAGACGACGATCATTTTTTTGTTATTATCATCATCATCGTGTGTCTTCTCCGCAACGAAGGTTGGCTACCATGGATCGCCATTCTACTCTGTTTCTTGCTTTGATGGTGCAGGCTGTCATAGATTGACTTGTCCATCTTTTCATAATACTCGTCCATGTTAGTCTTGGTCTGCCTCTGTCTCTTTTACCTTGTATATTTCCTTCCAATATTACTTTTAGTAGGCTGTTGTGTCTTTTAACATGCCCCCAAAATTTCAATTGTCTTGTCTTAATTGTATTTAGTAGTTCTCTTTTTATTTTCAGTTGTTTTAAAACTTCATCGTTTGTTATCTTTTGTTTCCATCCAATTCTACCTATTCTTCTATAAATCCACATTTCAAAGGCTTCAATTTTCTGTTCTGTTTTCTTGTCTAATGTCCATATTTCTGCACCATACAGGAATATTGAGAAAATGTAACATTTTGCCATTCTTAGTTTCAGCCCTGCTGATATTTGTTTTGTTGTTAGTATATTTTTCATGGCATTAAAATTTATTTGTTATTATACAAACCATTGTATTGCTATGGCACAAGTCCTTGTATTGCTATGAAACAAATCCTTGTATTGCTATGAAACAAATCATTGTATTGCTATGACACAAATCATTGTATTGCTATGAAACAAGTCCTGGTATTGCTATGAAACAAGTCCTGGTATTGCTATGAAACAAGTCCTGGTATTGCTATGAAACAAATCATTGTATTGCTATGACACAAATCCTTGTATTGCTATGAAATAAATCATTGTATTGCTATGAAACAAGTCCTTGTATTGCTATGAAACAAGTCCTTATATTGCTATGAAATAAATCCTTGTATTGCTGTGACACAAATCCTTGTATTGCTATAAAAAAATAATTATATTGCAATGAAACAAATCATTGTATTGCTATGAAACAAGTCCTAGTATTGCTATGAAATAAATCCTTGTATTGCTATAAAAACAAGTCCTTGTATTGCTATGAAATAAATCCTTGTATTGCTATGATACAAATCCATGTATTGCTATGAAACAAGTCCTTGAATTGCAATGAAACAAATCATTGTATTGCTATGAAGCACATCCTTGTATTGCTATGAAACAAATTATTGTATTGCTATGAAGCAAATCCTTGTATTACTATGAAACAAGTCCATGTATTGCTATGACACAAATC
Source organism: Megaustenia siamemsis (assembly GCA_032433765.1). NCBI lineage: Eukaryota > Metazoa > Mollusca > Gastropoda > Stylommatophora > Ariophantidae > Megaustenia > Megaustenia siamemsis. Next base: position 150,479,694 of record JAVIAB010000051.1, on the reverse strand, counting down.
ATTGTATTGCTATGAAATAAATCCTTGTATTGCTATGACACAAATCCTTGTATTGCTATGACATAACTCATTGTATTGCTATGACACAAATCATTGTATTGCTATGAAACAAATCATTGTATTGCTATGTAACAAATCCTTGTATTGCTATGACACAACTCATTGTATTGCTATGACACAAATCATTGTATTGCTATGACACAAATCCTTGTATTGCTATAAAACAAGTCCTTGTATTGCTATGAAACAAGTCCTTGTATTGCTATGAAAAAATCCTTGTATTGCTATGAAACAAATCCTTGTATTGCTATGAAACAAGTCCTAGTATTGCTATGAAATAAATCCTTGTATTGCTATGACACAAATCCATCTATTGCTATGAAACAAGTCCTTGTATTGCTATGAAACAAGTCCTTGTATTGCTATGAAACAAGTCCTTGTATTGCAATGAAACAAATCATTGTATTGCTATGAAGCAAATCCTTGTATTGCTATGAAACAAATTATTGTATTGCTATGAAGCAAATCCTTGTATTACTATGAAACAAGTCCTTGTATTGCTATGAAACAAATCATTGTATTGCTATGAAACAAATCCTTGTATTGCTATGACACAAATCATTGTATAGCTATGACACAAATCATTGTATTGCTATGACACAAATCCTTGTATTGCTTGAAACAAATCCTTGTATTGCAATGAAACAAATCATTGTATTGCTATGAAATAAATCCTTGTATTGCTATGACACAAATCCTTGTATTGCTATGACATAACTCATTGTATTGCTATGACACAAATCATTGTATTGCTATGAAACAAATCATTGTATTGCTATGTAACAAATCCTTGTATTGCTATGACACAACTCATTGTATTGCTATGACACAAATCATTGTATTGCTATGACACAAATCCTTGTATTGCTATAAAACAAGTCCTTGTATTGCTATGAAACAAGTCCTTGTATTGCTATGAAAAAAATCCTTGTATTGCTATGAAACAAATCCTTGTACTGCTATGAAACAAGTCCTAGTATTGCTATGAAATAAATCCTTGTATTGCTATGACACAAATCCATCTATTGCTATGAAACAAGTCCTTGTATTGCTATGAAACAAGTCCTTGTATTGCTATGAAACAAGTCCTTGTATTGCAATGAAACAAATCATTGTATTGCTATGAAGCAAATCCTTGTATTGCTATGAAACAAATTATTGTATTGCTATGAAGCAAATCCTTGTATTACTATGAAACAAGTCCTTGTATTGCTATGAAACAAATCATTGTATTGCTATGAAACAAATCCTTGTATTGCTATGACACAAATCATTGTATAGCTATGACACAAATCATTGTATTGCTATGACACAAATCCTTGTATTGCTTGAAACAAATCCTTGTATTGCTATGAAACAAATCATTGTATTGCTATGAAACAATTCCTTGTATTGCTATGAAACAAGTCCTTGTTTTGCTATGAAACAAATCCTAGTATTGCTATGACACAAATCCTTGTATTGCAATGAAACAAATCATTGTATTGCTATGAAACAAGTCCTAGTATTGCTATGAAATAAATCCTTGTATTGCTATGATACAAATCCATCTATTGCTATGAAAGAAGTCCTTGTATTGCTATGAAACTAGTCCTTGTATTGCAATGAAACAAATCATTGTATTGCTATGAAGCAAATCCTTGTATAGCTATAAAACAAATCACTGTATTGCTATGACACAAATCATTGTATTGCTATGAAATAAATCCTTGCACTGCTATGACACAAATCATTGTATTGCTGTAAAATAAATCATTGTATTGCTATGAAACAAATCCTTGTATTGCTTTGATACAAATCATTGTATTGCTATGACACAAATCATTGTATTGCTATGAAATAAATCCTTGTACTGCTATGACACAAATCATTGTATTGCTATAAAATAAATCATTGTATTGCTATGAAACAAATCCTTGTATTGCAATGAAACAAATCATTGTATTGCTATGAAGCAACTCCTTGTATTGCTATGAAACAAATCATTGTATTGCTATGACACAAATCCTTGTATTGCTATGAAACAAATCATTGTATTGTTATGAAACAAATCCATGTATTGCTATGACACAAATCCTTGTATTGCCTTGAAACAAATCCTTGTATTACTATGAAACAAGTCTTTGTATTGCTATGAAACAAATCATTGTATTGCTATGAAACCAATTATTGTATTGCTATGACACAAATCCTTGTATTGCTATGACACAAATCATTGTATTGCTATGACACAAATCATTGTATTTCTATGATACAAATCCTTGTATTGCTATGACACAAATCATTGTATTGCTATGACACAAATCATTGTATTGCTATGACACAAATCATCGTATTGCTATGAAATAAATCCTTGTATTGCTATGACACAAATCATTGTATTGCTATAAAATAAATCATTGTATTGCTATGAAACAAATCCTTGTATTGCTATGACACAAATCCTTGTATTGCAATGAAACAAATCATTGTATTGCTATGACACAAATCCTTGTATTGCTATGAAACAAATCATTGTATTGTTATGAAACAAATCCATGTATTGCTATGACACAACTCCTTGTATTGCCTTGAAACAAATCCTTGTATTACTATGAAACAAGTCCTTGTATTGCTATGAAACAAATCATTGTATTGCTATGAAACCAATCCTTGTGTTGCTATGACACAAATCCTTGTATTGCTATGACACAAATCATTGTATTGCTATGACACAAATCATTGTATTGCTATGACACAAATCATTGTATTGCTATGACACAAATCATTGTATTGCTATGACACAAATCCTTATATTGCTTTGACACAAGTCCTTGTATTGCTATGAAACAAATCCTTATATTGCTAGAACAAATATCCTTGTATTGCTTTAATACATATCCACATATTGACTATGACACATATCCTTGTATTGCTATTATTAAGAGATCAAAGCAAAGAAATACAATGAATGCATACAAATGCGACTCCCTATTTCTATTATTATTGTGATCAAATTAATCCTATATGACAGCTGAACGGATGGAGCCAGTCTCAAAACGTTGTTACCATCGAGTTGTTGATCGTACAACGTAATTATCAAATACAGAAGAGTGTCATGAGAGATCCGGACAAAGACGACTGGGAAGCGCATTAACTATCTTCACAAATAAGATCACACAAAGAATAGACAATAACGTTTATAATTGTACAATCGTGATAATATCAAGACGTTTCAATAAAAAACGCCATGACATTAAATAAAACCTACAATACCGTTTACACAATTCGTGAAATATCACCTTTCACAACTGGAAACAGGTATGGTTCTTTTCTTCTTTCCTTCCTCATCTGCCTTTCAGCGTCGAGGGGAGATATAATTTGCGGTCTTTTGCTCTTCTGTTCGCCTCTGCTGTTGTTATGTTTCAAAGTGCTTCTAATATTCCAACGATCCATCTTTTTCGTGGTCGACGCTTGGGTCTGGTGTTCTCACAACGTTTGTTGAAGGCTCGTTGTGTTGTGTTTTGATCTTTCTGCATTGTCACGTGGCCAAACCATTTTATATGTTTATATATTCTATGGCGGGGACTATTCGTAGCTTTTTTCTCAGTTCTTCATTTCTGATCTTATCTCTCAGACTGTTTCCTGTCATTCGTCTGACACATTTCATCTCAGTAGAGGTTAATTGTCTTATTGTTCTTGCATCTAGGGTCCAGGTCTGGCATTGGTAGCACAACGTTAGGATGAAGATTACTTTTACTACTTAGGATGGTTCGTAAGGTATGGTTCGTGCACATTAAGTTTTAAAGATAAAAATATTAATTTTTTGAAAACAGCAGAAATAAGCAAGCTCTGGGGATAGGATTCTGTGTTGTTAATAGATTTCGATACAAAGTAACTAATATACGATTAGAGGTCACCGATATGAGATTTCTCAGAAGAATGTTCAGAGGTTCCTGGACAACTATAAAGGCAACAGAGGAAATTCTCAAACAGGCCAACACAAAAAGGGAGCTCCTTAGAAATAACCAAAAAAAAAAAAAAAAAAAAAAAATCAACATTTTTTGTGTGCACATCATGAGAAGAGAAAAGTTGTAATAATTGATTACAACTGGCAAAATATGCAATGGAAAGAGAGATCACGGGCGGCAAAGAGAGAAAATACTGGATAGTTTGGTGTCATAGCACGGAAAACAGGCAACAACATAATTGATACGATGTACTGTGGGTAGGTAGAACATGATCGCCTACGCTAACCAGTATGGCACATGATCATGATTACAAGTAGTAAACTGGCAATATTACAGTCTTACAGTACGTGCTATGTCTTGAGATAAGTGTATATTAGTTGCACTCTACTATTCTTTCTTTCGTTGCTGTTTTTCTATGTGTATGTCGTTGACATTATGTCACTACTTGTATGCGACAATAATTAGAAATAAACATACATTAATTATAGATGGAAACTCGGAGGCGATAGACAAACATAAAACACACAGAGACACATGTGTTTTATAGCACTCGGATACATTCGCAAACAAAAACAGAGAACATTAGACAGCACACTGGTTACCTTTTGTTCTATGTTTTTTTTTTCTTTTTCTTTTTTGCGGATTTTTCCTAGTGTTGTAGAAAAAGTTTCCCCTAAGACATTGTTCTTTCATTCTTAACTACTTTGTTCCTGTTCTTGTTCTCTCTCTCTCTCTCTCTCTCTCACACTCTCTCTCTCTCTCTTCCAATAAGTGGCGTAGCTAGGGAGGGGAGGGACAAGGGAGAACATCTGCCCCCGGGGCGCATCACTTGTGGGCGCCAAAGTGATCATTGTTGAATCAATTATTTTACTTTTTCCATCCTCCTCATACTCTAAAAATGAGCCACGAAATGCAAGGTTTTCATGTTCTAGGTGCTAGTTTTCATGCTCTAGATGCTGGATTTCATGTTCTAGATGCTGGTTTTCATGTCCTAAATGTAGGTTTTCATTTTCTTGATGTAGGTTTTCATTTTCTTAATGTAGGTTTTCATGAACTAAATACAGGGTTTCATGTCCTAGATGTAGGTTTTCATGTTCCAAATGCTGGTTTTCATGACCTAAATGCAGGGTTTCATGTCCTAAATGTAGGTTTTCATGTTCCAAATGCTGGTTTTCATGTTCTAAACGCAAGTTTTTATGTTCGAAATGCAAGTTTTTATGTTCTAAATGCAAGTTTTTATGTTCGAAATGCAAGTTTTTATGTTCTAAATGTAGGTTTTCATGTCCTAAATGTGGGTTTTCTTACTCTAAGTGCAGATTTTCATGCTCTAAATGCAGGTTTCATGTTCCAAATACAGGTTTTCATGCTCTAAATGCAAGTTTTCATGACCTAAATGCAGGGTTTCATGTCCTAAATGCTGGTTTTCATGTCCTAAATGTAGGTTTTCATTTTCTTGATGTAGGTTTTCATTTTCTTGATGTAGGTTTTCATGAACTAAATACAGGGTTTCATGTCCTAGATGTAGGTTTTCATGTTCCAAATGCTGGTTTTCATGTTCTAAACGCAAGTTTTCATGTTCCAAATGCTGGTTTTCATGTTCTAAACGCAAGTTTTCATGCTCTAAATGCAGGTTTCATGTTCCAAATACAGGTTTTCATGCTCTAAATGCAAGTTTTCATGTTCTAAATGTAGGTTTTCATGTCCTAAATGTGGGTTTTCTTGCTCTAAGTGCGATTTTCATGCTCTAAATACAGGTTTCATGTTCCAAATACAGGCTTTCATGCTCTAAATGCAAGTTTTCATGTTCTAAATGCACGTTTTCATGTTCTAAATTCAAGTTTTTATGTTCGAAATGCCAGTGTTTATGTTCTAAATGTAGGTTTTCATGCTCTAAATACAGGTTTTCATGTTTTAAATGTAGGTGTTCATGTTCTAAATGCATGTTTTCATGTTCTAAAAGTAGGTTTTTATGTTCTAAATGCAGGTTTTTATGTTCTAAATGCAGGTTTTTATGTTCTAGATACAGGTTTGATGTTCTAATGCAGGTTTTCATGTTCTAAATGCAGGTGTTCAGGTTCTAAATGCATGTTTTCATGTTCTAAAAGTAGGTTTTCATGTTCTAAATACAGGTTTGATGTTCTAATGCAGGTTTTCATGTTCTAAATGCAGGTTTTCATGTTCTAAATACAGGTTTCATGTTCTAATGCAGGTTTTCATGTTCTAAATACAGGTTTGATATTCTAATGCAGGTTTTCATGTTCTAATGCAGGTTTTCATGTTATAATGCAGGTTTTCATGTTCTAAATACAGGTTTGATATTCTAATGCAGGTTTTCATGTTCTAAATGCAGGTTTTCATGTTCTAAATGCTGGTTTTCATGTTCTACATGCTGGTTTTCATGTTCTAAATGTAGGTTTTCATGTTCTAGATGCTGGTTTTCATGCTCTAAATACATGTTTTCATGTCCTAAATGTAGGTTTTCATGTTCTAAATGCAGGTTTTCATGTCCTAAATGTAGGTTTCATGTTCTAAATGCAGGTTTTCATGTCCTAAATGTAGGTTTTCATGTTCTAGATGCTGGTTTTCATGCTCTAAATACATGTTTTCATGTTCTACATGCTGGTTTTCATGCTCTAAATACATGTTTTCATGTCCTAAATGTAGGTTTTCATGTTCTAAATGCAGGTTTTCATGTCCTAAATGTAGGTTTCATGTTCTAGATGCTGGTTTTCATCTTCTACATGCTGGTTTTCATGTTCTAAAACTCAAAAAATTCCGGGAAAGCATGACGAACACCCTTATGGCTGACACCTTGTCACGAAGGGCCCAGGAGGGGACGCGAAAACTGACTTTGTCCTCTGGCGCTGAAATCCATAGTTACGCCTCTGCTCCCAACCCCCGCTTAATATTTCTGTATTATCCTGATACCATTTGCACATCCAAACTTTCACTTTCAATATTTCGTTTCTATCATTCGTATTTTTGTTTTCACTTAATTTATCCGACATTTAAAAAAAAAAATAAAAAATGTAAATCCCATCTCCCATTTTCCTTATTATTTTCAAATTCTAATTTCCTTGGAAAACCCACGAAACAAAATTTCATTTTTTAACATAATTACATAAATTATATATTTTTAAATCACATTTGTTCTTTTCCTCCAATGGCATGCTACTTACTGCATGCTAGATATCTCGCTGGCTGTCTCCAATAAGATTACCAAGACACAACAAGCAGATAAGTCGTTCCTCTCGCAAATCAATGAATGCATTAAAGGAATGCACGTGCAAATGAATTCCGGAATTTAAAAAGTTAAACCACGAAGACATGCTCAGAAATGAGGGGCTACACAACAATGGGAAACTGTCAAGGCCACTAGGTTTCTTTCTTCACAAAATACAACAGTTTTTTGCCGTTATCTCAAACATTTATTATATTAATATTTTAAAAGATGGGTCGATGGAATATTAGAAGCACTAGGAAACATAACAGCGGCAGAGGCGAACAGAAGAGCAAAAGACAGCAAATTATATCTCCCCTCGACGCTGAAAGGCAGATGAGGAAGGAAAGAAGATTAAGAACAACATTGAAAATCCATTTCATTGGCTGTAATTTCAGCTGTTCTTTTCTTCTCGCTAAGTCTTGTTATCCTTTATCTATATTTATGCATAAGTTATCTGCCCATTTCTATCACAAACGTAAGCTTTTAGACAAACCCGTTGGTTAGGTCCTATCGTCCGCATGCCAGACAACCGACTGTCTAAAGTACTCTTGTAAGGCAAGAATCTGAGAAGTAAAATTACAGAAGGTGGGCATAGGAAGCAATTTAAAGTTTCTCTGCGAGCCTCAATAAAACCTTCAAAAATATAAGCTCACTCTCTCAGTAAAACCTTCAATAATATAAGCTCACTCTCTCAATAAAACCTTCAATAATATAAGCTCACTCTCTCAGTAAAACCTTCAATAATATAAGCTCACTCTCTCAGTAAAACCTTCAATAATATAAGCTCACTCTCTCAGTAAAACCTTCAAAAATATAAGCTCGCGCTCTCAGTAAAACCTTCAATAATATGAGCTCACTCTCTCAGTAAAACCTTCAATAATATAAGCTCACTCTCTCAGTAAAACCTTCAATAATATAAGCTCACTCTCTCAGTAAAACCTTCAATAATATAAGCTCACTCTCTCAGTAAAACCTTCAATAATATAAGCCCACGCTCTCAGTAAAACCTTCAATAATATAAGCCCACGCTCTCAGTAAAACCTTCAATAATATAAGCTCACTCTCTCGATAAAACCTTCAATAATATAAGCTCACTCTCTCAGTAAAACCTTCAATAATATAAGCTCACGCTCTCAGTAAAACCTTCAATAATATAAGCTCACTCTCTCAGTAAAACCTTCAATAATATAAGCTCACGCTCTCAGTAAAACCTTCAATAATATAAGCTCACTCTCTCGATAAAACCTTCAATAATATAAGCTCACGCTCTCAGTAAAACCTTCAATAACATAAGCTCAAGCTCTCAATAAAACCTTCAACATTATAAGCTCAAGGCATAAATACATCTTTCAATATTAAACACTTAAGCTCTCAGTAAAATCTTCAATAATATAAGCTCAAGCTCTCAGTAAAACCATCAATATTATAAGTTCAGGCTCTCAGTAAAACCTTCAATATTATAAGCTGAAGGCATAAATAAATCTTTCAATATTAAACACCTAAGCTCTCAGTAAAACCTTCAATATTATAAGCTCACGCTCTCAGTAAAACCTTCAATATTATAAGCTCACGCTGTCAGTAAAACCATCAATATTATAAGTTCAGGCTCTCAGTAAAACCTTCAATATTATAAGCTGAAGGCATAAATAAATCTGTCAATATTAAACACCTAAGCTCTCAGTAAAACCTTCAATATTATAAGCTCACGCTGTCAGTAAAACCTTCAAAATTATAAGCTCAAGCTCTCAGTAAAACCTTCAACATTATAAGCTGAAGGCATAAATAAATCTTTCAATATTAAACACCTAAGCTCTCAGTAAAACCTTCAATATTATTAGCTGAAGCTATCAGTAAAACCTTCAATAATATAAGCTTATAGTAAAGTAAAGTACCCCTGTCACGCCAAGTGGAGTATAGGGAATATGGTGTTAGTGACCATATATTTTACAGACCTTCGGCACATGATTTTTGGGGTAATGTGGTCGGTATTTCGCCCGTGCCGCTTCACTTTCCCTGAAAAAAATCCAGTACCCATTAAAAGCTGGGTGAACCCGGAAGACGTCGGTTGGGATCGAACCCTACCTCTTGTCCTTTGAAGTCCAGTTCACTAACCACTGAGCTATCGCGGCTCCCTAATATAAGCTCATGCTCTCAGTAAACCTTCAATAATATAAGCTTATGCTCTCAGTAAAACCTTCAATATTATAAGCTCACAATCTCAGTAAAACCTTCAATATTATAAGCTCACAATCTCAGTAAAACCTTAAATATTATAAGCTCAAGGCATAAATAAATCTTTCACTATTAAACACATAAGCTCTCCGTAAAACCTTCAATAATAAAAGCTCAAGCTCTCAGTAAAACTTTCAATAATATAAGCTCAAGCTCTCAGTAAAACCTTCAATAATATAAGCTCAATCTCTCAGTAAAACTGTAAATATTATAAGCTCAAGGTATAAATAAATCTTTCACTATTAAACTCCTAAGCTCTCAGTGAAACCTTCAATAATATAAGCTCAAACTCTCAGTAAAATCTTCAATATTATAAGCTCAATGCATAAATAAATTTTTCAATGTTAAACACCTAAGCTTTCAGTAAAACCTTCAATAATATAAACTCAAGCTCTCAGTAAAACCTTCAATAATATAAGCTCAAGCTCTCAGTAAAACCTTCAATAATATAAGCTCAAGCTCTGAGTAAAACCTTAAATAATGATAATATAAGCTCAAGCTCTCAGTGAAACCTTCAATAATATAAGCTCAAGCTCTCAGTGAAACCTTCAATAATATAAGCTCAAGCTCTCAGTAAAACCTTCAACAATATAAGCTCAAGCTCTGAGTAAAACCTTTAATAAAATAAGCTCAAGCTCTCAGTAAAACCATCAATATTATAAACTCAAGCTCTCAGTAAAACCTTCAATATTATAAGCTCAAGCTCTCAGTAAAACCTTCAATATTATAAGCTTAAGCTCTCAGTAAAACCTTCAATATTATAAGATCAAGCTCTCTGTAAAACCTTCAATATTATAAGCTCAATGCATAAATAAATCTTTAAATATTAAAGACCTTAGCTCTCAGTAAAACCTTCAATAATATACATTTAAGGCTTCAAAAAAACCATACCAGCATGGCGGGTTACCATCATTGAACTTCGAAGATGTCCATAGGTGCTCAGATCTCCACCTTAATAAGCCCCGCAGTGTCCAGCGACTGACTACTCCAGTTCTGTGTTGGTTAATAAGTCTTATTATACGACCACTAAGTTTCTCGTTTCTGACTGTGCCTATCTTAACTCCCATCTCTTTCATCCGAAGGAGTGACGTGGACTCATGGTTGTCGAAGTTCTGTACCCTTCCTACATCTCGGAGGGTATTGATGATGTCCGCCCGATCCATTGGTTGACCGTCTTCAAAGACAGCGCAGCTAGCCAACCTGTCCGCTCTTTCATTTCCTCGTACTTCCGAATGTAAATGTGACTGTGAACGGGACGTAGACAAAGGTGACTACGTATTTCTGACTTCTGCAATGACTCTACCCATTGCATGCGTACAGAGCCTGACTTCACTTTTCTTATCATGCTCATCGAATCACTCACTATACAGGCATGGGTGTAGTATTGTGACTCTAACCAGGTGAATGTCCTGGTCACTGCCATTACCTCCATCGTCATGCTACTCGTGGTCATAACGTATGCAGCACTGCCTTCTTTGACTGTTATGTCTGCCGAGCGTGCTGTAAAAGCCCATACACTCCTGTTGTGTCATATTAAGGATCCGTCGTCATAGAGCACCGCACCTTTCTCACTGATGTTATCCCAAATGTGACCGTTGACGTCTTCATTGACCTTCTGTTCCCTACATTTCCTGTCGAGTGTGACAATACACGAGAATGACCCCTGAATGACGTAGGCACCAGTATCCACACCTCGCCAGCGTTGATATTGGTAAGCCCATAGACCTGTTTAATGACATTTCTGCTCGGCCCACGGTTTGCCTCTATTTAGCTTTACACTTTCCCTGTGTTGAGCTCGTGGTGAAACCATTCCAGCGTGCCAACAGACATGTTCTTTGATGAAGTTTATGATAGCACACCTGTATTCATAACCTAGAACCATAACCTACAAATTATCATGAGGCTTTCCCTGCTCAGTTTCCTTTATGTCCTGATGTTAACTCCGATGACAACTAAATAACTGAATAGCCTTCTTCAACATCCGCCCTTAAAAAGGACGTTATGTAGATGCATTGTATTAAGGATCTGTACCTCTAGGCTGCAACAGCTATGCCTCTAAGCTGTAACATATGTGTCTCTAGGCTGTAACATATGTGTCTCTAGGCTGTAACATATATGTCTCTAGGCTGTAACATATGTGTCTCTAGACTATAACATCTCTGTCTCTAGGCTGTAACATATGTGTCTCTATGCTGCAACATCTGTGCCTCTAGGCTGCAACATCTGTACCTCTAGGCTGTAAACATCTGTACCTCTAGGCTGTAACATCTGTACCTCTAGGCCGTAACATCTGTGTCTCTAGGCTGTAACATCTGTGCCTCTAGGCTGCAACATTGTACCTCTGGCCTGCAACATCTGTGACTCTAGGCTGCAACATCTGTGCCTCTAGGCTGCAACATCTGCGACTCTAGGCTGCAACATCTGTGCCTCTAGGCTGTAACATCTGTGCCTCTAGGCTGTAGCATGTGCACCTCTAGGTTGTAACATCTGTGCCTCTAGGCTGTAACATTTGTGCCTCTAGGCTGTAACATCTGTACCTCTAGGCAGTAACATCTGTGCCTCTAGGCTGTAACATCTGTGCTTCTAGGCTGTAACATCTGTGCTTCTAGGCTGTAACATCTGTACCTCTAGGCAGCAACATCTGTGCCTCTAGGCTGTAACATCTGTGCTTCTAGGCTGTAACATCTGTACCTCTAGGCTGTAACATCTGTGCCTCTATGCTGTAACATCTGTGCCTCTAGACTGTAACATTTGTGCCTCTAGACTGTAACATCTGTGCTTCTAGGCTGCAACATCAATGCCTCTAGGCTGTAACATCTGTGCCTCTAGACTGTAACATTTGTGCCTCTAGACTGTAACATCTGTGCTTCTAGGCTGCAACATCAATGCCTCTAGACTGTAACATCTGTGCCTCTAGACTGTAACATTTGTGCCTCTAGACTGTAACATCTGTACCTCTAGGCTGTAACATCTGTGCCTCTATGCTGTAACATCTGTGCCTCTAGACTGTAACATTTGTGCCTCTAGATTGTAATATCTGTGCCTCTAGACTGTAACATCTGTGCCTCCAGACTGTAACATCTTTAACTCTAGACTCTAACATCTGTGCCTCTAGGCTCCAACATCTATGCCTCTAGGCTCCAACATCTATGCCTCTAGGCTGTAACATCTGTGCCTCTAGGTTCCAACATCTGTGCCTCTAGGCTGTAACATCTGTGCCGCTAGGCTGCAACATCTGTGCCTCTAGGCTGTAACTTTTGTGCCTCTAGGCTGCAACATCTATGCCTCTAGACTGTAACATTTGTGCCTCTAGGCTGTAACATCTGTGCCTCTAGGCTGTAACATTTGTGCCTCTAGGCTGTAACATCTGTGCCTCTAGACTGTAACATTTGTGCCTCTAGGCTGTAACATCTGTGCCTCTAGGCTGTAACATCTGTGCCTCTAGGCTGTAACATTTGTGCCTCTAGGCTGTAACATCTGTGCCTCTAGACTGTAACATTTGTGCCTCTAGGCTGTAACATTTGTGCCTCTAGGCTGTAACATTTGTGCCTCTAGACTGTAACATTTGTGCCTCTAGACTGTAACATTTGTGCCTCTAGGCTGTAACATCTGTGCCTCTAGGCTGTAACATTTGTGCCTCTAGGCTGTAACATTTGTGCCTCTAGGCTGTAACATCTGTGCCTCTAGGCTGTAAAATATGTGCCTCTAGGTTGTAATATCTCTGCCTGTAGACTGTAACCTCTGTGCCACTAGACTGTAATATCTGTGTCTCTAAGCTGCAATATCTGTGCCTCTAGACTAACATCTGTGCCTCTAGGCTGTAACATCTGTAACTCTAGACTGCAACATCTGTATCTCTAGGCTGTAACATCTGTGCCTCTAGGCTGTAACATCTGTACCTCTAGGCTGTAACATCTGTACCTCTAAGCTACAAGATCTGTGTCTCTAGGCTGTAACATATGTGCCTCTAGGCTGTAACATCTGTGTCTCTAGGCTGTAACATATGTGCCTCTGGGCTGTAATATATGTGTCTCTAGGCATTAACATTTGTGTAGGATACAACAAGGCAACAATACTTTTGACAGCACACATTTTTACGTTGGTAAACATCTTGTAACAAAGCCGAACGCACTGCACAAGCGAATCCGATGTGGTACAATAAAAAAGGTGATAAGATGAAAGTAGTGGCGGACATGAATGGTGGTTAAACATGAGTGAATCATCTGAATGTGTCGTAAAATGGAACATTAATTTTGTAATCACTTTGTTACGACCACAAACATTGAAAGTATTAACGTCCTTTTGATGAAATGAACCACCCAAAGTGTGTGATGTTTTCAGTTTCGGCAGCAGGGGTGCTTGTGTGCGAAATACCGTCAGAAGCCTGCACAGCTAAGGCAGTACAAACTTTGGGTAATTCCAGACCTTTCCTCTCAGACCGCATTACTTAGTTGTCCCATAAAGAAATAAATGCGTGAGTTTTTAGACATGTTATATTTCTGTGTGTAGCGAGAAGTTTCTTTAGTGTTTCTATGTGTGTAGCGAGAATTTTCTTTAGTTTTTCTATGTGTGCAGTGAGAAGTTTCTTTAGTGTTTCTATGTGTGCAGTGAGAAGTTTCTTTAGTGTTTCTATGTGTGCAGTGAGAAGTTTCTTTAGTGTTTCTATGAGTATAGCGAGAAGTTTCTTTAGTGTTTCTATGAGTATAGCGAGAAGTTTCTTTAGTGTTTCTATGTGTGTAGCGAGAATTTTGTTTAGTTTTTCCTATGTGTGCAGTGAGAAGTTTCTTTAGTGTTTCTATGTGTGCAGTGAGAAGTTTCTTTAGTGTTTCTATGTGTGCAGTGAGAAGTTTCTTTAGTGATGTGTGCAGTGGGAAGTTTCTTTGGTGTTTCTATGTCTGCAGTGAGAAGTTTCTTTAGTGTTTCTATGTGTGCAGTGAGAAGTTCCTTTAGTGTTTCTATGTGTGCAGTGCGAAGATTCTTTAGTGTTTCTATGTGTGTAGCGAGAAGTTTCTTAAGTGTTTCTATGTGTGGAGCGAGAAGTTTCTTTAGTGTTTCTATGTTTGTTGTGAAAGTTTCTTTAGTGTGCCACAATGAGCTTCTATGTTTGTAGTGAAAGTTTCTTTAGTGTGCCACAATGAGCTTCTATGTGTGTAGTGAGAAGTTTCTTTAGTGTGCCACAATGAACTTCTATGTGTGCAGTGAGAAGTTTCTTTAGTGTGCCACAATGAGCTTCTATGTGTGTTGTGATAAGTTTCTTTAGTGTGCGACAATGAGCTTCTATGTGTGCAGTGAGAAGCTTCTTTAGTGTGCAACAATGAGCTTCTATGTGTGTTGTGATAAGTTTCTTTAGTGTGCGACAATGAGCTTCTATGTTTGTAGTGAGAAGTTTCTTTAGTGTGCAACAATGAGCTTCTATGTGTGTTGTGATAAGTTTCTTTAGTGTGCGACAATCAGCTTCTATGTTTGTAGTGAGAAGTTTCTTTAGTGTGCCACAATGAGCTTCTATGTGTGCAGTGAGAAGCTTCTTTAGTGTGCAACAATGAGCTTCTATGTGTGTAGTGAGAAGTTTCTTTACTGTGCGACAATGAGCTTCAATGTGTGTGGTGAGAAATTTCTTTAGTATGCGACAATAAGCTTATATGTGTGTGGAGAGAAGTTTCTTTAGTGTGCGACAATGAGCTTCTATGTGTGTGGACATAAGTTTCTTTAGTATGCGACAATGAGCTTCTATGTGTGTAATGAGAAGTTTCTATAGTGTTTCTATGTATGTAGCGAGATGTTTTTTTAGTGTGCGATAATGAATTTCTATATGTGTGGCGAGAAGTTTTTTTTAGTGTGCGACAATGAGCTTCTATGTGTGCAGTGAGAAGTTTCTTTAGTGTTTCTATGTGTGTAGCGAGGAGTTTCTTTAGTGTGTGATAATGAACTTCTATGTGTGTGGCGAGAAATTTCTTTATTGTGCGACAATGAGCTTCTATGTGTGCAGTGAGAAGTTTCTTTAGTGCGACAAAGGGCGTCTATGAGTGTGGTGAGAAGTTTCTTTAGTGTACGAAAATGAGCTTCTACGTGTGTAGTGAGAAGTTTCTTTATTGCGACAATGAGCTTCTATGTGTGTAGTGAGAAGTTTCTTTACTGCGACAATGAACTTCTATGTGTGTAGCGAGACGTTTCTTTTGTGTGCCACAATGAGCTTCTATGTGTGTAGTGAGAAGTTTCTTTAGTGTGTGACAATGAGCTTCTATGTGTGTAGAGCGAAGTTTGTTTAGTGTGCGATAATTAGCTTCTATGTGTGTAGCGATATGTTTCTTTAGTGTGTGACAATGAGCTTCTATGTGTGTAGAGCGAAGTTTGTTTAGTGTGCGATAATGAGCTTCTATGTGTGTAGTGAGAAGTTTCTTTGTTGCGACCATGAGCTTCTATGTGTGTAGTGAGAAGTTTCTTTAGTGTGCGACAATCAGCTTTTATGTGTGTAGTGAGATTTTTCTTTATTGCGATGTATGAGCTTCTATGTGTGTTGTGAGAAGTTTCTTTACTGCGACAATGAGCTTCTATTTGTGTTGTGAGAAGTTTCTTTAGAGTGCGACTATCAGCTTCTATGTGTGTAGTGAGAAGTTTCTTTATTGCGACAATCAGCTTCTATGTGTGTTGTGAGAAGTTTCTTTCTTTAGTGTGCGACAATGAGCTTCTATGTGTGTTGTGAGAAGTTTCTTTAGAGTGCGACTATCAGCTTCTATGTGTGTAGTGAGAAGTTTCTTTATTGCGACAATCAGCTTCTATGTGTGTTGTGAGAAGTTTCTTTCTTTAGTGTGCGACAATCAGCTTCTATGTGTGTAGTGAGAAGTTTCTTTCTTTAGTGTGCGACAATGAACTTCTATGTGTGTTGTGAGAAGTTTCTTTCTTTAGTGTGCGACAATGAACTTCTATGTGTGTTGTGAGAAGTTTCTTTCTTTAGTGTGCGACAATGAACTTCTATGTGTGTTGTGAGAAGTTTCTTTCTTTAGTGTGCGACAATCATCTTCTATGTGTGTAGTGAGAAGTTTCTTTCTTTAGTGTGCGACAATGAACTTCTATGTGTGTTGTGAGAAGTTTCTTTCTTTAGTGTGCGACAATGAACTTCTATGTGTGTTGTGAGAAGTTTCTTTCTTTAGTGTGCGACAATCATCTTCTATGTGTGTAGTGAGAAGTTTCTTTCTTTAGTGTGCGACAATGAACTTCTATGTGTGTAGTGAGAAGTTTCTTTCTTTAGTGTGCGACAATGAACTTCTATGTGTGTTGTGAGAAGTTTCTTTCTTTAGTGTGCGACAATGAACTTCTATGTGTGTAGTGAGAAGTTTCTTTCTTTAGTGTGCGACAATGAACTTCTATGTGTGTAGTGAGAAGTTTCTTTCTTTAGTGTGCGACAATGAACTTCTATGTGTGTTGTGAGAAGTTTCTTTCTTTAGTGTGCGACAATCATCTTCTATGTGTGTAGTGAGAAGTTTCTTTATTGCGACAATGAACTTCTATGTGTGTTGTGAGAAGTTTCTTTATTGCGACAATGAGCTTCTAAGTGTGTTGTGAGAAGTTTTTTTAGTGTGCAACAATGAGCTTCTATGTGTGTTGTGAGAAGTTTCTTTATTGCGAGAATGAGCTTCTATGTGTGTAGTGAGAAGTTTCTTTATTGCGACAATGAGCTTCTAAGTGTGTTGTGAGAAGTTTTTTTAGTGTGCGACAATGAGCTTCTATGTGTGTTGTGAGAAGTTTCTTTATTGCGAGAATGAGCTTCTATGTGTGTAGTGAGAAGTTTCTTTACTGTGACAATGAACTATGTGTGTAGCGAGACGTTTCTTTTGTGTGCCACAATGAGCTTCTATGTGTGTAGTTAGACATTTCTTTAGCGTGCGACAATGAGCTTCTATGTGTGTAGCGAGACGTTTATTTAGTGTTCGATGAAAATATTTTAGTTGTGTTGTAACTGTTGCCACAGAGATGGGATTTCTCAGAAGAGTGTTGAAAGTTCCCTGGACAGCTAAGGGGACCAATGGGGAAGTTCTCAAAGAGGCCAACACAAGAGGGGAGCTCTTGAAAGACATCAGAGGGAAGCAATCAACATTTTTCGGGCACATCATGAGAGGATGAAGATTGGAGTGCTTGGTTACAGCTGGCAAAGTGAAAGGAACGGGGGATCGCGGGCGGCAGAGAGAGAAGGTACTGGATGGCTTGGTGTCATGGCATGGAGGGCGGTTGGCAACAGAACTCATGCGATACACTGTAGACGGGGGATTGTGGAAGAACATGATCACCTACGCCAACCGGTATGGCACATGATGAAGATGATGTAAGGATTTTAAAACATATTTTTGGCAATGATTCTGCAGGTGTTTTACAATGAATGTTAGAGGGGTAGCAATTATTTTTCAAATAATCCAAAACACCGTGCCTCTACTTCCAATAAATTATCGTTCTATCCGGGTTCACTTAGATGTGAACGACGAGAAAAGTTGAGTTTGCACCTTTTTTTAGAGGAGTCTCGAGGTGTCTTGCAGTGAATTGTCATATTTACTTGCACGGATTTTAGATGGGTCGCAAAAGTTTCTATGTGTGTGTTGCAGTAAACTTGTTGTTGTATTTGGCCAGTTTTGGATGTGCCGCCGGGAGTTTCTATGTGCTTTGCAGTAAATTTGTATTTGGACGAATTTAGATGTGCCGCCGGGAGTTTCTATGTGTGTCGGGATGAATTTATAAATAAGTTTGGAAGAGTTCCTAGTTTATAGGTATACACACATGCACATAAACATTTCGGCATTATGCTATGTTACTGTGAATTAGAGCTCTAATTCTGGGGCTCATGCATCTAGCATTATGAGAACTCCTTAATTGAAATCGTACACCTAATGAGATTTATTTCTAATACAACTTTACACGCATCCATGCTATCACAAGGGCTTATATATTCTTGGAACTAATTAACTATT
>JAVIAB010000051.1:150356275-150456275 GCA_032433765.1 Megaustenia siamemsis | reverse complement strand
CAGACCTTAAGCTTGGCAATATCAGCCTTAGTAAAAGTAAGTAAAGTACCCCTGTCACGCCAAGTGGCGTATAGGGAATATGGTGTTAGTGACCATAATTTTTACAGACCTTCGGCACATGATTTTTGGGGTAATATGGTCGGTATTACGCCCGTGCCGCTTTACTTTTCCAGAAAAAAAATCCGATACCCATTTAAGGCTGGGTGAACCCGGATGCCGTCGATTGGGATCGAAAAATACCTCTTGTCTTTTGTAGCCCAGTTCACTAACCACTGAGCTATCGCGGCTATATCAGCCTTAGGCTTGGCAATATTAGGTCTTTGGTTTGGCAATATTAAGTCTTAGGTTTGGCAATATTAGGTTTTTGGTTTGGCAATATTAAGTCTTAGGTTTGGCAATATTATGTCTTTGGTTTGGCAATATTAAGTCTTAGGCTTGGCAATATTAGGTCTTTGGTTTGGCAATATTAAGTCTTAGGCTTGGCAATATTAGGTCTTTGGTTTGGCAATATTAAGTCTTAGGCTTGGCAATATTAGGTCTTTGGTTTGGCAATATTAAGTCTTAGGTTTGGCAATATTAGGTCTCAAGTTTGGCAATATCAGACCTTAGCTTGACAATATCAGATCTTTGAATTGACAATATCAGACCTTAGCTTGACAATATCAGATCTTAGCTTGACAATATCAGATCTTTGAATTGACAATATCAGACCTTAGCTTGACAATATCAGATCTTAAGCTTGACAATATCAGATCTTTGAATTGACAATATCAGACCTTAGCTTGACAATATCAGATCTTAAGCTTGACAATATCAGATCTTTGAATTGACAATATCAGACCTTAGCTTGACAATATCAGATCTTAAGCTTGACAATATCAGATCTTTGAATTGACAATATCAGACCTTAGCTTGACAATATCAGACCTTAGCTTGACAATATCAGATCTTAGACTTTGACAATATCAGACCTTAGCTTGACAATATCAGACCTTAGCTTGACAATATCAGACCTTAGCTTGACAATATCAGATCTTAGACTTTGACAATATCAGACCTTAGCTTGACAATATCAGATCTTAGACTTTGACAATATCAGACCTTAGGTTTGGCATAAGCAGATATTAGGCTTATGAATATCAAATCTTAAACTTCGCAGTATCAGACCTTAAACCAAATGAAACAGAGTGATTAATTTTATCGAAGACATACAATAGTTTGTAGGTCTCGTGCTGTTCAAAGTTGCAGTTTCCAGTTATGTGATTGACGTGTCCAACCGTTCGTACTAATCACTGACAACATTTGAATCCAATCCTCATATATTCGCGTCAACCCCAACACACCCCCCCACCCCCAACTATAATGACAACTATCTTTATGTTATTTTTATCCTCTTTGAATATGCTGGTTCAGGGTGGGGAGCGGGGAAAAGATCATAAAAGATTAGTAAAGGCCACATATAAAGTGGGGAAAGTGGAGCGGAGAAAAGAACATAAAAGATGAGTAAGGGCCGCATATAAAGTGGGGAAAGTGGAGCGGAGAAAAGAACATAAAAGATGAGTAAGGGCCGCATATACAGGGGGGAAAGTGGAGCGGAGAAAAGAACATAAAAGATGAGTAAAGGCCACATATAAAGTGGGGAAAGTGGAGCGGAAAAAAGAACATAAAAGATGAGTAAGGGCCGCATATACAGGGGGGAAAGTGGAGCGGAGAAAAGAACATAAAAGATGAGTAAAGGCCACATATAAAGTGGGGAAAGTGGAGCGGGGAAAAGAACATAAAAGATGAGTAAAGGCCACATATAAAGTGCAGTGTTAACAAAGTGTTCAATCTTATTTCAGCTCCCCCTTCCATCTGGTCCCATTATTCTCGAAGGAAAAGAAAGACTGTTTTACCCAACAGTGATGTGAACTCTGTTTCTCGCGATCTTAACCTTTTTTATCGTGATCTTAACCTTTTTTCTCGTGATCTGAACACAGTTTCTCGTGTGTCTTAACCCTGTTTATCGTGATCTTAACCTTTTTTCTCGTGATCTGAACACAGTTTCTCGTGATCTTAACCCTGTTTATCGTGATCTTAACCTTTTTCCTCGTAATCTGAACACAGTTTCTCGTGTGTCTTAACCCTGTTTATCGTGATCTTAACCTTTTTTCTTGTGATCTTAAACCTCTTTCTCATGAACTTAACCCTGTTTATCGTGATCTTAACCTTTTTTCTCGGGTTCTTAACCCTGTTTTTCGTGTGTCTTAACCCTGTTTATCGTGATCTTAACCTTTTTTTTCAGGTTCTTAACCCTGTTTCTCGTGTGTCTTAACCCTGTTTATCTCTGACCTTAACCTTTTTTCTCGTCATCTGAACACTGTTTCTCGTGTGTCTTAACCCTGTTTATCTCTGACCTTAACCTTTTTTCTCGTCATCTGAACACTGTTTCTCGTGTGTCTTAACCCTGTTTATCTCTGACCTTAACCTTTTTTCTCGTCATCTGAACACTGTTTCTCGTGATCTGAACACTGTTTCTCGTGATCTGAACACTGTTTCTCTTCATTAACTCTTTTTCTCGTGATCTTAACCATGTTTCTCGTGATCTTAACACTGCTTCTCGTGATCTTAACACTGTTTCTCGTGATCTTAACATTGTTTCTCGTGATGTGAACCCTCACCCTCGCGATCTTAACCCTTTTTCTCGTGATCTTAACTTTGTCCCTAGTGATCTTAACCCTGTTTCTCGTTATTTGAACCCCAGTTCTCGTGATTTACAACAAAACGTTTGATTGACAATTGACAATTTCAGTGATAAATAATTATCCAAATGTTCGCTGCCTGTTGTATTTCTATCATTGCAGTTAAACGCGTCGGAACATTAAAAGTCCTTTTCTCAAGAATCATGTTTTTTCTTATAGTTGGCTTGTTTTGCTGTTTGTTTCCATCTTTGCTGATATTTGATTTTTCTTTCTGATGATAATTCATCATTTCTGCTGCTTCATACAGTTTTATGACGGATTCCATTTCCCAAATTAACTGACGGATGACTGTGTTTCTCAATCGACATTCTCTTTTCTTGTTTTCTAATTATCGCAAGCAATTATTTTCAAAGAACCATTTATCCTGCTCATCGCTGCGTGCCTTTATACTGCTTTGATTCACAAAGTTGATAAAGATGACAAATAAAAACGATATACGTACAAACAAGACTGAGTGATAATAAGATCTCTCAATGCATGACAATTCGACACAGGGCAGCATAATTGTCAACATGGTTATTCCTTTAAGACTCAACTAGCAGGTATTTTACTGTTTTCACTTTTGAATAATTTAGAGGAATGATTCTCAAATGGCGGCACTTACTACCAGGTGTATGGTAGTAAACACGTAATGGTTTTTTACAGATATGTATTTTACACCCACCTACATAATGAACTGCGTGAAATGATAGACACAAGGGTGAAAGAAAGCTACAGGTAGGGTCTCAGCCTAAACAGTAAGAAACCAACTAATGGTCACATAAAAGAAACAATCATCACCATCATGCAACATAAAAATAAACGAGTCAAATATGAAACAAGTAAAGAGTGTCAAATACTTGGGCACTATAAAAAAAAATCAGATGGAGGGTGAACCATAGAAATAAAAAACAAAATAGCGCAGGACAAAATAGCATTCCAGAAAATTAAAAACATCTTGTGTAACAAGTCTATGTCAATAGAAGTGAGAAAGAAAGTTCAGGAATGCTGTATAGAGCAATAGAACCAATTCTGACATATGGATGCGAATCGTGGACAGTAGACAAAAAATGAAAAGACGATTAGAGACCACGGAGATATTTCCTAGAAGAATGTTGAGAGTTCCCTGGACAACTAAAAAGACCAAGGAGAAAATTGTCAAAGAGACCAACACAAAAACGGAGCTCCTAGAAAACATCGGAAAGAAACAATCGACATTTTTCGAGCACATCATCACAAGAGGAAATTTGGAATACTTGTTTGCTTGTGGCAAAATATAGGAAAAAAGAGATCGCGGACAACAAAGAGAGAAAAGACTAGATAGATTAGCGTCGTGTTTAGAATTCTCAATATTTTACAAAGATGCCGTTATACGTTATGCCGTCATTTGCCAATGTCAACACATTCTCCACGTCAGCATTTCTAGTCTTCTTAGAAGGCTCTGATCAATGAATGTTTTACTCTTGTATATATCAGAGCCATGTTACAGAAAAGAGGCCACTAAGGATTCAATCAGTAGAGAAATCTCTACGGACAATCTGTGACCTCTGTGAAGAAACTCAGCTCAGTTTGCCTGCCAATATATCCAGCTCGTCTTAAAAAGCAACTCAACTTGCAGGAACTGGTATGGGAGATGGCAGTGGGGGAGAGAAAACCTGGAAGGCAAAAGACAAGATGGAAGTACAACACTAAAGAAAGTACAGGTTTTAACTTTGCTATAATAGTATTCATATGACTAGAGTATCTCTCACAAACATAGAATGAGAGATAAGTTGATTGATAGAAAGACGAGATGAGATGATAAAAAAGACGAACTCGACAGCAACTATAACAATAATTAATTAACAGTGGTTAATAATGAACTATTAACAATAATTAATTAACAGTGGTTAATAATAATGAACTATTAACAATAATTAATTAACAGTGGTTAATAATAATGAACTATTAACAATAATTAATTAACAGTGGTTAATAATGAACTATTAACAATAATTAATTAACAGTGGTTAATAATAATGAACTATTAACAATAATTAATTAACAGTGGTTAATAATGAACTATTAACAATAATTAATTAACAGTGGTTAATAATAATGAACTATAACAATAATTAATTAACAGTGGTTAATAATAATGAACTATTAACAATAATTAAAGTTAATATATTGACAGGTTAAGTTGAAAGTTTAATTAAAGGTAAAAGTCACTTGCAAAATAAGCAATAACAAAATCTGACATTAAGGGTCATTATCTAGAATAGCAATCAACATTTTTCGGGCACATCATGAGAAGAGGAAAGTTGGAATACTTGGTTACAACTAGCAAAATAAAAGGAAATAGAAATCGCGGACGACAAAGAGAGAAACTACTGGATAGCTTGGTGTCATGGCATTGAAAACAGTCACAAAACAGAACTGATACGATGCACTGTAGATAGAAGATTGTGGAGGGACATGATCACTTACGCCAACCGATATAACACATGGTGATGATCTGGAATAACAATAAGAAAATATATAGAGAAGGTTCTAGTAAAAGACCGGGGAATGGCCATGTCAACCAGAAAAACAGACAACTTTTCACCAAGTTCAACTGGCAGGCACCAGAAACTCATAAACACCCTTTTTTTATTGGGTGACTGGGACAAGGGACACGAACTATAAATAGCTGAGCACAGAGCGAACACGATGATATGTATTATTTCTACGATTTTGATTATTTTTTAAATTAGATTTACTTCCGATTCCACAGAGCCACTAATCTAGAGACAATCAGCGCAAAATTAGCATATTAAGATGAAGTATAATTATTTAAGAAGAAAATTAGAGCTAGAGAAATAGATAGAGAAATTATTAGTGAATAGTGTTGCAGAATTAAACTAGGTCATAGAAATAGATATGTGCTAAGGTCAGTCTACAAGTTGAATAAAAACAGTATCAGAATACTAGATAGAATAGCACTGTGTAATCTATTAGTGATGTTACACCTCTAGACAGCGGTAGCTTAGCTTACCTTCCCACACGGTAAAAATAAAGTATATGCGACACACATTAATTCGAGGAATTGAGATGATCAAGTTACAATATGTAATATCGAGAGTAAGTTGAACATTTAGTTATTGTCATCGACAATCAACAATTTGTAATCAAACCATTATTTGTGATCATCATGAGAACAAGTGACTTGTCAAAAAACAATGATTGAATTAATAAATTGCTTTGTTATAGCTGTCACGTGATATTTATTGTGAAGTCACGACATGGTGATTTCCTCTCAAATACTTTAGAATTTTGCTATTTACAACACCTTTGCTGGGTCACACTGAGCAACTACAGAGAGAGAGAGAGAGAGAGAGAGAGAGAGAGCTGTCTGTTACCACCAGCTTTGTCTCAGCGGCTCCTGAGTCTGTACGATCGACAATTCGTCACCTACATCCCTTCCCCAACCGCCCTTGAAACTGCAGTAAACTCACTTACATAGGTTTAGTTGT
Organism: Megaustenia siamemsis; assembly: GCA_032433765.1. Lineage (NCBI taxonomy): Eukaryota > Metazoa > Mollusca > Gastropoda > Stylommatophora > Ariophantidae > Megaustenia > Megaustenia siamemsis. The sequence goes on along the minus strand of JAVIAB010000051.1, from coordinate 150,450,061 downwards.
GGTTTACAGACATAAGCGAAATATGCGTTTTTCGGCCCGAATATCCGACTTCAGCTATGGATTTTTCTGTATCAGATTGCCTTCCTCCATCATTCCTAATCCTCTAGACCAGGCTTGTTAGTATATTTCCAGGTTCGACACGGGAGTAGGATAAATTGTGGCGATTCTAATGTAACCAGTCAGCTATGAGTCGTTTATCGCTTTCAGTCCAGGCATTTTGACGGGTCTTGAGCCTGAATAGTATATTATTTATATCTCTAATGTAGCCTGATCTGTTCCCATGAGCATGAGATATTTGTGAGTTTTAAGCATCACCATGCAAGATCATATCGTGGAAACGAGTTATAGATTATCTGGCGTCATTCTCATCTTCGACATCTGTAGATCTCGACGCAGACACTATCGAATGTTCTAGTTCGATAGCAGACATGAGTACTTTCAAGTGTTTGCTCCTTCCCCTATAGTTATCACTCTTTGTTCAGTATCCGACAGCAGAGAGGTTTACAAGAAATTTGAAACTACTTTATAAAAAGGACACGAATTTTTCAGTTATTTTTCGCCCTTTGAAATGCGTACAGAATACCCATGTATAAATCTACTGATTTTTTCTTCAAAATTCACTAACATAATTCACTCAACTAATCTATTCACTAACTCAGTTGCTTACAAGTTCACTCATCTGTTCAATGACTCACTTAACTTACTTATCCACTAACAAAATTCACTCATCATTTTACTCACTTGTTCACTGACTCACTCACTCATCAATATACTCACCTATTCATTGACTCGCTCATAAATATACTCACTGGCTAACTGACTCACTCACTCATCAATATACTCTCTTATTCACTGACTCACTCACTCATCAATATACTCACTTGTTTACAGACTCACTCACTTATCAATATACTTACTTGTTCACTGACTCACTCACTCATCAATATATTCACTTGTTCACTGACTCACTCACTCATCAATATACTCTCTTGTTTACTGACTCACTCACTCATCAATATACTCTCTTGTTTACTGACTCACTCACTCATCAATATACTCTCTTGTTTACTGACTCACTCACTCATCAATATACTCTTTTAATCACTGACTGATTCACTCATCAATATACTCTCTTATTCACTGACTCACTCACTCATCAATATACTCACTTGTTTACAGACTTACTCACTCATCAATATACTTACTTGTTCACTGACTAACTCACTCATCAATATATTCACTTGTTCACTGACTCACTCACTCATCAATATACTCTCTTGTTTACTGACTCACTCACTCATCAATATACTCTTTTAATCACTGACTGATTCACTCATCAATATACTCTCTTATTCACTGACTCACTCACTCACCAATATACTCACTTGTTCATTGACTCACTCACTCATCAGCCAAATCACTGTTTATACCCACATAGCTTGTTTATGCACGCTTACGGTTCCATTATTTCATACATTGTATCTTTCATTCGTTGGGTACCTTCTCGCCATCGAAGGTTGGCTATCACGAAGATCCGTCTCTAATCTTGATGGTGCACGTTGTCATAGATTCGACTATCTTTTGATGTTATTCTTCTATCTCAGTCTTGGTCTTACTCTGCTTCGTCCACTTTGTACCTTCTGCTCTAAGATGACCTTTAGTAGTGTCTCTTTGTCTTAGTTCTGAAGACTCCTGGGCTGAATGTGGACAACAACCCACGGCGTCAACAGATGACCTTTAGTAGTGTCTCTTTGTCTTAGTTCTGAAGACTCCTGGGCTGAATGTGGACAACAACCCACGGCGTCAACAGATGACCTTTAGTAGTGTCTCTTTGTCTTAGTTCTGAAGACTCCTGGCTGAATGTGGACAACAACCCACGGCGTCAACAGATGACCTTTAGTAGTGTCTCTTTGTCTTAGTTCTGAAGATTCCTGGGTTGAATGTGGACAGCAACTCACGGCGTCAACAGATGACCTTTAGTAGTGTCTCTTTGTCTTAGTTCTGAAGACTCCTGGGCTGAATGTGGACAACAACCCACGGCGTCAACAGATGACCTTTAGTAGTGTCTCTTTGTCTTAGTTCTGAAGACTCCTGGGCTGAATGTGGACAGCAACCCACGGCGTCAACAGATGACCTTTAGTAGTGTCTCTTTGTCTTAGTTCTGAAGACTCCTGGGCTGAATGTGGACAACAACCCACGGCGTCAACAGATGACCTTTAGTAGTGTCTCTTTGTCTTAGTTCTGAAGATTCCTGGGTTGAATGTGGACAGCAACTCACGGCGTCAACAGATGACCTTTAGTAGTGTCTCTTTGTCTTAGTTCTGAAGACTCCTGGGCTGAATGTGGACAACAACCCACGGCGTCAACAGATGACCTTTAGTAGTGTCTCTTTGTCTTAGTTCTGAAGATTCCTGGGTTGAATGTGGACAGCAACTCACGGCGTCAACAGATGACCTTTAGTAGTGTCTCTTTGTCTTAGTTCTGAAGACTCCTGGGCTGAATGTGGACAACAACCCACGGCGTCAACAGATGACCTTTAGTAGTGTCTCTTTGTCTTAGTTCTGAAGACTCCTGGGCTGAATGTGGACAGCAACCCACGGCGTCAACAGATGACCTTTAGTAGTGTCTCTTTGTCTTAGTTCTGAAGACTCCTGGGCTGAATGTGGACAACAACCCACGGCGTCAACAGATGACCTTTAGTAGTGTCTCTTTGTCTTAGTTCTGAAGACTCCTGGACTGAATGTGGACAACAACCCACGGCGTCAACAGATGACCTTTAGTAGTGTCTCTTTGTCTTAGTTCTGAAGACTCCTGGACTGAATGTGGACAGCAACCCACGGCGTCAACAGATGACCTTTAGTAGTGTCTCTTTGTCTTAGTTCTGAAGACTCCTGGGCTGAATGTGGACAACAACCCACGGCGTCAACAGATGACCAAGACCCATATCACCTTCCCTCGGTGGATCCGACAACACAGCAATCAGTTTGACGAGTAGAGATCAATAGGAAAGGCAATCTGTGATTAAAAAATATCACGCTGAAGACGGATGTAGTGGGCTTTAGGTGTAGATACCGCAGACTTGCTGTAGATCAAAAGATAAAACATCTAAGCTAAGTTAGCGTTCTCAAATGGCGGTCGATAACACCTGGCGAACAAAGAAGAATAATCGCCTGACGAACAAAGAAGAATAATCGCCTGACGAACAAAGAAGAAAAATCGTCTGGCGAACAAAGAAGAATAATCGCCTGGAGAACAAAGAAGAATAATCGCCTGACGAACAAAGATGAATCGCCCGGCGAACAAAGAAGAATAATAGCCTGGAGAACAAAGAAGAATCGTCTGACGAACAAAGAAGAATAATCGTTTGGCGAACAAAGAAGAATAATCGTCTGGCGAACAACGAAGAATAATCGCATGGCGAACAAAGAAGAATAATCGCATGGAGAACAAAAAATAAGCATTCGCTTTAAAAGCAGAGAGAGGGAGAGAGAGAGAATTCAAAGATACATAGAGTCACCTTTGTCAACGTCCCTGGACATGCAGGAGTCCGGGGAAATGAAAGAACGAACAGGTTGGCTAGCTGTGCTGTTGTTGAAGACGGTCAACAAATGGATCAAGCGAACGTCATTAATGCCCTTCAATATGGAGGACTTCAACAAACAAGAGCCCACTTCACACCTTCGGATGAAAGAGATGGGTGTTAGAGTGGGCACAACCAGAAACGAGAGATTTAGTGGGCGCATAAGAGGGCTTATCAACCAACACAGAACTGGAGTCGACAGTCATGGACACTGCGGGACATGCTGAGGAGGAGATATCTGAGCACCTACAGACACGTTCGGAGTGCAATAATGATAACCCACAATAACTCAATAACGCAAGAGAGAGAGAGAGAGAGAGAGAGAGAGAGAGAGAGAGAGAGAGAGAGATAATATTTACAATATATATTATCTGAAATTACTTTCACTTAATAATAATAATATGCTTCACTAAAAAATTACATTTCAAAGATTATTCAAGTATCACTTTACTTCTTTGAGGTGAGCTTCAACAATGTTTGAAGATTTATATGGAAAAAGAACGGGTTTTGTTCTTTATTTCCCCCGTCATAGCCAAAAATGCACTGGTTTATCGTTTTAATAGCTACATGTATATGTCAAAGCTAATTTCCAATATTAGGAAAAAACAGTCACCATTTTTGGCCATGTAATGTGAAGAGAACAACTGGAATATATTGTAACAACTGGGAAAATTGAGGGACGAAGAGATAGAGGGAAGCAAAATATACCAGACAGCTTAAGAAAATGGCTTGGCAGAAGGTAAACAATAGAAATGATAAATAACTGTCGAGATCGAAAGTTGTAGAGGGACATGATCACCTATGCCAGCAGGCATGGTACTTGATGATGATGATGTATGTGTCAGAAATCAGGCCCTGCATTACAAACAGGTGAATCAATTCAGAGGAAGAGGTATGTTTACTGCACTCGGAATACATGACAAATAATCAAGAACAAAAAAAAAGAACAATATATGGACCGAAGCAGGATAGAACCCGTACTCAGTGACACAGCGCCTTGCCACGAAAAGCCAAATGTCAGGGAACACTGCCACTCAGCTAACTAAAAAATTAGCTATCGTGGACACTGTCTTTCACGCATTCTCATGATGATAACATAAGGCCGCGATCACAGCTCGGAAATACATAGTGTATCTGTATTTTTTCCTGTTAAGACAAGTATCTCCCGGATAGGGTAGGGCTGAATACTTGCGTTGCAGACAAACATTTAGGACGAAACAGCACGAATAGTAGTTTCCAGTGGTTTAGACTGGAGACAAATAATAATAAATGAATATTATTATAGAGGGAAACTTCCGAGCTGATAATCAGCGAATGAATTCAAAGGAAGAGGTATGTTTACAGCACTCGGAAATTATGATAAATAATCAACAACAGAAAAAAAAAAACAAAGAATAATAGATGGACCGAAGCAGGATCGAACCCGTACTCAGTGGCGTTTTATATTGTTCTTTTTTTCTGTTGTTGATTATTTTTTATATTTTCCGAGTGCTCTAAACATACCTCTTCCTCTGAATTGATTCGCTGATTATCGCCTCGGAAGTTTCCCTCTATAATCTATCTATCTATTGTCCTTTCGAGCCGAAGACAGCACATAGAGCAGAACCACAATCTCAAAAACAGAAACCTTGCGTGCCAAAACGGCACATATTGCAGAGATCACTGCTTCTAAAATCTATGGCTCTGTTTCCATAACAACACTTTTACAATGACAGCTTGTCAATCCTTCTCCTTAGTCGCCTCTTACGACATGCCTGGAAGGTCACAGTGTCACTATTCTTTACTTCCCTCATAACGAGGCCCCGGTAACACACAGGAGCCTCTATAATAATATTAATTTATTATTATTTGTCTCCATTGCAAACATGTTATCGTTCTTTCTTTGAAATTAATATAATTACTGACAGTAAACAGAAACAGTATAGTTTTGTCTTCATATTTGTTACGTTTTAGAATGATCTCAAAATTGTAATGTAGTTGGCAAACGCGATGTGTCCACTAATAACGTAAAGCTGTAACCATACCGTTTATTCTATTTTTTCTTCTATATATTTCTTTTCATTTCTCCAGACCATAAACCCCATACGATTCACGGTACGGGTGGAACAACTCACTGCGAGTATGTGAATGTTTTATTTATTGCTTGTGGTTTCTGATTACTTGTAAAGCATCATTTCATACTTCTATAACTGAACATATATGTTCATATGTTACTCTCCAACGTTTTATTCTCCAAGGTTTTACTTCCCAACGTTTTACTCTCTCCAACGTTTTACTCCCAACGTTTCAATCTCCAACGTTTTACTCCCCAAACTTTTATTCCCCAAAGTTGTACTCCCCAACGTTTTATTCTCCAACGTTTTACTTCCCAACGTTTTATTCCTCAACGTTTTACTTCCCAACGTTTTACTCCCAACGTTTTAATCTCCAACGTTTTACTCCCCAAACTTTTATTCCCCAAAGTTGTACTCCCCAACGTTTTATTCCCCAAAGTTGTACTCCCCAACGTTTTATTCTCCAACGTTTTACTTCCCAACGTTTTATTCCACAAAGTTGTACTCCCCAACGTTTTATTCTCCAACGTTTTACTCCCCAACGTTTTATTCTCCAACGTTTTACTCCCCAACGTTTTATTCTCCAACGTTTTACTCCCCAACGTTTTACTCTCCAACGTTTTACTTCCCAACGTTTTACTCTCCAACGTTTTACTCCCCAACGTTTTATTCTCCAACGTTTTACTCTCCAACGTTTTACTCTCCAACGTTTTACTCCCCAACGTTTTACTTCCCAACGTTTTACTCTCCAACGTTTTACTCCCCAACGTTTTACTCCCCAACGTTTTATTCTCCAACGTTTTACTCTCCAACGTTTTACCCTCCAACGTTTTACTCTCCAACGTTTTACTCCCCAACGTTTTACTCCCCAACGTTTTACTCTCCAACGTTTTACTTCCCAACGTTTTACTCTCCAACGTTTTATTCTCCAACGCTTTACTTCCCAACGTTTTACTCTCCAACGTTTTACTTCCCAACGTTTTACTCTCCAACGTTTTACTTCCCAACGTTTTACTCTCCAACGTTTTACTTCCCAACGTTTTACTCTCCAACGTTTTACTTCCCAACGTTTTACTCTTCAACGTTTTACTTCCCAACGTTTTACTCTCCAACGTTTTACTTCCCTACGTTTTACTCTCCAACGTTTTACTTCCCAACGTTTTACTCTCCAACGTTTTACTTCCCAACGTTTTACTCTCCAACGTTTTACTTCCCAACGTTTTACTTCCCAACGTTTTACTCTCCAACGTTTTATTCTCCAACGTTTTACATCCCAAAGTTTTACTCTCCAACGTTTTTTTTCCCAACGTTTTACTCTCCAACGTTTTACTTCCCAACGTTTTGCTTCCCAACGTTTTATTCTCCAACGTTTTATTCTCCAACGTTTTACTTCCCAACGTTTTACTCTCCAACGTTTTATTCTCCAACGTTTTACATCCCAAAGTTTTACTCTCCAACGTTTTATTCTCCAACGTTTTACATCCCAAAGTTTTACTCTCCAACGTTTTACTTCCCAACGTTTTACTCTCCAACGTTTTACTCTCCAACGTTTTACTCTCCAACGTTTTACATCCCAAAGTTTTACTCCCCAACGTTTTATTCTCCAACGTTTTACTTCCCAACGTTATATTCCCCAACGTTTTACTTCCCAACGTTTTACTTTCTAATGCTTTACTCTCCACCGTTTTACTCTCCAACGTTTTATTCTCCAAAGTTTTACTCCCCAACGTTTTACTCTCCAACGTTTTACTTCCCAACGTTATATTCCCCAAGGTTTTACTTCCCAACGTTTTACTTTCCAATACTTTACTCTCCAACGTTTTACTCTCCAACGTTTTACTTCCCAACGTTATATTCCCCAAGTTTTACTTCCCAACGTTTTACTTTCCAATACTTTACTCCCCAACGTTTTACTCTCCAACGTTTTACTTCCCAACGTTATATTCCCCAAGGTTTTACTTCCCAACGTTTTACTTTCCAATACTTTACTCTCCAACGTTTTACTCTCCAACGTTTTACTCCCCACCTGAGAAGATTAAACTCTTGTCTCTAATCACTGGTGTCTTCACTATTTCCGTACTGTGTCCTCTCCTATACCTCCCTCAAAATCATCATCGTGTGCCTTCTCCGCAACGAAGGTTGGCTACCATGGATCACCATTCTACTCTGTTTCTTGCTTTGATGGTGCAGGCTGTCATAGATTGACTTGTCCATCGTTTGATGTTACTCGTCCATGTTAGTCTTGGTCTGCCTCTGCCTCTTTTACCTTGTATTTTTCCTTCCAATATTACTTTTAGTAGGCTGTTGTGTCTTTTAACATGCCCCAAAAATTTCATTGGTTCTCTTTTTATTTTCAGTTGTTTTAAAACTCTGGACTGTCTCCAGATGTGTTCCCTCAACTGTCATATTTAATTGTAGGTCTTGATAATTTTATTTGTTTATGATCATAGTTTTAGTCTTTTTGATATTCATTTCTAGTCCATATTTTTTGCTTGTTATGTTTATTTTCTGCTAGTAGTACAGTATCATCAGCATATCTTAGGAAAGGTTATTGATTATCTTTCCATTAATGTTTATGCCTGGCATCTCTGAGATGTTTTTAAAGATTTGCTCAGTGTATAGATTGAACAAGCTTGGTGATAGGATGCATCCTTGTCTTACTCCTCTTTTTATGTCCATAGGTGTAGAGTTCTCCTTGTTATATTTTATTATTGCTGTTTGCTCCCAGTACAAATTACATATTAGTCGTATGTCTGTGTCGTCTAGATTTATACCCTTTAGGCAGTCTATAAGTTGATTATGGTGTATTCTATCAAATGCTTTGGTGTAGTCTATAAAGCAGGCATATATTGGTTTGTTTACTTCTGTGTACTTTTCAATCAATGTTCTCATGCTGAATATGGCTTCTTTTGTGCCACTGTTTTTCCTGAATCCAAATTGTTGCTCATCTAATTCAGTATTGATTTTATTCTGAATCCTTCCCTGTATAACTTTTAGTAAAATTGTTGTTACCTGGCTCATTAGGCGTATTGTTCTGAAATCACTGCATTCAACTGCACCATTCTTTTTAGGCAATGCAATGAAAGTTGATGTTTTTAGATCGTTTGGTATATATCCTTTATGGTATATGTCATTATTCTACGGGGGGATTTCAATGCTAAAATTGGCACAGACCACAGTTCGTGGCCAACCTGCATCGGTCGCTTTGGAGTTGGTAAATTAAATAAAAACGACCAACGACTTCTAGAGTTTTGCGCCTATCATAACCTGTGCATCACAAATACTTTTTTCAAAACCAAGCCTCAGCATAAAGTATCTTGGAGACACCCACGATCGAAACACTGGCAGCAGCTAGACTTGATACTTGTCAGACACCCACGATTGAAACACTGGCAGCAGCTAGACTTGATACTTGTCAGACACCCACGATCGAAACACTGGCAGCAGCTAGACTTGATACTTGTCAGACACCCACGATCGAAACACTGGCAGCAGCTAGACTTGATACTTGTCAGACACCCACGATCGAAACACTGGCAGCAGCTAGACTTGATACTTGTCAGACACCCACGATCGAAACACTGGCAGCAGCTAGACTTGATACTTGTCAGACACCCACGATTGAAACACTGGCAGCAGCTAGACTTGATACTTGTCAGACACCCACGACCGAAACACTGGCAGCAGCTAGACTTGATACTTGTCAGACACCCACGATCTAAACACTGGCAGCAGCTAGACTTGATACTTGTCAGACACCCACGATCTAAACACTGGCAGCAGCTAGACTTGATACTTGTCAGACACCCACGATTGAAACACTGGCACCAGCTAGACTTGATACTTGTCAGACACCCACGACCGAAACACTGGCAGCAGCTAGACTTGATACTTGTCAGACACCCACGACCGAAACACTGGCAGCAGCTAGACTTGATACTTGTCAGACACCCTTTCCTCAAATCTGTAATTCACACACGGTCATACCACAGTGCAGACTGTGACTCGGATCATTCTCTAGTCTGCTGCCACACGGTCATACCACAGTGCAGACTGTGACTCGGATCATTCTCTAGTCTGCTGCCACACGGTCATACCACAGTGCAGACTGTGACTCGGATCATTCACTAGTCTGCTGCCACACGGTCATACCACAGTGCAGACTGTGACTCGGATCATTCACTAGTCTGCTGCAAACTCAAGCTACTGCCCAGGAGGTTCCACTATGCCAGGCAGCCAAAGAAGAGACCTCGCATAGACACTAGCAAGCTAACACATTCTGGATTGGTCGAGCAGTTCAACAAGACCCTCAAGGAGTCGTAAAGCGCTCATGAACACTACAACAGCGCTGTGGAAAAATGGGAGCATCTCCGCAACGTCATCTACAACAACGCGGTTAGCATCTTTGGAAAACTGACACTTAAGTCTCACGATTGGTTTGAAGTCAACTCCCATGTTATGACGCCCGTAATCGAAGCTAAACGCGCGGCCTTCTTAGATCACAAGCATGCCTCTGGTGCGAATACTCTGCAGGCTATTAAAATGACCAGAAACAAAGTCCAGCAAACAGCTCGACGCTGTGCTAATGAGTACTGGCTCCAGCTTAGCGACAGCACCCAGACTGCATCTCAAACTGGAATCCTAAAAGTAATGTATGATGGCATAAAGAAAGTCCTTGGGCCAACAAAATGCACTATTGCCCACTAAAGTCATCCACTGGGGAGAAAATAACAGATAGAGGCAAACAGGTGGAAAGGTGGGTGGAACATTATTCTTCACTTTATTCAATAGAAAACACTGTTACATCAAACGCCCTCGACACCATACAATGTCTCCCACCTATGGAAGAGTTGGACATTGAACCAACCGTAGAGGAACTTAGCAAGGCCATAGATAGCTTGGCTCCCATGTCTCCCACCTATGGAAGAGTTGGACATTGAACCAACCGTAGAGGACTTAGCAAGGCCATAGATAGCTTGGCTCCCAATGTCTCCCACCTATGGAAGAGTTGGACATTGAACCAACCGTAGAGGAACTTAGCAAGGCCATAGATAGCTTGGCCACAGGCAAGGCTCCAGGACAAGATGGGATCCCTCCCGATCTGATTAAATCCTGCAAAAGTGTATTGTTACATCCCCTGCTTGAAGTGCTACATCTATGCTGGAAAGAGAAAACCATTCCTCAAGATATGAGAGACTCCGTGATTGTAACTCTCTACAAAAATAAAGGAGATAGAAGCGACTGCAACAACTACAGAGGCATCTCCTTACTCAGCATAGTCGGCAAGACCTTCGCCAGAGTCATCTTAGGAAGGCTACAAAAACTCGCAGAACGCGTATATCCTGAATCGCAATGCGGCTTCAGATCAGGAAGATCAACTGCAGACATAATTTTCTCCTTACGTCTACTTCAAGAAATATCCAGAGAGCAGAAAAAGCCTCTCTTCATAGCCTTTATCGACCTTACAAAGGCATTTGACCTTGTCAGCAGAGAAGGTCTTTTCAAAATACTTTCCAAAATAGGCTGCCCACATACTCTACTGTCGCTAGTCAAATCGTTTCATGAGAACATGAAGGGCACCATCCAATATGACGGCAGCACATCACAACCCTTCGGCATACGCAGCGGTTTCAAGCAGGGATGCGTTCTTGCTCCAACTCTATTTGGGATCTTCTTCGCTGTTCTGTTAAAATGTGCATTCTCACATGCAAATGAAGGTGTCTATCTGCATACTAGATCCGATGGCCGATTGTTCAACATCTCAAGACTAAAGGCAAGATCTAAGGTCAGACATATCTATATCAGAGATCTGTTATTTGCTGACGACGCTGCACTTGTCACGCAAAGTCAGGAAGAACTCTAGAGCATGGTACATCGCTTTGCACATGCCTGCCGAGACTTCGGTCTAACAATAAGTTTGCAGAAAACTAACATACTCGGTCAGGACACCGAAGCAACACCTGAAATCTCTATCGACAACTATAAACTTGATATCATGCGGCAGTATAACTACCTGGGGTCCATCATCAGCGACAGACTATCTTTAGATACAGAAATTGACACTCGTATTGGTAAAGCCGCTACCACCTTTGCCCGTCTTTCTAAGCGTGTCTGGCAAAACAACAAACTGACAATTAAAACAAAATCTGCAGTGTACAATGCCTGCATAATTAGTATCCTCCTGTATGGCAGCAAATCTTGGATAACCTATGTAAAGCAGGAGAGGAGGCTAAATGCATTCCATATGCGATGTCTACGCCGTATTCTTGGTATCACCTGGAAGGATAAAGTGACAAACGTGGAGGTCCTGACTCGCACAGGCTTACCTATTATCTACATGCTGCTCAAACAACGTAGGTTACGCTGGCTTGGCCATGTACACCGTATGAAAGATGGCCGCGTACCAAAAGATATACTCTACGGACAACTGGCATAAGGTAAAAGAACTAGGGGGCGCAACAAAACTTCGATTTGTAGATGTGTGTAAACGCGACATGAAGACTCTGAACATAAACCCTGCAGCATGGGAAGACAAAGCTGCAGACCGCAATCTCTGGAAACACAATCGAAAGGTTCACCTCAAAGAAGTCATTGCATATGTCTGTGATCACTTCGATGCCAAACTCTTCTAGAGCCTGTATCATCTCTATCTGTATATTGTCAGGTCCTGCTGCCTTTCCCTTTTTCATTGTTTTTATAGCTTTCTCTACTTCAGATTTCAGGATTGTATGGCTGTATGTACATTTTATGTCTGGCTTTTTGTCCCTTTCGTCATGAAATAATTCTGTTATATATTCTTACCATCCATCTATTATGTCTTTGTTGTCTGTTAGCATTCTTCCCTCATTGTTTGCAATACATCCGTTTCGTACAGCTTTTTTGTCTTTATTCGTCATTCTCTTTATTTTTGTGTGCATCTCTCTTAAGTTTTGTTTACTTTCCATAGTTTCGACTTCTAGACATCTTTGGATGAGCCAGTCTTCTTTTGCCTTTTTGCACATTCTCCGTATTTCATTGTCTATATCCTTGTATCTGGCAGTGTTTTTCGCTTGTCTTCTTTCTTCCAATTTTTCTAAGATTTTGTCAGTTATCCATTTTTGTTTTTCTACGTTATCTTTATTACCTCTCGTACTCGTATCACTCCTTGCCACATCTATCCTCTATCTCCTTTACTCTTTATTCTCTTTTTCTACGTACCCTATGGGACACACCTTTCATTTTTTTTCTATTTTTCCCAACTCTTCATTGTTTGGTTACTTTGGGCTAATTAAATTCTACCTGCCCTATTGTCTATTAATCTTTTAATCAGATTCGACGTAAATCCTGGCCACCGTTTTTTCCGCCATGTTTGGAGCGATGTCGTTGTGTTTTCTGGCTTGGATTTGTGTGTTTAATGTGTACAGTTTGTTTGCTTACCTCATGAAGACATTTTCCGAAGCGTAGTAGTTTGTCTTGTCTTTCTGTTAGTCCAGTTGCTCGATACCATTTTTTGTTCATTTTATAAATATGTTAATACTAGAATATGTTGCCAAACGAATAAAACAAAACAATAAAACATACGATATTTCATTAAAAGTGTTTTCATTCTTTAATTATGAGAACAAAAAGCGTATAATTTGTAGCTAAGAAACGATAGAAGTTAAAATATGATCCCATGAATAATATAAATTTTTCGCAACATCTTGTTAGTGGATCACTACAGAATCTGTAAAACTAAATCTTGTTAGTGGATCACTACAGAATCTGTAAAACTAAATCTTGTTAGTGGATCACTACAGAATCTGTTAAAACTATGTTTCTGTTTAGTTCAATTCGGTCCGATGACGGTACATAGGGCGGAAGTCATAGCTACCTACAACTGACGATTTATATTATAACTGACGACGTATATTCCAAGTCCGGCTTGTTGCAGGAGCTACTGAGTTAAGTGCTCTGTGCACACCGCGAGCTGTGTGTCTCATCCGTTTTGATCATGTTTCGATACTCCAACTGTTTACGATGAATGATGATATCGCATAACAGGGAACAGTTGGCTGTGTTCACTTTCTGCGCGATTTTGCCTTATGTCTTTTGGCGTGTTAGACTGCTACGATGGGGACTACAGTTGTCTTTACTTGTTTGGGAGATGAGATATTAATTCGGATGATTACGCTGGCACGGGCGGTAGAGCAGTTATGGATTTTAATTCGTTTGCAGTGATACCGGGGCCTTCCATAACCAAATAACCAAATAACGGACGATTTGTTGCTAGTCCTTGGAGGTCTTTAAACTAAATGTTGCTAGTTCATGGAGGTCTTAAAACTAAATGTTGCTAGTTCATGCAGGTCTTAAAACTAAATATTGCTAGTTCATGGAGGTCTTAAAACTAAATGTTGCTAGTTCATGCAGGTCTTAAAACTAAATGTTGCTAGTTCATGCAGGTCTTAAAACTAAATGTTGCTAGTTCATGGAGGTCTTAAAACTAAATGTTGCTAGTTCATGGAGGTCTTAAAACTAAATGTTGCTAGTACATGGAGGTCTTAAAACTAAATGTTGCTAGTTCATGCAGGTCTTAAAACTAAATGTTGCTAGTTCATGGAGGTCTTAAAACTAAATGTTGCTAGTTCATGGAGGTCTTAAAACTAAATGTTGCTAGTTCATGGAGGTCTTAAAACTAAATGTTGCTAGTTCATGAAGGTCTTAAAACTAAATGTTGCTAGTTCATGCAGGTCTTAAAACTAAATGCTGCTAGTTCATGCAGGTCTTAAAACTAAATGCTGCTAGTTCATGCAGGTCTTAAAACTAAATGCTGCTAGTTCATGCAGGTCTTAAAACTAAATGCTGCTAGTTCATGCAGGTCTTAAAACTAAATGCTGCTAGTTCATGCAGGTCTTAAAACTAAATGCTGCTTTTCATGAAGGTCTTAAAACTAAATAATGCTAGTTCATGTAGGTCTTAAAACTAAATGTTGCTAGTTCATGCAAGTGTTTCTAGTGGGTCTGTAAATAATATGTAACATTTTAATGTTGCTATTAAATCTTAAAATCTGCCAGAATATGTTGCTAGCAGACTACTACAATTATGTCACGTTGTTAATGGATACCCCAAGCATCTGCGTTTTAAAAGAAAGAGCAGTTCGATATTGATGTCTTACTACTTCCAGTTATGCAGCACAACCTTTTAGTAAAACAAGCTACTTTTGTACATATATACATTGCCATGATTATCAGTGGAGATATTATATATTTATATATAGCTATTATGTCAAAATCTGGTCTATTAACGTTAGTGGTGTATACAATAAAATAAACGGACATGGGAAATGAAATGGACAACAAGAAGATACACATTTTCAGCCAGCACAGATGAATTCAATCACCAATCACTGAAACAAAATATAATCAGAACATGGATTGGTCAAACATTATTATGAACAGAATAATGATTGGTCGATTACAAAAAGACGATTGCAATTGCCTTCTGTGGGTTGATCCTGATAGATCGTGTTTCCGCGTGTGTGAAACTGTGCTGGCTGAAAGGGGGTGGTGACCCAACTTGGATATCGATTCACTGCTTGTAATGTTTAAGTGTCCTGGCTGAGGGGTCATCAGATGTTGACCAGGCAGGCATCCAGAAGTAAGGGATCCATTTTCCTCTCCCTGGGTAATGCTTCTCAAAGATCTGTCTGTAAAAGAGAGCTTCCTTCGTCTTAGGTGTGTTGTGTGGGTAGAGTTTGGCAGCTTCTTTCAGTGCATTTTCGTTAATCTGAATAATTGGGAAACAAATATATAAGATTTTGACAAATCAAAATTTGGATCAATTTCAAAAGCACTGTAAGAATAGAATAATAATGAATCAAAATATACTGAATCACACTAATAACGCACCACTTTACAGATCTAGGAAAAAAGTGTTAAATGTAAGTGTGGGAATAGATTTTCCCCGTATCTGTCATGAGGTAGGGACCTAATGGTTGCTGGAATGGAAAGTGCACGATTCAGCCCACAGGTTTTCGTACAAACCACATGAAAAAATGACAGTTACACGAGCAACACAATTTCCGATAACTATTATGACACTTGTATACACGTTGTGGCTGTATAAAGATAAGGGTTCCCACCACGCCTTGAAAGACGTATGGAGAATATGGTATTAGTGACTATATTTTTCTATTACCACGACACAATTTTAGGTTAATGGTCGGTATCACGTCAGGGCACATTTACTTTCCATAGAAATCTCTGGTACCAATTTTTAGAGGCTGGGTGAACCAGGAGCCTTGTCGGTCGGAAAAAAATAATCTGCTCCTACTGGAGATCGAACCCAGACCGTTAAGATAAAAAGAGAGCACACTAACCACTCAGCCACCGAGACTCCTGACGATGAATACTCGGTATAAAAGGGCCTTTGAGACAAAACACCCAGTTTATGTGGTTGAAATGCCACGATTATCTGAAAACGACCGCTACCGAACCCACCATTGGTATGTTGGAGACGGGAGAGATACCGCGGGTCCGTGCCAAATTAAACCTTACCGAACCACTGGCAGTACCCGTGTTGGACTTCGGAGTGGCCAACCACGAGTTACTACCCCTACGCAAGATCATCATATTGTGCCGAGTCAGCGAAGAATCGTTCTCTCACGGAAATTGTCAAACAACAAGAACAGTGGGTAGACGTGGGAAAGTCAAACAACAAGAACAATAGTGGGTAGATGTGGACAAGTCAAAAAACAAGAACAATAGTGGGTATTTGTGGACAAGTCAAACAACAAGAACAATAGCCGGTGGATGTGATCAAGTCAACAAGAACAATAATGGGTAGATGTTGACAAGTCAATTGTGGGTAGATATGGACAAGTCAAACAACAAGAACAGTGGGTAGACGTGGGAAAGTCAAACAACAAGAACAATAATGGGTAGATGTTGACAAGTCAACAAGAACAATAGTGGGTAGATGTGGACAAGTCACATCAACAAGAACAATAGTGGGTAGATGTGGACAAGTCACATCAACAAGAAAAATGTAGGTAGATGTGGACAAGTCACATCAACAAGAACAATAGTGGGTAGATGTTGACAAGTCAACAAGAACAATAGTGGGTAGATGTTGACAAGTCAACAAACAATAGTGGGTAGATGTTGACAAGTCAACAAGAACAATAGTGGGTAGATGTTGACAAGTCACATCAACAAGAACAATGGTGGGTAGATGTTGACAAGTCAACAAGAACAATAGTGGGTAGATGTGGACAAGTCACATCAACAAGAACAATAGTGGGTAGATGTGGACAAGTCACATCAACAAGAACAATAGTAGGTAGATGTGGACAAGTCACATCAACAAGAACAATAGTGGGTAGATGTGGACAAGTCACATCAACAAGAACAATTGTAGGTAGATGTGGACAAGTCACATCAACAAGAACAATAGTGGGTAGATGTGGACAAGTCAAACAACAAGAACAATTGTAGGTAGATGTGGACAAGTCAAACAACAAGAACAATTGTAGGTAGATGTGGACAAGTCAAACAACAAGAACAAAAGTGCTTAGATGTGGACAAGTCAAACAAGAAGAACAAAAGTACTTAGATGTGGACAAGTCAAACAACAAGAACAATTGTGGGTAGATGTGGACAAGTCAAACAACAAGAACAATTGTAGGTAGATGTGGACAAGTCAAACAATAAGGACAATAGTGGGTAGATGTGGACAAGTCAAACAACAAGAACAATAGTGGGTAGATGTGGACAAGTCAAACAACAAGAACAATAGTGGGTAGATGTGGACAAGTCAAACAACAAGAACAAAAGTGCTTAGATGTGGACAAGTCACATCAACAAGAACAATAGTTGGTAGATGTGGACAAGTCAAACAACAAGAACAATAGTGGGTAGATGTGGACAAGTCAAACAACAAGAACAAAAGTGCTTAGATGTGGACAAGTCAAACAACAAGAACAAAAGTGCTTAGATGTGGACAAGTCAAACAACAAGAACAAAAGTACTTAGATGTGGACAAGTCAAACAACAAGAACAATTGTGGGTAGATGTGGACAAGTCAAACAACAAGAACAAAAGTGCTTAGATGTGGACAAGTCAAACAACAAGAACAAAAGTGCTTAGATGTGGAAAAGTCAAACAACAAGAACAATAGTGCTTAGATGTGGACAAGTCAAACAACAAGAACAAAAGTGCTTAGATGTGGACAAGTCAAACAACAAGAACAATAGTGCTTAGATGTGGACAAGTCAAACAACAAGAACAATTGTAGGTAGATGTGGACAAGTCAAACAACAAGAACAATAGTGGCTAGGTGTGGACAAGTCAAACAACAAGAACAATAGTGGGTAGATGTGGACAAGTCAAACAACAAGAACAATTGTAGGTAGATGTGGACAAGTCAAACAACAAGAACAATTGTAGGTAGATGTGGACAAGTCGAACACACAAGAACAATAGTGGGTAGATGTGGACAAGTCAAACAACAAGAACAATAGTGGGTAGATGTGGACAAGTCAAACAACACGAACAATAGTGGGTAGATGTGGACAAGTCAAACAACAAGAACAATAGTGGGTAGATGTGGACAAGTCAAACAACAAGAACAATAGTGCTTAGATGTGGACAAGTCAAACAACAAGAACAATAGTGGGTAGATGTGGACAAGTCAAACAACAAGAACAATAGTGGGTAGATGTGGACAAGTCAAACAACAAGAACAATAGTGCTTAGATGTGGACAAGTCAAACAACAAGTACAATAGTGGGTAGATGTGGACAAGTCAAACAACAAGAACAATAGTGGGTAGATGTGGACAAGTCAAACAACAAGAACAATAGTGGGTAGATGTGGACAAGTCAAACAACAAGAACAATAGTGGGTAGATGTGGACAAGTCAAACAACAAGAACAATAGTGCTTAGATGTGGACAAGTCAAACAACAAGAACAAAAGTGCTTAGATGTGGACAAGTCAAATAACAAGAACAATAGTGGGTAGATGTGGACAAGTCAAACAACAAGAACAATAGTGGGTAGATGTGGACAAGTCAAACAACAAGAACAATAGTGCTTAGATGTGGACAAGTCAAACAACAAGTACAATAGTGGGTAGATGTGGACAAGTCAAACAACAAGAACAATAGTGGGTAGATGTGGACAAGTCAAACAACAAGAACAATAGTGGGTAGATGTGGACAAGTCAAACAACAAGAACAATAGTGGGTAGATGTGGACAAGTCAAACAACAAGAACAATAGTGCTTAGATGTGGACAAGTCAAACAACAAGAACAAAAGTGCTTAGATGTGGACAAGTCAAACAACAAGAACAATAGTGGGTAGATGTGGACAAGTCAAACACAAGAACAAAAGTGCTTAGATGTGGACAAGTCAAACAACAAGAACAAAAGTGCTTAGATGTGGAAAAGTCAAACAACAAGAACAAAAGTGCTTAGATGTGGACAAGTCAAACAACAAGAACAAAAGTGCTTAGATGTGGACAAGTCAAACAACAAGAACAATAGTGCTTAGATGTGGACAAGTCAAACAACAAGAACAATAGTGCTTAGATGTGGACAAGTCAAACAACAAGAACAAAAGTGCTTAGATGTGGACAAGTCAAACAACAAGAACAAAAGTGCTTAGAAGTGGACAAGTCAAACAACAAGAACAAAAGTGCTTAGATGTGGACAAGTCAAACAACAAGAACAATTGTGGGTAGATGTGGACAAGTCAAACAACAAGAACAAAAGTGCTTAAATGTGGACAAGTCAAACAACAAGAACAAAAGTGCTTAAATGTGGACAAGTCAAACAACAAGAACAAAAGTGCTTAAATGTGGACAAGTCAAACAACAAGTACAATAGTGGGTAGATGTGGACAAGTCAAACAACAAGAACAATAATGGGTAGATGTGGACAAGTCAAACAACAAGAACAATAGTGGGTAGATGTGGACAAGTCAAACAACAAGTACAATAGTGGGTAGATGTGGACAAGTCAAACAACAAGAACAATAGTTGGTAGATGTGGACAAGTCAAACAACAAGGACAATAGTGGGTAGATGTGGAGAAGTCAAACAACAAGAACAATTGTGGGTAGATGTGGACAAGTCAAACAACAAGAACAATTGTGGGTAGATGTGGACAAGTCAAACAACAAGAACAATAGTGGGTAGATGTGGACAAGTCAAACAACAAGAACAAAAGCGGGTAGATGTGGACAAGTCAAACAACAAGAACAATAGTGGGTAGATGTGGACAAGTCAAACAACAAGTACAATAGTTGGTAGATGTGGACAAGTCAAACAAGAACAATAGTTGGTAGATGTGGACAAGTCAAACAACAAGAACAATAGTGGGTGGACGCGGGCTAGTCTTTTGAATGACAGCCGTACAACGACTTAAGAGATAGAGGCCCTACTGGAAGACGACCTTATGTTGGGCCAAACTTGAACCAGAGTATCGTCAGCACTGCCTGCATAGAACAGAACAACATGTCAGATAGACAAGACTACAGTGGAATGCTGAGTTAATCACTGAAGAGAGCAAATGATGATGATGACAGTATCAATAAAACCCGCTGGTTGAAGGGAATCACATTGTGTGACGTTTCCTGCTTTGTGCGCAGGGGCGGTATGGGTCATCATCATCGAGTGCCGTCTCCGCAACGAAGGTTGGCTACCATGGAGCGCCATTCTGCTCTGTCTCTTGCTTTGATGGTGCAGGTTGCCATAGGCTGATTTGTCCATTTTTTATGTTACTCGTCCATGTTAGTCTTGGTCTGCCTCTGCCTCTTTTACCTTGTATTTTCCCCACCAGGATTACTTTTAGTAGGTTGTTGTGCCTTTTAACATGGCCCAAAAATCGCATTTGTCTTGTTTGAATGTGTTTAGTAGTTCTCTTTTATTTTTAGTTGTTTTAAGACTTCATCGTTTGTTTTCTTTTCCTTCCATCCAACTGTACATATTCTTCTGTATATCCACATTTCAAAGGCTTCAAATCTCTGTTCTATTTCTTGTCTATTGTCCACGTTTCTGCGCCATATAGGAATATTGAGAATGTGCATGGGTAAAATGACGTCAATTAATCTTTAACTTGCTTAGATGAAGAAGTCACACATTTTGGGATGTTTAAGGCTTTCTCTCACAGCCCGCAGGTCTATGTAAAGCTTTAGTTGCCTGTGAGGACAAGAACTGTGTACACCAGTTTTGTGTTGGTCAACCCTGTGTACAATAAGCATTGATTTGTACATTTCTTAAAAGAAAGTTGTACGTCCACAACACAAAAACACTACTTGTCGGTCATGGAAAGATCAGAACATTTTCGTTCATTTTAATATGAATTTTTTGTTTATCGTTCATTTTCTTTATTTATTCAATGGCTGGTTCAATTTCGAGTTTCTTCCTCAGGTCAGTGTTTCTTACTCTGTCCCTTAAGCTGTTTCCTGTCATTCTTCTGGCACATTTCATTTCGGTGGTCGTTATCTTTCTTATTGTTCTAGAGTCCAGCGTCCAATTCTGGCATTGATAGCACAGAGTTGGTAGAAAAATTGATTTGTATATTGCCCTTTTTTGCTTCCGTAGTTATTGCTTTGTTTTTCAATAGTGTTTGATACTTGGCCTATAACTTGGCATGCTTTGTTACACCTTATATCTATCTCGGTCTCTTGGTTATTGTCTTGTGTTAACGTGCTACCCAGATATTTAAAATTGTCTACTTGCTTCAAAGTCGTATTATCTATTATGATGTTTGTTTTGTTTTTCTTCTTCCGCTACTACTGCCATTACTTCGGTTTGGCTTATATTGATCTTCATGTTGTGTTGTTTACAAGTGTTGTTTAGCCTGTTGATATGTTCTTGTAGGTCCTCAGTTGTTTCATGTATCAGAACTTGTCGTCTGCAAATAGTATTTCACATAAAGAAACAACAGATAAATTGGTTCGGCCACATAACAAGACAAAAAGACTAACAATGACTCAAAGAGCCATAAACAAACGCTACGAAACGCCAGATTAAGAGGAAGACCGAGAAAGAGATGGATAAAGGAATACTAGAGTCACTAGGAGGAATAACATCAGAAGAGGCCAACAGAAGAGCAAAGAATCGCAGATTGTTTCTCCCCTCGACGCCAACGGCAGCAGAAGAAGGATAGAAGAAGAAGAAGAAGAAGAAGAAAAGAAGAAGAACATTCATTTTAACGCGACGTCTTCTATTATTTTCTAGGCGGCGACATATTTTCAAATAAATAATTAAACAAGTACGCATGCGCAGTGTTGGTAATTCAAGTGTAATGTTATCCTCACAAGCTGGCTACGTAGACGGAACAATAAATATGCATCTGTATACACTCTAATGTTTCCATAGCAACCATGGCAACTACTGTACCTTAAATCTTCAACTCCCCTTAAATTCCCCAACCACATTGTCACAACGCCATACTTCCTTTCTTCTTGTTTCAATGTTACTCTTTCTCTCGACATTTCATCTTATCGCTAGCTTTTCCAGCCAGGCCTTACAATGAAGACATCAAAGGAATCAGCAGCAATGTTTACAGCGGAGAGTGCATCAACCAAGAATTCCTTTCATCGGCCTCGATCACTGAGCGGAACGTTTGATGCTTAGCCCATGAATATTTAAACTTGAGAGTTCATGTGCGGCATTTAGACTTATTTCATGATGCACATCAAGTGCAGGTTTCAGTGATAGCTTTGTGTTGAGTGTTTTGTTACAATGTATAACAAACATAAATGGTAATGTTTGAGCACATCATTTCATGGATTCACTATGATCATCGGCATCATCAGGTGCCATGCTGGTTGGCGGAGGCGATCGTCCTTCTCTACATCACTAGGCTCAGTCCTTCATACATGTCATACTTTCAGTCGATGATCGTTTGTTCTGCCATCTGGATAAGCTGGTGATGATCTTTTGTTATGAAATTTGGATACACCTTTCAATATTTTTTTTCTCTTGGTTTTCCTCTGTTCTTCTTTCCATTGATTTTGCCTGTTGTTATAGTATTCTCAATGCCTTCTTTTTCGCATGACATGCCAATAAATGTAGACTGTCTTTTCCATATGATGTTGACGATATTTCTGATTTGTCCAGCTCGTTTTAAATATTCGTCACTTGTCATTTGTACTATCCCAGGAATTCAATAACTTTATTTTTATTTTAAGTGAGTAAGGAGTGAGTAAAAAAAGAAAGGTAAAGAGCCCCGTCACGTCGTGACGTATAGGGAATATGGTGTTAGCGACCATAATTTTTACAGACCTCCAACACATGCTTTTTGAGGTAATGTGGTCGGATTACGCCCGTGCCGCTTTACTTTCCCAGAAAAAAAAATCCGGTACCCATTTAAGACAAGGTGAACCCGGAAGCCGTCATTCAGGGTCGAATCCGACGCTCTTAACCTTTGTAGTCCAATCGCTAACCAGCGAGCTATTGCGGCTTCAAGGATTTAAGTACTCTGCTAAACAATTTCATTTTATAAATTGAAATGAGCAGAGCATATCAGATGTACACGTCATCAATAGAGTGACCGCGCGCTCACAGTGCCTTATGTGCAACAATGGCGCATCAACTAAGCTCTAGAGGCACCCATTGAGACAGTGATGGTAAATGATGTCCGAACTTGTAAGCTTTACAAAGTAATTTGCAAGAAATAATAGAACCCTTTGTGTGACTTTCTGTATCTATTATAATTAAAATATGTACGCAGAAGTGTAAAAACAGCTGTGCTTATAGCTGTGCAACCAATCAAATAATTTCAAACCTGCATTTTAAACAGACTATAAATATCAAAGTCAACAAAACACACTACATGAATGCACATAACCAATATAAACATAGTTTTAACTAAAATTAATAACTGTAACTGTGGTCTATTAGAACATAGAAGATATAGTCAGAGGTTGAACTGATTGTGCCATGCCAAGAAAAAGGCAAAAAACCCAAGATCAACCATACTACCAGGATCTGAGGGAGACAAAAAGGACATGTAAAGTTTGTTTTACAATTATAACACTTTTTTTTGTTTTGGTGTCCAGTTCCTTTAAAATTATGGAAGAGGTATGTAATAATAGCTTTCCCTGAACATGTCATTGTGTCTGATTGGACGAAGCATTTTGATTGTGTCAAACCTGCCTTCTATGAAGGTTATAATCAATGAACAAATCGTTCAGTTATCACCAGTCGATAATTCACAATGGAATATAATTATACTTCTTTGTTGCAGTAAAACCAGCAACATTTGCACCAACGCCACAGGTAGAAACACTAACCCAGAGCCATGGGAGAGAACTCCATACCTCAATTGTCATAAACAATCAATCACATGTAACTGGTATGCCCTTTCATTTTCTTTACAATATTTGTTCCTACTATCATCCAGTTGGTTATTTCTATCTAGAAAAAAAGCTAATATCAAAGCAAATGACTTAAAATAATTTTGTAACATGTAAAGATGTTAGTTCAATATCTATTTTGAAAAATGTTTTACTATATAGTGAAATAATGTTTTACTATATAGTGAAATAATGTTTTACTATATAGTGAAATAATGTTTTACTATATAGTGAAATAATGTTTTACTATATAGTGAAATAATGTTTTACTATATAGTGAAATAACATCCTGGCAGCTATCACTGTTTCCTGAACAGTTTATCTTATTAAGTCTTAGAACAAGCTTAAATAAAAAGGGAAATAACTATTCCCACAGCAGAAGTAAAATCAAACTGACATTTAAACTAATCCACTAAACTTATACCAAATTTATTTCTAAAGGCAAAGCCGAATTACCCGAGATGTCAAACTTAGAGTTTGCTGGTTTGGATGAAAGCAAGAAGGAAGCTACAAACTTTGACTTCAATGACATTCTTGATGGCATTGTCTTTGATGACGAACCTTGGCCCACGGAGCTAACTCTGGCTAAGAGAGCTGGGATTGAAAGTTCTAGTAAAGATCACATGATGATGATGGAAACTGCATCTGTGACAAGTGAAAACATTGATCAGGTCTGTTAATAAGAGGATCAATTCAAATTATTACCTCACTAATAAATTTGGTTTGTTTTACTTTAGTCTACCTACATCTTTATTGCTTTCACTCCATCTCCAGTAGATGTAAAATTTCTGGTAAAATCAGTTCAATCACGTATCATTCACGTATCAATCAATCAATCAATCAATCAATCAATCAGTCAATTAATGCTGTAAAGCAGTGATGATAAAATATCTCTCTTTCTCTCTGTCTGAGGCTTGTTTAATTAGGGCTGCAATATTTTGTACATTGTGCCATCTGGATCATTCTGCAAGACATTCCACTCTTAATATTTATCTTTCCCTTTCCTCAATTATTTTTTGTAATGACAATAGCAATAATAATAATAATAACAAATAATAGAAAAAATAAAAGTATCCTCCATCTTCTATGCTTACCTCTAGATGTCAATCTTAATAATTTCTAAAATATTGCTTGTTTTAACTCTTCCCCTACAGCCGGTCATTGTTGCACCAGAGCTCCTTTGTAGGTCCGACGGGTGGTACAAATATCATCCAGCTGATGTTTGCTTATTAATTTCTTTGTCACTCATCTAATTCATATTTTTAAATGGCTGCAAGTGGAAATCTCTATTGTTAGAAGTTTAATTTAAAGAATCCATTGTTAGACAACCAGGTGTGATTACTTAGTTGTAAAAATTACCAATTTTACAAGATGTTTCTCTTTTTTTTTTCTTTATCAGGAAAGCCCACATAGTTCACATTTTTTCACAAGATGATTTGCATGAACTATTTATTTCAAACAATCTTAGAATTGATTCTACTGTTTGTAATTTAAATAGTACATAGTTTTTTATACTATTCATTATGTTAAAGTTTTGTAAAACTTTGCAAAACATCAGACCCTCAACAATCAAAATTATTTTGAAAATACTATGACTTCATAAGCATAGGAGCATGTCATGTAAAAATATAAATCTAAACATAAAATATAAGTTTATTGGATACATTTTTATGATAATTATGAAGAAAAATGGTTTGTGTATCCAAAATTAAGAAGAGTTCTTAAATGTTATGTAGAGCCAGTATTAACATATGGATGTGAATCATAGACAATAGGACAACAGACAAAAAAATTACTGGAGTCTGTAGAAACGTGGTTTTACAGAAGAATGTTGAGAATACCATGGAAAGCTAAGAAGAGTAATGAAAATGTTCTGAAAGAGGTCAAAGCAAAAAGAGATCTAATTTCCAATATTAGGAAGAAACAATAATAATTTTTTGGCCATGTAATGAGAAGAGAACAGCTGGAATATATTGTAACAACTGGAAAAATTGAGGGACGAAGAGATAGAGGGAGGCAAAGAGAAAAAATACCAGACAGCTTAAGAGAATGGCTTGGCAGAAGGTCAACAACAGAAATGATAAATAACTGTCGAGATCAAAAGTTGTGGAGAGACATGATCACCTACGCCAGCAGGCCCGGTACTTGATGATGATGATTCAAAATCATTATTTCTGAAAGGATTTACTTATAAAGACAATGTGGAATATGGCCTGTTAGTGGGGAAATGAAAAAAAAATTTATTTATATTCTTCAGATCATCTTCTCTGTTACAGACCTTGTTTTCCTTTGGTAGGGGAAGAGTTAAAGTGCTCTGGAGAACTTGAATTGTGTTTGAGCCAGATACCTACCTATCAGTGATAAATGTGAACTCTTCTTGTAGTGTATGTGTTCCCTCCTTGCTTTAAAAAATATGAGGGTTATGGTGTTAGTATCCATATTTTTCAAAGACCGGTGACATATTTCATGGATGATGTGGTCAATATCACCAGACCTCCATACTATCCCAGGAAAAATTTCTAGTACCCATTTTCAGAGACTGTGAAGTCATGTTAGTCAGAAATAAATTACCACATCTGGGAATTGAAGCCAAGATCTTGTGATGCGTAGCAAGCGCACAAATCACTCATTCACTGCACCTTCCTTGTTGTAGAATGAGAATATTAAAGAGACTTGAAGTCACTGAAATGCAAAGTTTCTCTTGAATAAATATTTTGGGGTCATCTGTAAATGCCAGTGCTTCAATTTAGTCTGTACATGTAAATCAACTAGATCTTACGAATTACGTCTTTTGCCTAATAATATAATTATGTCATATACTTTGAAAATGGTCCATATCATCTGTTAAAGGGTCTGATTTGGTGATAGTTCCAATCATGACTTTATTTAGAATAAAATAATAGTACTTTGTATTTTCATATAATAATCTGCTGCATACTATTTGAATCAGTGTCATGATGAATTCATACATGGGTAAACTCTGAAGTTTACCAACTGTTGTTTTAAAGTATTACGTTAAAGATAACTAATAAATTACCACCTATTTTCTTAAATCAAATGTTATGAGGATGAAAGTTTGCAGATGTACACTAAGAGTTGTGTCATATTTTGTAATGTACACCCAGATACACTTCTTTGTTAACTGTCTCTTCTTGTTTAGTATCGCCGTGAAACGGCATTTTGTGTATGGCTAAAGAACTTACAGAAATCACTCCTACACTCTTTACAGATCACTCCTACAGACTACACTTTTTACAGATCATTCCTTACAGACTACGCTTCTTACAGATCACTCCTTACAGACTACACTTCGTAGAGATATTACTCCTTATAGATTACACTTCTAACAGACTACAGTCTTTACAGACATCACTCCTTACAGACTACGCTTCTTACAGATCATTCCTTACAGACTACACTTCGTAGAGATATTACTCCTTATAGATTACATTTCTAACAGACTACAGTCTTTACAGACATCACTCCTTACAGACTACACTTCTTACAGATCATTCCTTACAGACTACACTTCGTAGAGATATTACTCCTTATAGATTACATTTCTAACAGACTACAGTCTTTACAGACATCACTCCTTACATACTACGCTTCGTAGAGATATTACTCCTTATAGATTACACTTCTAACAGACTACAGTCTTTACAAACATCACTCCTTACAGACTACACTTCTTACAGATATCATTCCTTACAGATATCACTTCTTATGTACTACACTCACTGTGGCTAGCTAAAGAAAGAATAGAAACATTATGACTGATAATTCTAAAAGGAATGTTCTTGAATAAACTCTGGTGTCATATTTCAAAGTTTTACAGTTTAGTCCTCCGCTCTTATGTTTTTATATGGCAAAATTAAAAAAAATTTTTTAATTTTCTCGAGATCGTCTTCTCTGGTACAGACCTAGTTTTCCTTTGATAGAAGAAGAGTTAAAGTGCTCTGGATATTGCAAATGCATAAATAAGAGGGAAAATTATCCATTTTGTAAATGTGGTTTTATCTGAATCTTTATTTGCAGACGGACAATTCTTCATACACAGAGCGTCCATGTGCTTTCATCCCACCACCTCCTCCAGTAGATCCTCCGCCACCAGAGCCGCAATCTGTGGGTTTAGAGTCCTTCATGTCCACCACAGCACCAGTGTTTGTGGATAAGGCTACCATTGTTGGTGATGACAATATATCTTTAGCAACATCCAGTGCTAAAAGCTCACCTGGCAGGGGTACAGAGTTCTTCTGTGTGTTGTATCACTTGTGCTTCTGCTGTTGTCAATGTTATCATTACTACTTTCAATGTTATCTTTACTGCTGTCAATGTTATCTTTACTGCTGTCAATGCTATCTTTACTGCTGTCAATGTTATTTTTTACTGCTATCAATTTATCTTTACTGCTGTCAATGTTATCTTTACTGCTGTCAATGCTATCTTTACTGCTGTCAGTGTTATCTTTACTGCTATCAATTTATCTTTACTGCTGTCAATGTTATCTTTACTGCTGTCAATGCTATCTTTACTGCTGTCAATGCTATCTTTACTGCTGTCAATGCTATCTTTACTGCTGCCAATGTTATCTTTACTGCTGTCAATGTTATCTTTATTATAAACTATTTAGGGTCAAAGTGTCATTCACCAATAGAGCTAAAAGCTGACAATGAATCACAGCTGATGGCTTGCACCAGGATCGGTGAACTAGAACTATCCAGATCATACTCCACCTCATCACAGTGCCCCTAGAAATAAACTAATCAGTATTATATGGTCAAGTGAGTAGGGATCAAGAGGGAAGGCAACATGGAACTCACAAAAACTATGCTAATATTGGATTTTTCAGCAGAAAAGTGCAAATGCCACTTCTGCAAACCACAATACTACGCATTCATTCTAACTTTATGTCCTTTTAAGGGCAGGTAATGAAGAGGTCAACTACTTTACTCATCGGGTGAATGCAAACAAGGAAGCATAAACTGTTCATCATTATATGCCATACAGTTTGTCATAGGCTCCCTCAATGAGCTTGAGATGCTTACACAGAATAGAGATAAATGGTGAGATTTGATAACAAATCTTTGCAAGGATTGAGACTGTTAGAAAGAAATTTTCAAAACAGGGAAAGAGCATCTGAGTCTATACGTATGGACCAACTATGGCTCAAAGGGTTGATAGATAGATATATAAGATAAGATAAGATATGATTGATTTATTGCCATAGGTAAACGACCAGTGAATATTCACAGACCCTTTTTAACTAGATTTATCTATCAGTTTTAATGCTGACTTTCTTCAATGTCTCTCCTTTTAATCCAACATCTGTGTTTTAATCAGTGCCATAATTTTTGTAAGCAAAGATTTGTCTTTATAGGGCTGCAGTAGCTTAGTGTTTAGTGAACTGGACAACTAGGACAATCGGTCTGGTTTGATCTCGATCAATGACTCCTAGGATTACTCTTCCTTGAATGGGGACCAGATTTTTCTAGGAATGCAGGGCTGCCTAGTGTGATACTGAAAACATCCATAAAATGTGTAAAAAGGCACTAATATTGGCACTAATACCATATTCCCCATATAGTGACTTTATTAATTATTTTTTAAATTATTATTACTGCATGTAGTAATGTGTTTTTTTCAGCGATTTTTTGTCTTTTATAACAGTTCTTTATCTTTTGTTGCAATAAAGGGTAAGATGAAGAAGAAGCAAGTAAATTGTAATATTTTATTGTTTTCTAGCAGTTCTTTATCTTTTGTAGTATTGTATGGTTTTACAGCACAATCTTCATAACTTTCATACATACCCACAATGTTGTCTAAGTTTTTCATCCAAGCATTAAGTTCTTCTTTGTAAAACAAAAAAATTATTATTTTGTTTACTTTAATTAAGCAATATTTGTTATACAAAATGCAGTTTAATTTCTGATTTAATGTATTTGTCTGGCCTGTTTCTCTTCATCATGCCCATTCTTAGATTACTTAAAAATGGCCTCTTGTTTCTAGTACTTATCAAGAACTGATATAGCACCATGGGTATAAGGAGTGTTTACTTTTATGGTTTCTGTGAGCTTTCATGTGAGCCTGCAGCCATTATACTGCCAACTCTTCATGTCAAGAATCACATACTGAGTATTTCCAATACATTTGTCAAACCTGTTTCCATTTTTAACAATGATTTATTTCTCTTCACTTTTTGTGTGTGTAAAAGTCTTTGTATATTTTATTTATCACTTGTCCATTGCAGTATATGTATGTAGGCATTCCATTTAATCTGTATAACCTTCAGATAGAGAGAATTATGTTGCTGCCCACTTTCATTTCCCTTTACTCTCACATCCATACACAAATTTCTAGATTATTGTAAATAATGATCCATGCTATTATTTTGGACTTTCAATAACTGCATTTTTAATTAATTTAATATTTTGCACTTACACTACAGTGTCTTCTGGCTCAATGCTTGAGATGGCTCTTTTTGAGGATGAGATTAGCAATATGACATTGGAGAACCCAAGTGAAAAGGATAACAAAGTCCTGACCGATAGTATTAAACAACCCCAAATAACTACATCCCAAAGCAATATGAAAACAAAACCTATCACCTGGTCAGAACAGGCAAACTTCACAGACTCAGGTTCAGAGCCTTGGCCATTGATGAGACGAGACCAGAATTTGAGATCTGTTGGCCTAGAGACTGAATCAGAAACAAGTGGCAATGGCATTACTAGAGTCAATGAGAATCAGACCAAGAAGAGCGTAGCAACATCAGAGATAGCCACACAGCTTTTGACAACTTCTGATGATATTTCTCAGAGTAATCAAACAAATGATAGCGATGATGAAGAATATACAGAAATGATAGAGGAACTCATTATTCCCATGGGACCCAATGGCTATGACTTCTCAGCTGCAAGAAAGAAAGAAGGCTCAGACATTTGTATAGTGCATAGTAAACAAGGGAAGAACAAGAACTCTGAAAAAACATTAGATTCTGATGCCAGGTTGTCTTCTGTTCTTACCACAACCAACCATTCTCAACCATCATCAGTACCATCACCACCACTCCAGGTGGCTCAGAAGGAAAAATTTGTTCTGACGAATGATGATTTATCACATGTAAGCTTCCTACCATCAAAATTTGAAATGACCAAGCCAAAAACAAATACTTCATCCCATTGGTCATCATCAACCACAGTATCAAAACCTGGCAACTCCAACATAAAGACAATTGATAGTAAAGTATATGACAAATTTCAGACCGAAACTGCACAAAAGGGCATCACAACTCAATCAGAGACCCAGCATTTTTCAGCAACAATCAAAGAGCCCAAATCTCTGCCAAAATTGCCAACTTTGATACCTATTAAGCACATACACAATTTACCAGCATTTTTTGATGATGAATCATACAAAGATGATCCTATCTTAGCCAAATCAAGGCCACATCTTGTGATGAATGTACATAGTCATTCATCACGCAGGTCACGTATTGATCACACAGGAGGAGCTGATTACTTCAGAACTGACACCAACATTCAAAATTCATCCAATGATGGTGCTGGCTCTGATTCTGTAGCAGATAATGTGGAACAACCAGGCTCCATAACCTCTGCTTACAAGTAAGTATGGCATTATGGTCTTCTAATTCTCACAGACATCTAGATAGAATATTGCATTGTGGTTGGTTGGTTATTGAGTTGTAGGTCCTATCTATTTAAACAAACTAGTGGTTATTGGCAAGCAATTGTGAACACTTTTTTTTTTTTAACTACTGGGAAGAAGCATTTTACTAATATCACCAAATACAATAAAATTCTGAAATACATATTGCATTAGTAACGTGAACATTGGGTCACCAGCATTAAAGATTCACACACGGGACTAGCACAGATAGACACCAAACAATGGAATATGTGCAGGAGGGATTAAAGGATAATCAATAAGGCTTGAGGAGGTCAGGTTATCTGATCTGAGGCCAGGTTATCTGATCTGAAAAGATCTTTTCAAAGATTGAGACTGCTGGGAGCCATGATAGCTCAGTGGTTAGTTAACTGGACTACAAAGGACTAGAGGTAGGGTTCGACCCCAACCGACGGCTTCCGGTTCACCCAGCCTTAAATGGGTACTGGATTTTTTTCTGGGAAAGTAAAACGGCACGGGCGTAATACCGACC
This sequence comes from Megaustenia siamemsis, assembly GCA_032433765.1. Classification (NCBI taxonomy): domain Eukaryota; kingdom Metazoa; phylum Mollusca; class Gastropoda; order Stylommatophora; family Ariophantidae; genus Megaustenia; species Megaustenia siamemsis. The sequence continues at coordinate 150,417,923 of JAVIAB010000051.1, read as the reverse complement.
ACATTGCCCCAAAAATCATGTGCCAAGGGTCTGTAAAATTTATGATCACTAACACCATATTCCCTATACACCACTTGGTGCGACGTGGGTAATTTACTTTTTTTTAAATTGAGACTATTTATCTATCTATTGACCTTTCGAGCCATAGCCAGCTCATAGGGTGTAGATCAAGATACTCCCTCTCTTATCTGAATTTTTGTTCTAGCAGTTTTCAATTCTTTTAAAGATATTTTATCAAATCTCGCCATTTGTCTCTGTTCTGTGCAAGCACCTCTATCTCACCGAGGAAGCCGATTCCTGCTGCTCTTGCCTCTCTCATCAATGTTCTTCTCAGTGTCTCTCTGGGTCTTCCTCTTTTACTCTTATCTGTTGTTTCCCACATGAGGTCTTGCTTTGCCATTCTGTTATTATCTCTTCTCATCACATGTCCAACATATGACCATCGTCTTTTCTTTATTACTGAAGATATTAGTGGTTGATTGGCGATTTCTCTAATTTCCTCATTTGTTTTGAATTCGTTCCACGCTATACCAAGTATTTTCCTTAGACATTTATTTTCAAATGCGTTCAACTTTGTTTCTATATCTCTTATTGTTTTCCAGCTTTCACACTCATTCCTAAGGGTTGATAGTACATTTGATTTGAACATTTATTGAGACTGCTAGAAAAAAAATTTCAATACAGGGAAATGTAAAAGAAAGTTGTCCCGAACTGAAAGGGTCAAAAACATCAATGTAACTGATGTCTTATGATGTCCGTTCAAAATGTTTCAATAGCGTTACACAGGTAAATGTAATGATCCCAGGTTCAAAGGCATCACAAGGCAACGCAGTAACATGGTAGCCATAAACTGGACATCTTCACGATGGTAGGCTGCTGTAATCTATTGTCTTTAACGTAGCACAGGCAACGCCTGAATGTCGAGCTCTACAGCGTCTACATGTCAATTGGATACAGGCTAATTGTTTTTGGTGATTTCCTTTCACTGTCGCTGCTCGCTTTTCCCTTAAATTCTGTACTCAGTTGTTGGTGTAAATACGAGCAGACAATTTTGATGTTGATCAATGGCTGGATATTTTCACAACGTCCAAATAATAATCTTGATTTTGGATTTTTTAAAAATGTAATTAGTCTGGGATTGATATAGATAATGAATTTTAAATCTTAGTTTGTAAAATCACTGAAATAAACACAAAATTAGACACTAAATAAGTTTATATATCTTATGACTTTGAGGTATTTAGTATAAATTTTAAGAGACATAGTCTTATGATAGATTGTAAGCTCGGATATACAATAGCACTGAAGTGTGATCACACTAATGTTAATTTAGTCTTCATAGAATTCCCTTAAATATTTACTGGCTATGAGTGATTCCAAAAAATGAAATCACAGCTTAATTTTTAATGTAAGAAGTATTTCTGGGGTGTTCATATTGTATTACAATATTGTTAGTAAGCCTTATACTTGATCACAGATATAAAAACATTCTGCCATTCACACAAATACATGTTTGTTAATTAAACCTTTTTTGCCCTGTGGTTTTAAACTACTTGGAGTTGTGACACAAAATATGCTGAGTACCCAATTTGCTATGTCATGGAGTTTTCTGTTCTTGTTTTCTGAGTTTGTGAAAATGAAATTTCAGAGTATATATACTTGTGCATATGTATGTATATGTACATCTTTCTGGCATCCCCTGCACCTTCAATTCCGAACGTATGGACTACATCCCTCCTTCGGAAATTCTTGAAATAAAGTTGAGAGGGGAATAGTGCGACTGGCTAAAGCACTATCTCCATATTCCGTGCCCAGGCAGAGTAGGCAAAGTGAAATGAGGAAGAAAGCACCAATGTTTAAACTTGGCACATGGAACATAAGGATATGTGTCCTGGACTTGTTAAAGCAAACACACTGAAAGAAGGACAAATTAGAACAACAGCCCTCATAGGCAAGGAACTAAATAGATTACATGTCGATATTGCTGCCCTCCAAGAAACAAGACTCTCAGACTGTGGCTCTGTAAAGGAAGAAAATTCTACTTTTTTCTGGCAAGGTTTAAGCCCTGAGAAGCCACATCTCCATGGAGTAGGCTTCGCTGTACATAACAAATATATAAACTACATAACCACATCAAAAGGAGTGTCCGAATGCTCAATGATACTTCAGCTGCATACAAAGAGTGGATTAATAAACATCATTAGTGCCTATGCACCAATGTTGGCTGCATCAGGTGAAGAGAAAGACAATTTCTACTAACAACTTAAATGATCATCGACTCACTTCCAAACGAAGAGCTATTATACAATGTATATACTTGGTGATTTCAACACACGAACGGGATCTGACCAACATGGCCAGAGACTCCTAGAATTCTTTTCAGATAATCATCTATGTGTAACTAATACCTACTTTAATGTGAAACACAAACATAAATTAACATGGCGTCATGCTAGAAGTGGTCACTGGCACCAACTAGACCTAGTTCTTGCACGTAGGCAGTCTTTAAATAACATCAGAATAACATGAACATATCACAGTGCAGACTGCAATACAGACCACGATCTCGTCATCAGTAAGATCAAAGCTAGAAGTAGTCGTATTTACAAATCAAGAGAGCCTCCAGCAGCCAAGATTAACATCACAACGACTAAAATCTCATCAAACAAAGACATTTTTAGATATAAGTTTGAAGAACTGGTAGAAGAAGTAGAAGATTCATCAAGTGTGGATGACAACTGGTGCTCTCTGAAAACACACATCTATAATTGCGCTCTATCTACCTACGGCCAAAAACGGTTCTCAAAGAACGACTGGGTCGAAGAAAATGTAGCAAGACTAGACCCACTAATAGCTAATAAGAAAAAGGCACTACTGAACTTCAAAAATAACCCCAATCAAATCACCAAGGATTAGCTTAAACATGCATAAGCCATTCTACAACATGAAGCAAGAAGATGCACAAATGAATACTGGAACAATCTATGCTCTGAAATACAGAAAGCCTCAGACAGTGGCAACTCAAAAACAATGCATGACAATATAAAAATGGCCTTTGGACCAAAAATAACTAAATTAGTCCCCCTAAAATCCAAGTTTGGAGAACCTATTACTGACAAGGGACAACAAATGGAAAGATGGGTAGAACACTACTCCAACCTGTACCATGATAACAGACCAGCAAGCACACTTCTAGCACAACCAATATCTAAATATCCAATGTCTGAGCTGGACGCTGAGCCTACTATGAACGAATTTGCTGATACCATAAATGCCCTCACAAGAGGAAAAGCTGCAGGAAATGACAACATTCCCATAGAGAAATACTAAAGGAAAAAAAACTTAAAAGTACTACTTCCACATCTATAAAAACTGTTAATCAAATGCTGGAGATAAGGAGAAATACCTCATGATATGAGAAATGCTAAGATCATAACACTATACAAAAACAAAGTAGACAGGGGTGATTGCAATAACTACAGAGGCATCTCTCTCCTTAGCACAGCCAGCAAGGCTTGTGTGAGAGCAATGCTAAAACGCCAGCATAGACTTGCAGAACGTGTTCTTCCCGAGTCTCAATGTGTCTTCAGAGCCGGGAGATCAACTATAGACATGATTTTCACACTTAGACAATTACATAAAATTAGGCAATTACAAAAAACAGAACAGAAAATTTAAGCCTTTAAAATGTGGATTTACAGAAGAATAGGTAGAATTGGATGGAAAGAAAAGAAAACAAACGATGAAGTTTTAAAACAACTAAAAATAAAAAGATAACTACTAAATACAATTAAGACAAGACAAATTAAATTTTTGAGACACGTTAAAAGACACAACAGCCTACTAAAAGTAATATTGGAAGGGAAAATACAAGGTAATAGAGGCAGACCAAGACTAACATGGACAAGTAACATCAAAATATGGACAAGTTAATATATGACAACCTGCACCATCAAAGCAAGAAACAGAGTGAAATGGTGATCCATGGTAGCCAACCTTTGTTGCGGAGATGGCACTCGATGATGATGATGATGAGGCAATTACAAGAAAAATGCCGGGAACAAAATATGCCGCTCTATATTGCCATTGTTGATCTCACAAAGGTCTTCAACTCAGTAAATAGAGATGGGCTCTGCTGGGTGTTAGAAAGTGTAGGCTGCCCACCTAAATTACTTAAGCTGATTATGTCCTTTCATGAGAACATGAATGCTAAAACCCATTTCATGGGAGTTCATCAGAGAGTTTTAAAGTCAACAACGGAGTGAAACAGGGATGTGTCCTCACCTCCACCCTTTTTGGTATATTCTTTGCTGCCTTTTTAAATTACGCCTTCAAAAACAGCCCAGGAGATATTTACATTCGCACAAGATCAGATGGCTCACTGTTCAACTTAGCACAACTAAGAGCAAAAACAAAAACAAATGTTGCCCTACATAACGAACTTTTATTTGCTGACGATGCAGCCCTAGTCGCTCATAGTGAAGCCATCCTACAATCGTTGATCAACAACCTGGACAAAGCATGTGACCTTTTTTCACTGTCAATTAGTGTTTAGTAAACAGTAATACAAAGTCAAGGCGACATCAAACCTCTATTAATCACTGTAAAAGATTGTCCACCAGAATCAGTTCAGAAATTCACATATCTTGGATCCACAATTACGGAAACCACTTCTCTTGAAGATGAAATAAACAGCCGAATTGGTAAGGCAGCTACGACTTTTGGCAAACTCACAGAAAGGGCCTGGAACAACACGAAACTAACACTGAAGACCAAACTCTTAAAATATCAAACTTGTGTGCTTAGCACACTATTATGTGGATCTGAAATTGGACAACATACTCAAATCACAAAAAAAGACTAAATGTCTTCCACATGCGATGTCTCCGCAGAATAATGCACATCAAATGGCAGGACAAAATAACCAACTTAACTGTCCTGTAACATGCTAAGACCTCAACAACCATGTTGATGCTCAGATGTCGAAGACAAAGATGGCTGGGGCACGTCCAGCAAATGACAGAAAAACGCATCCCCAGGCAAATACTATATGGTGAACTAACACACAGAAAGAAACAAATCGGCAGACCTAAACTACGATATAGAGATATCTGTAAATCATCTCTGAATGACTTCTCCATCTGTGAAAATGAATGGGAACATCTGACAAGTGATCGCACATCATGGTGAGCATGTATAAGGAATGGTATAACATCATTTGAGACTGTGCTGAGGCAAAACTTAGAAGTGAAAAGACTCATGAAAAAGGATGGAAAACCCTGTGGATCAGTGGGCCTGACTTGTTCATTTTGTGGCCATGTATGTTTGTCAAACATTGGTAGAATTAGCCATGAGAGAAGCTGTTCGACAAAAACAAAACCTCCAAAAAATACACAATAGCCTCCACTAGACCATCTGACAAGATGAAAAGGGCCATATATGTATGTATGTGTATACTATATATGTAAATAAAAGGACAAGCTAAGACAAGTAAGTATACAACTGGGTATAGACCGTAGATTCAGCCGGAAGTGTTACGTAAAATAAGTGTAGTTATTATATGTTGAATATATTGTAAGCTTTAGAGTTCAATGCAGCAGAACGTCAATGCCTGGGAGTCATGACTCAGGTGGGCTCACCTTCCTTAGAGTGTCAAGAAGCTAAAGGGTAGAAACACATGCTTGATGGGGTAAACCTCTGATGATTAGATGACCTCCTGCTGCGAAGCTCTAAATAAGAGTTTCCTATTATTATTCCTATTATTACATGTTGGACATGTGATGAGGAGAGATAATAACTCTAATAACTAAAAGCAAAGCAAGCCCTCATGTGGGAAACAACAGGTAAGAGGAAAAGAGAAAGACCCAGAGAGACACTGAGAAGAACATTGATGAGAGAGGCAAGAGCAGTGGGAATCGGCTCCTCAATGAGATAGAGCTGCTTGCACAGAACAGAGACAAATGGCGAGATTTGATGAAATATCTTTAAAAGAATTGAAAACTGCTAGAATAAAAATTTAGATAAGGGAAGGAGTATCTTGGTCTACACCCTATGGGTCGGCTACGGCTCGAAAGGTCAATAGATAGATAGATAGATTATTATTAAAAAAACATATTCAACATAAACTGACATACAATGCCACTGATAATAACATATAAAATAGGCAGAATGTCCAGAGTTATCTTAACTTTAGTGTACCAAATTCAAATATAATGGGGAATGTGAAAGAAAATTACAAACTATTATTTTAAAATACCAAAGGATAACTACAATATATGTCAATTAAGACAAGAATGCAAAACATTTTTATTTTTGTTTATTGTTGTTTTTATCACTATAAATGGTTATGAGACAGAAATTTTGTATGATAGATTTCATTGGTTTGTTCTAAATTTATCAAATTCAGCGATGATACCTCCGAACAGCAAGATACTTTGCAGCGTCAGTACTATGCTCTTCAGGATCAGTTTCACCAGTGGCAAGAACAACTAGCCTGGAACCAGAGTCTTCTGGCTTCTCAGGCAGTTGGAGCAGAGCTTCAAACTGAGCATCTGCAGCAACTCATGGACCAGATCGCCATGTATCAGCAGATGATGCAACAGTTACAGGCTTCCATGCTTGCTCTACAACAGCAGCAGAACGCCCATGATAGTGGGCGGGATCATCTGTAAGTTAGCCTTCTGCTTCTTCTGCTGCACTCATCAAACACTACTCCCCTTTATCCTCCACTATTATAAAGACCTAACCCAAATCCTTGCTAATACTTATGCATGTGTGAACTGGAAGACAAGTAAAGTAATATAAAAGAGATTAGATGCATTTGAAAACTAGTCCCTCAGCAGGAAAGTACATTGTATACCAAGGCCTGAGTTTAAGACTAGTGCGGAAATAAGGGAAATAATAAAGCATCCAAAAATATCAAGTGTAATCAAGAGAAGGTGGTGGAGATATGTTGGCCATGTGATGAGAAGAGACAACAAGAGAATCTCAAAGGTGGCCCTCAAATGGGAACAAGAGGGTAAAAGAAAAAGGGGCCGACCTATAGAAACACTGAGGCGAGAGGCAACAAATACAGACATCAGCTTCCTCACTGAGACTGAGCAACTCACCTAGAATAGGTGTGTGGCAAGATACAATGTGTGTCCTATGTGCAACGTCTGACACTTGATAACAAAGATTGTTAGACATAGACAGTCTCCAATTTCTGCCCTGTGTGCTATATTCGTCTCAAAAAGACATTAAATTAACATACATACACTGTATTATAACATGCGATATCCATGCTTTTTTTACTTAATACCTTTGACTTTAGCATGATATTTTTTAAATACTGAGTTACTTCCCCTCTTTAATCCCTACTCACTTTGCCAAACTGGTTAGTCATTTTCAGACCCACCATGGGTAGTTGTTTCAGTTTCTATCTATTGACCTTTCGAGCCGTAGCCAGCCCATAGGGCGTAGACCCAGATACTCCTCTGATATAAATTTTCATTCTAACAGTTTTCAATTCTTGTAAAGATCTTTTATAAAATCTCGCCATTTGTCTCTGTTCTGTGCAAGCAACTCTATCTCATTGAGGGAGCCGATTCCTGACTGCTAATTTACACATTCTGTATCAGGTCTACGTTTCATTAACAAAATTATTTTTACAATAGTGGTTTGTTAAACCTCTGATTAACGGTTCTATATCAAGCCGGAGAAAAAAATTCCTCCATTTTGGATCAAACCAGTTTCAGTTTGCTACTCATATAATCAGGATTATAGAATTGTATTGACAGTTAACTGAAATTGGAAGCAAACTTTGAGTGGGGTCAGAATCACAGAGCTACAATTAGAAATGAAAGCAAACTTTGGTGGAATTAGTGCAATGAAGTCAAAGTTGGAGTTAAATATTTGGGATTGAGGTGAAGTCATTAGAAGCATACTTGTATCAGGAGTTAGAGCCCCATAGTCAGATTTGAAAATATTTTGATTGTAGGCAGAAAGTTAAAAAAAAATGTGCGATCATGGTTTGAGTTGTAAAAGTGTAGCATTAACAGAAAAATAAAATGTTAAAGAGTGGTTATAAGATCAGAGTCGTAAGAAGTATTGGATGAAGCCAAAATCAGTTTGAAAAAAAGTTGAAGATTCAGGGTCATATAGTGAAGCTGAAGTTGGGCTGTAAAATGCAGAAGATCATGGCATCAAAGATGTGAGTCAATTTTGGTTGTCCTTTATGTCAAAGTTGGGTAGAAGAAATATAGAGAAGTTAAAGTAATTTTACTCTGATTTGATTTTACATCCATGATTGTATTTCCAATAAATATTATTTGTTTGTGTGTTTTTTTAATTCTACATTTAATTAAAATCTTTAAAAGAGAAACTTTGATTTTTAACATTCGGCTTGCTTATAATGCAACTTTGATACTTTAAAATTCTTTCATTACCAGTTACATATTATTTGAAGTTTCCATATGAGTAATTAAATATCTCAGTAGATAAAAAGACAACATACAGACTTGACCTAATTTACCATTGTGTTTATTTTCTTTTCAGAGAACTGTCCTATAGACTTGGCATAATTTACAATTGTGTTTATTTTCCTTTCAGAGAACGGCCCTATGGACTTGGCATAATTTACAATTGTGTTTATTTTCTTTTCAGAGAACTGTCTTATGGACTTGACATAATTTACAATTGTGTTTATTTTCCTTTCAGAGAACGGTCCTATGGACTTGACATAATATACCATTGTGTTTATTTACCTTGCAGAGAACTGTCTGCAGAGTTTCCTGCTAGGGTGCACCAACCATTGGCAGGGGCAGCAGAACCAGCCTACATAGCTGTCAAAGGTCAACAATCAACAGTATCACCTCAACAGAAAAAACCTACAGTGTTGAAAGCTGGCAGTACTCCTTCTAAACAAAGATCAAAATTTGAGAAAGAGCTTGGTCTGAGGGAACAGTTAATGATTGCCATTAGAACGTTTTCAAAGAGAGAACTGAAGTCTGTAAGTTGCTCTTATCACACATATTTAGTAGCTTATTGCAAATAAAAAATATATTTGGATAGTCTGTTGGATATTATTCTTTCTCTTGTTGGGTACCATGGAGTGCTATTCCACTCTGTCTCTTGCTTTTATGGTGCAGGTTGTCATAAGCTGACTTGTCCATCTTTTGATGTTACTCGTCCACGTTAGTCTTGATCTGCCTCTGCCTCTTTTACCTTGTATTTTCTCTTCCAAAATTACTTTTAGTAGGCTGTTGTGTCTTTTAACATGCCCTTAAAATCTCATTTATCATGTTTGAATTGTATTTAGCAGTTCTCTTTTTATTTTTAGCTGTTTTAAGACTTCAACATTTGTTTTCTTTAATTGTATATCTACCAATATCTCAATACAAACATTAAATGAAGTAATACCAGTGACTGGAAAAGTCAGGATGTGTTAAATAAAAGGAAGGGAATATAATAATGGGACAAGAGAAGACAATGGAAAGATGGACAGAATATATCAGTCAACTCTATGATGATGAAAGACCAGAATTAAACAATTCAAATGAAGACACAGGACCACCAATAATGCAGAGTGAAGTGGAGGACGCAATTCAACACATGAAAAGAAGCAAAGCTCCAGGTCCCGACAATATAACAATCGAAGATATAAATGCATTAGGAGAGCTGGGAGTACAAGTCATAACAAAACTACTCAATGACATATATAACACTGGACACATACCTGAAGATCTACTAAAATCTATCTTTGTAGCCATACCGAAGAAGTCAGGCGCCACTGATTGTGAAGACCATCGCACTATTAGTCTCATGAGCTATATGACTAAAATATTACTAAGAATCATCATGAGACGTGTAAGAAACAAAATAAAACCAGAAATAAATGAGGAACAATGTGGATTTGTGGAAGGAAAGGGCACCAGTAATGCAATATACATCTTAAGAACATTGATAGAAAGATCTATAGAGGTAAAGAAAGATCTATATATGTGCTTTATAGACTACACGAAAGCATTTGACAAAGTAAAGCACGTGGAAATAATCAATATGCTGGAGAAATTAAACATTGATGGCAAGGATCTGCGAATCATAAAAAACATGTACTGGCAACAAACAGCAGCTATATGAATTAACAACCAAACAGGACAATTTCAATTTATAAAACAAGGAGTCAGACAAGGCTGTGTTCTGTCGCCGGGTTTGTTTTCACTTTACAGTGAACATATTATGAGATCAATAGTAGACAAAAAAGGAATTGAAGTCAATGGTCACAACATAAATAATTTACGATATGCGGATGACAGTCTTAATATCAGAGACAGAGAATGAGCTACAAGAAATGATAAATATAATAGTAAAAGAAAGCAACAAAAAAGGTCTCAGTCTGAATAGTAAGAAAACAGAAGTAATGGTTATATCAAAGAAACAATCATCACCATCATGCAGCATAAAAATAAACAAGACAAATCTGAAACAAGTGCAACGTTTGAAACACTTGGGCACAGTGATAACACAGATGGAAGATGCAACACAGAAATAAAAAGCAGAATAGCTCAGGCCAAAATAGCATTTCAGAAAATGAAAAATATCTTATGCAACAAATCTATGTCAATAGAAATGAGAAAGAGAGTTCATCGATGCTATATAGAACCAGTTCTGACCTATGGAAGCGAATCATGGACAATAGACAAACAAATGAAAATACGATTAGAGGCCACAGAGATGGGATTTCTCAGAAGAATGTTGAAAGTTCCCTGGACAGCTAAAAAGACCAATGAGAAAGTTCTCAAAGAGGCCAATACAAAAAGGGAGCTCTTAAAAAACATCAGAAAGAAGCCATCAACATTTTTCGGGCACATCACGAGAAGAGGAAAATTGGAATACTTGGTTACAACTGGTAAAATAAGAGGAAAGAGAAATCGCATACCACAAAGAGAGAAAATACTGGATAACTTGGTGTCATGGCATGGAAAACAGTCAACAACAGAACTCATATGATGCACTGTGGATAGAAGATTGTGAAACGACATGATCACCAACGCCAACAGGTACGGCACATGATGATGATGACCAATATCTAATATCTAACCAACTTCCGGTCAATATGGTGGATAGGCAGAAGGAACCATTGAGGCACTATCTGAAAAGTGTTCCTTGTTGCAGTTTCCTCATATTCCAAGTCCAAAATGCTGCCGGAGCTACTGAGTTTGGTGCTCTGTGCACACCATAAGCTGTGTTTTTCATCTGGATAGTGTTTCTATATTCAGATTGCTTACGATGAATGATGATATTGTATGACGAAGGACAATTCAGCTGTGTTCACTTTCAGTGGTAATACGCCTTATGTCTTATAATGTGTACTGTGTTTGCTATGATGGGGATTGCAGCTGCCTTTCTTGTACTGTGTTTGCTATGATGGGGATTGCAGCTGCCTTTCTTTGTTCGAATATTTGATGAGATGTTAATTCGGGTGATTCCACTGGCACGGGCGGTTGAGCAGTTATGGATTTTCATTCATTTGCAGTGATACCAGGGTCTTCGAATAACTATAATTATCTATTTGTTTATCAACTTCAACTTAGCCACATCTGATTGTTTAGTTATTAATTCAATTACCTAGAAATAATGTTACCTTCAGAAGGCAGATGTACAACAATGCTGAGGTACAAAATAGCTCAGGCAAAAGCAAAGGCAGCATTCCAAATAATGAAACAATATTATGCAACACATTTTTGTAAATGAAAATAAGAAAAAAAATGAAAAGTTATGCAGTGCTATATGGATGTGGAGTCAGTTTTGACATATGGATCCAAATCCTGAATGATTAGTAACAGTAGACAAGAAAATAACTGGAGGACAAAGACATTGTTATTATAGAAGAATGTTGAGAATACCATGCACAGAATACCATGCACAGCTGAAAAAGTATTGAAGACCTAATATTTGTAAAGAGACCAAGAAAGAAAAAAAAGCATATTTTCAATATTTTGATGAACCAGTTTTGTCATTTTTTTTACCAAGTTATGAGAAAGAATAGCAAGGATAGCAAAGAATAGCAAGGACTAAAAACAACCAGGAAGTTTCTGTTTTTCCAACCTTCTCTCTTGCCCGTATATCTATCTATCTGTTATCCTTTCGAGCCAAAGACAGCACATAGGGCAGAACCACAATCTCAAAAACAGAAACCTTGCGTGCCAAAATGGCACATATTGCAGAGATCACTGCTGTAAAATCTATGGTGCTGTTTCCATAACAATACTTTTTACAATGACAGCTTGTCTAGCCATCAATCAACCTCCTTAGTTGCCTCTTACGACATGCCTGGAAGGTCACAGTGTCACTATTCTTTACCTCCCTCATAATGAGGCCCCGGTAACACATGGGAAAACGTCATGTTGCTGCCTGTTTATGCAGCACTAAAAAGAAAATACCATCTTTATGGCATTATCCCATTTCTGGGGTCTGCTGTGGGGATTTATAGGACAGGAGAATAAAGGCCACTTGTCACATGGTGTTCAGGTCTGAGTTTTTATTTTAATAGAACAGGAAGGAAAAAAATGGAATATTTTGTAACAACAGGAAAAATTGATTGAAAAAGAGATAGAAGATGTTGCGGTGCAACATGATCGCTTATGCTGGTATGTAGATACTTGATAAATATATAACTTATATTTTCTGCATATTTTATAGAACCCAATATCTAATTTTTATAATAGGACTTGACACCTGAGTCACTGTAGCAACAAATCAACAAATAATTAAGAGTACACTATTACCATTTCACTGTAATCAATAGTCATTGTCAAGTATGGTTTGTATCTTAAACTCAAGAAAAAATTACAACTTGGGAAATAAGATACACACAAAATAAAGACAAAAGAACTAATCTCGCTAGAAAATAAAGAAATAAAAATTGTGATACAAGAAAAATTACTGGGACTAACCTTTAAATGAAATCCATTGAAGAAAACTATGTAGGTATGCCATTTCTTGAAAATGGAACCTTACTATCTCCTCTTTGCATCTACAGTAGTTAAAATCTTGCTTCAAGGAAACAAAGACCAAAAGACAAATGGAGAGACATTATGCAAAATCTCTTAGTGAAATGAACAAATAATGGTCATGTGACCCTTCTGGCACAGGGTAGAAACCAAAGCTTTATGACAAATGTGAATACAACAAAATCAAAGTGATAATATCCAAATTGTCTTCTTAATCTGGTGCTCCAATTAGTTCTTTAGTTCTGCCACTGACATGGAGTGTAAGTGAGTCTGGGCTTGTAGAAGTGATTCAATAAGTGACAAATACCATGAGCACTAAAATGTTATTTCAGTACATAGATAAGGAGTGAGCTACTGAAACCATCAGAGATTCCCTTTCATACATCCTAAAAGACTGAATACATTTTGAAGTAGTCAAGAATGCAAAAGACTGAATACATTTTGAAGTAGTCAAGAATGCAGTGATGTTATTTCTCAAACCAACAGTTAAGGAATGTATGATAAAAGATCTTGTGCAGTTCTGTTTAATAATCTTTTCTTTAACCTTTAATTATGTCACCTATCCATGAGTCACATTCTTACACCTTTGTAAAATTTATGAACCTTAAATGTTACATTTGGAATTCCAAAAATAGTATTTTCTTTGAATTTTTGCTACACAGCTGTGTGTTTACACTAGAAGAGACATGGGAATCAGATGCAGTAATTATTTCCTGGTTTCCATTGATTTATGGCCTGAGTTTCTAATACATAGTGGGTGGCTACCAAAGGTGTTGCGTTGACTAGTCACACGTTGGTCATTTGTCTGTTATTCAACCTGTATGTTTAGTTTTCTTATAGCAAATTTTATTGTTTGTACTGTGATACAAAGGTTTGTTTGATGTTTCGCTGTCTATTCCATGTTAGTAGGCTTGTTTGTTGTTTCGCTGTCTATTCTATGTTAGTAGACTTGTTTGTTGTTTCTCTGTCTATTCCATGTTAGTAGACTTGTTTGTTGTTTCTCTGTCTATTCTATGTTAGTAGACTTGTTTGTTGTTTCTCTGTCTATTCCATGTTAGTAGGTTTGTTTGATGTTTCTCTGTCTATCCCATGTTAGTAGGTTTGTTTGATGTTTTTCTGTCTATTCCATGTTAGTAGGTTTGTTTGATGTTTCTCTGTCTATCCCATGTTAGAAGGCTTGTTTGATGTTTCTCTGTCTATTCCATGTTAGTAGGTTTGTTTGATGTTTCTCTGTCTATACCATGTTAGTAGGTTTGTTTGATGTTTCTCTGTCTATTCCATGTTAGTTGGCTTGTTTGATGTTTCGCTGTCTATTCCATGTTAGTAGGTTTGTTTGTTGTTTCTCTGTCTATTCCATGTTAGTAGGTTTGTTTGATGTTTCTCTGTCTATTCCATGTTAGTAGGTTTGTTTGATGTTTCTCTGTCTATTCCATGTTAGTAGGTTTGTTTGATGTTTCTCTGTCTATTCCATGTTAGTAGGTTTGTTTGATGTTTCTCTGTCTATCCCATGTTAGAAGGCTTGTTTGATGTTTCTCTGTCTATTCCATGTTAGTAGGTTTGTTTGATGTTTTTCTGTCTATTCCATGTTAGTAGGTTTGTTTGATGTTTCTCTGTCTATCCCATGTTAGTAGGTTTGTTTGATGTTTCTCTGTCTATTCCATGTTAGTAGGTTTGTTTGATGTTTCGCTGTCTATTCCATGTTAGTAGGTTTGTTTGATGTTTCTCTGTCTATCCCATGTTAGTAGGTTTGTTTGATGTTTCTCTGTCAATCCCATGTTAGTAGGTTTGTTTGATGTTTCTCTGTCTATCCCATGTTAGTAGGTTTGTTTGATGTTTCTCTGTCTATTCCATGTTAGTAGGCTTGTTTGATGTTTCTCTGTCTATCCCATGTTAGTAGGTTTGTTTGATGTTTCTCTGTCTATTCCATTTTGGTAGGTTTGTTTGATGTTTCTCTGTCTATCCCATGTTAGAAGGCTTGTTTGATGTTTCTCTGTCTATACCATGTTAGAAGGCTTGTTTGATGTTTCTCTGTCTATCCCATGTTAGTAGGTTTGTTTGATGTTTCTCTGTCTATTCCATTTTGGTAGGTTTGTTTGATGTTTCTCTGTCTATCCCATGTTAGAAGGTTTGTTTGATGTTTCTCTGTCTATACCATGTTAGAAGGCTTGTTTGATGTTTCTCTGTCTATCCCATGTTAGTAGGTTTGTTTGATGTTTCTCTGTCTATTCCATTTTGGTAGGTTTGTTTGATGTTTCTCTGTCTATCCCATGTTAGAAGGCTTGTTTGATGTTTCTCTGTCTATCCCATGTTAGTAGGTTTGTTTGATGTTTCTCTGTCTATACCATGTTAGAAGGCTTGTTTGATGTTTCTCTGTCTATCCCATGTTAGTAGGCTTGTTTGATGTTTCGCTGTCTATCCCATGTTAGAAGGCTTGTTTGATGTTTCTCTGTCTATCCCATGTTAGAAGGCTTGTTTGATGTTTCTCTGTCTATCCCATGTTAGAAGGCTTGTTTGATGTTTCTCTGTCTATACCATGTTAGAAGGCTTGTTTGATGTTTCTCTGTCTATCCCATGTTAGTAGGCTTGTTTGATGTTTCGCTGTCTATCCCATGTTAGAAGGCTTGTTTGATGTTTCTCTGTCTATCCCATGTTAGAAGGCTTGTTTGATGTTTCTCTATCTATCCCATGTTAAAAGGCTTGTTTGATGTTTCACTGACAGCTGAAGAGATTTCTCTCATCAAGAGGAAACAAAATTAATTTCTTTAAAATTGATGACATTTTTAAAAATAGTGCCGCACTCTTATGATTGATTTGTAAATTTTACAAAGCTCATGTTGTATTTGAAAAAAAATCCAGCATCAAAGAAAACAAATAAAACCCTCAGGGGTCATCAGAAGCAATATTTAGGAAGGTATAAGGAGGGGAAAATGTTTGCTTGCAGCAAACTGTTGAGTTCTAAAACATATTTTGAATTAGTAAATTTTACAAACGTGTCAGGGTCAACCAAGATAAAGTATTTAAGTAATTTTACTTGAAAAAAAAAAGTAACAAAATTTTAATCATCATCATTTTGTGCAGTCTCCGCATCGAAGGTTGGCTACCATGGAGTGCCATTCTGCTCTGTGTCTTGCTTTGATGGTGCAGATTGTCATAAGCTGACTTGTCCATCTTTTGATGTTACCCGTCCATGTTAGTCTTAGTCTGCCTCTGCCTCTTTTACTTTGCATTTTCCCTTCCAATATTACTCTTAGTTGGTTGTTGTGTCTTTTAACATCCCCCAAAAATGTTATTTGTCTTGTTCTAATTGTGTTTAGTAGTTCTCTTTTCATTGTTAGTTGTTTTAAAATGTCATTGTTTGTTTTCTTTTCTTTCCATCCAATTCTATCTATTCTTCTATAAATCCACATTTCAAAGGCTTCAATTTTCTGTTCTGTTTTCTTGTCTAATATTCATGTTTCTGCACCATACAGGAATATTGAGAAGATGTAACATTTTGCTATTTTTAGTTTTAGCTCTGGTGTTATTTGTCTTGGTGTTAGTATAATTTTCATGCCATTAAAATTACTTTTTGCCATATCTATTCTTTTGTTATTTTCAGCTTTACATTTTACATCAATGGTTATAGTATGTCCTAGGTAGTTGTAGCTCTGAACTGTCTCCAGGTGTATTCCTTCAACTCTGATATTCATTTGTAGGCCTTGAGAATTTTCTTTCCTTATGATCATAGTTTTAGCCTTTTTGATATTCATATCTAGTCCATATTTTTTGCTTATGTTTATCACATTAAGCAATTGTTGTAGGTCTTTAGGATTTTCTGCTAGTAGTACAGTATCATCAGCATATCTTAGGTTATTGATTATCTTTCCATTAATGTTTAGGCCTGGCATCTCTATGATGTTTTTAAAGATTTACTCAGTGTATAGATTAGAGAAATCGCCAATCAACCACTAATATCTTCAGTAATTAAGAAAAGACGATAGTCATATGTTGGACATGTGATGAGAAGAGATAATAACCGAATAGCAAAGCAAGCCCTCATGTGGGAAATAACAGGTAAGAGAAAAAGAGGAAGACCCAGAGAGACACTGAGAAGAACAGTGAAGAGAGAGGCAGGAGCAGCAGGAATCGGCTCCCTCAATGAGATAGAGCTGATTGCACAGAACAGAGACAAATGGCGAGATTTAATAAAATATCTTCAAAAGAATTGAAAACTGCTAGAATACAAATTTAGATAAGAGAAGGAGTATCTTGGTCTATGCCCTATGGGCTGACTATGGCTCGAAAGGTCAATAGATAGATAGATAGATTGAACAAGCTTGGTGATAGGATGCATCCTTGTCTTACTCCTCTTTTTATATCAATGGGTGTAGAGTTCTCTTTGTTATATTTTATTATGGATTCCCAGTTGTTTGTTCCCAGTATAAATTACATATTAGTTGTATGTCTGTGTCATCTAGATTTATATCTTTTAGGCAGTCTATAAGTTGGTTATGGTGTATTCTATCAATAGCTTTGGTGTAGTCTATGAAGTCTATGTAGTCTATGACCTGGCTCATAAGGCTTATTGTTCTAAAATCACTGCATTCAACTGCACCATTATTTTTAGGCAATGCAATGAAAGTTGATGTTTTTAGTTCATTTGGTATGTATCCTGTATGGTATATGTCATTGCATATGTCTGTGATCACTTCAATGCCAAAATCTTCTACTGCCTGTATCATCTCTAACTGTTTCTTGTCAGGTCCTGCTGCTTTTCCCTTTTTCATTGTTCTTATTGCTTTTTCCACTTCAGATTTTAAGATTTTATAGCTGGACATACATTTTATAAATAGTTTTCTTGTTCCTTTCATCATTAAATAATTCTGTTATATATTCCTGCCATCTATCAATTATATCTTTGTTGTCTGTTAGCATTCTTCCTTCTTTGTTTGCAATTATCCGCTTCCTGCAGTTTTTTGTTTTTATTAGTCATTCTCTTTATTTCTGCGTGTATCCCTCTTAAATTTTGTTTACTTTCCATAGTTTCGACTTCTAGACATCTTTGGTTGAAAATTTGGAAGACCATTATAGGAAATCACAGTCTTGGAAAAATAAATGACAGAAGAGAAAGATTAATACAATTTTGTGAAGAAAACAGGCTGATAATATGTAACACCATCTTTGAGCAAAAGAAAAGGAAATTATGCACATGGAAAAGCACTGGAGATAGGAAGAGGAATTAAAATTGTAAATACAATTTCGAAAATAACACTACTCAAATCTTCTTTAATTTGCTTTATTCACAATAAGTTCTAATGGTTCACCCATTTGATATGGGAACCTGCATGGTCAGGGGAGAACTATAGAGTCACTGTCACCTGCTACACATTTCATAAGAGGTGACTAAGGAGTTTGAGGTCAAGGTCTTTATAGGAGGTACAGAGTTTGTGCATCTTAGCTGAAGCCTTCATCAGTGTTTTTACTAGCTTCATACTGGGGAATGTGCTCATGAAGGGAACATATCACTATGGGGTTGTCTTTATGCAATGGCAATGATCGGTCTACTAAACTAAACCAAACCAAACCAAACCAAACCAAACCAAACCAAACCAAACCAAACCAAACTAATTGTTATTACAATTTAATCATATTCTTTTGTAGTTGATAATTCATAAAATTTAATTTTGAACCACTTCTGTTTCAGGTACCTATTGCAATGACAAAATGGACATCAAGTGCTCTATGAAAAATACAGAAACTAAATGCACAATACATTTTAATATGAATTGCCAGGGTAGAAATTGTGATAGTATTATAAAGATGAAAGAATTCACAAATATTAAATCTTTAATTTATGTTCAGATCGATATCATTATGTTAAAAACAGTAATAATTGAAGAAAAAAAAATTAATAATATCTGGAAAATAAAAGGAGACATACAAATGAAAAGGCAGCAGATGACAAAGAAAGTTATATGAGTGTTTAGATTAACTTTACAATGTAACATAGTTGTTATGTTAAACAATATTATATGCCATAATAACAATGTAACCCCATATAATGACCATGCATCTTATGCTTTTGTTTTTTATACACTTTCATATTATGCTCAAGTATTTTATGTACAAACACATATACCAAGATCCTGCAACATTATATTAAGTCCTTCATTTAAATTAAAACCGTACTCTTAAATAAATATTAATCTTGTACAACTATTTTATTAAATCTTTCATTGCGACGTACATCCTATTTCTGGAGTCTGCTGGGGAACTATAGGCTAGAGAATAAAGGCCACATGTCCACTGAAATCACCACAAGGTGAGGTGTTCAGATTAGAGTTTATTTCACTTCTCCCTGCATTTCTCCAATAGAAAAAATTCTTTTTGAGAAACAAGTTTTTGATAATATCATGATAACTCATATCCACCTGACTGAACAACAAGAATGATTTTTATTCTTCTTGCCCACCTACCCTTGTATACAAATATAATCTGTAGCAAATACCAGATAGAAAATTAAAATCAGCCTATTCCATAATGAACTTGCAATGGTCTAGAGAAATTGTCTATAAAAGATCATGGATTATTTGTAAAGCGCTAGAGCCATTAGAGAACCACGGTACTTGCAGAAAATATAATTCAATATTCATGAAATGAACATGATGCTTAGAGCCTAATGGAAAAGTCCTGAAAGGGCCATGGTACTTTTAGACTCATGTAAAAACCAACAGAAGAGAGTGGTACTTTTAGACTCACAAAAAAGCTAACAGCAGGGTGTGGTACTTTTAGACTCATGTAAAAACCAACAGAAGAGAGTGGTACTTTTAGATTCATAATAAAACCAACAGAAGAGCATGATACTTTTAGACTGGTGTAAAAACCAACAGAAGAGAGTGGTACTTTTAGACTCATGTAAAAACCAACAGAAGAGCATGATACTTTCAGACTCATGTAAAAACCAACAGAAGAGAGTGGTACTTTTAGACTCGTGTAAAAACCAACAGAAGAGAGTGGTACTTTTAGACACATGTAAAAACCAACAGAAGAGCATGGTACTTTTAGACTCACATGAAAGCTAATAGCAGAGTGTGGTACTTTTAGACTCATGTAAAAACCAACAGAAGAGAGTGGTACTTTTAGACTCATGTAAAAACCAACAGAAGAGAGTGGTACTTTTAGACTCATGTAAAAACCAACAGAAGAGCATGGTACTTTTAGACTCACATGAAAGCTAATAGCAGAGTGTGGTACTTTTAGACTCATGTAAAAACCAACAGAAGAGAGTGGTGCTTTTAGACTCACATGAAAGCTAACAGAAGAGTGTGGTACACGAAAACCTTTGCAAAAGTTGGATAGGAAAAAACATCACTGGTGGATGTGGATTAGAAGACCTCAATGAAAGAAATAGCTGTTTCAGAGTTTACAAAAGCCTGTGATGTCACCAAAAAACTCACATTATTATGGACA
Organism: Megaustenia siamemsis; assembly: GCA_032433765.1. NCBI lineage: Eukaryota > Metazoa > Mollusca > Gastropoda > Stylommatophora > Ariophantidae > Megaustenia > Megaustenia siamemsis. The sequence goes on along the minus strand of JAVIAB010000051.1, from coordinate 150,397,482 downwards.
TATATTTTCAAGTGCTAGTAAGGTCAAGAATAAAAAATGAAACAAATTCTGCCACTTCTAGTAACCAGGAGATACTAAAATGTTTTGATGTTAGTAAAACAAGACCTGGAGAGGACAACAGCAGTAATTATATGCCAGGAAGTCAATCTTGTCATCAAGACCTAGCAGTTGTTTGAGCATGAGCTCTTCAGCTTGATACTACAACAAAGAATACAAATGTGAGTTCAAGTTGTTGTATTTGTGTGTAAAGATTGTTTGATACTTTGAGATGAATATGTCTGCAATCAGCTGCTAATACTACAAGTTTAGGAGCAGTGTTCAATCAAGTGAGAGAGCTAAGACAAATTCATGTAGAGAATGAAAATATATATATATATATATCGACTCTTCAAGTCATGACTGGTCCATAGGGCATAGACCCAGATACTCTTTCTCTTTTTCTAAATTTTCTTTTTAGCAGTCTCGATCCCTGAAAAGATTTTTTATCAAATCTCGCCATTTGTCTCTGTTCTGTGGAAGCACCTCAATCTCATTGAGGCAGCCGATTCCTGCTGCCATTGCCTCACTGATCAATGTTCTTCTCAGCGTTTCTCTGGGTTGGCCTCTTTTCCTCCTCCCTGTTGTTTCCCACTTAAGGGCTTGCTTTGCTATTCGGTTATTATCTCTTCTCATCACATGTCCACATAATTAGATATATACAATATCATAATAAATAATAAACTATCCCAGCTAAACAATGCAATGACCAAAGTTGTCCATGTATCGTTTTATATCGAATAATTAAAAATTATATTTCTTATTTATGAATTTATGTTACCATTAAAAATAAAAAGTATTTAAATTGTTATTGTTGCGGGAAATTCTATGTGTTTTACCTCAGCAAGTTTGCTATTCTTTGAGCAGTGTAGATATTGGCTACATAGATACTTGGATCTTTACAAAGCTCACAATAACAAATGTGCATTTAGCTATCAGAAGAGTGAAAGACTTTAAGAGTAAGTCAAACAACTTGTATAATTCAATTTAGTTTGCTTTGTGAATGATCATCTATAAAATTCTATATAAATCAAGTTCTGAACAATATAAATCCTAGTTTTTCAGTCTTTGAAAGGTCTTATTCCACAAACTGAACACAGCAAGACAACTGGAGCTGAAGACAATCATTAATGCAATCTCAAAGCATTTACCTAAGAGTCGGCTAAACAAACAAACTTGTATTAGCAATTTAGGCAGTCTAAAAAATATTGGTCAGAGTTAGAATATTAACATAAGAAGTGCTTCACAAGCCTTGCTTGATCTCAGTCTTTATGCTGTGTCTAAGATTGCTAAACTTTCTTTTCCAACAACAATGAAAGAAACCATTTTAGTACCAATTTTATTTGATTGCTGTTAACATGTTAGAAATATTATTTAACACAAACCACTTGGAATGTTTTTATGTGTTGTCTTTGTTTCTTTAATTCAGGCCACAGAAATATATTCTGTTTTATTGCTTATTGAGTGGATATGCATACTTTTTCCAAACAAAATACATTTTCCCCTGAAAAGTACTGAATCAAATTCCCTTTGTTGTTACTTTCTGCATGCACATGTTTAGAATCCAATGATATAGACAAGGTATAAGCTAATATCTGAGTTTTGCTAGTGTTTCCCAATGTGATATAAATTTTATAAATTGTTTATAACTGCAAAGTAAAGCAAAGTAAAGGTTACATCCAGGCCTTGCTAAGCGTATGGGAAATATGGTGTTAATGACCATATTTTTCCATGACCACAGCACATTTTTGGGCGATGTGGTCAGCATCACGCCAGGCTGCCTTTACTTCCCAGAAAAATCTATGGTACCCATTTTTAGAGACTGGGTGAATCCCAGAGCTGTTGGTCTGAAAAAAGCCACCACTTCTAGGCATTAAACCTGGGCCCTTCTGATCAGGAAGCGAGAGCAGGAACCACTCAGCCACCAAAGCTTCGTTTATAACTGAAGTCAATGATAACTATTAGTTTAAAAATGATTTGGATCCCCTAACAAATTGTAAATGATTTGGGATTTCCCACATGATAGTTAAACAAAAAATGTGTAAAGCACAGTTTGATTTATTATATTTGCATTAGTTAAATGATGAAAACTTTGGTTATTCTCAGCAACAAAAATACAATCCTGACTGAACAAGTTGAGTAAATAATTAATAGCAATAAAGGAAATATTTTTTTTTGTAAAGCTTTATGGTAATTATGGAATGAAAAATGTAGCTCACCTGGCAAAAGAGTTAGGTTGTGTAATCTTAGATATTAAACAAATATTGCTCCTTTCATTGTCTTACACTCAACATTTGATTGTTATGACTAAAAAGTTAAATGTCAGGCAATTGTAAATATGTGTTCAGAACAAACTTTCTTACGTGTTCAGACTGGGACAAAAGTGTTCATAATGGATCATGTGCTCAATGTGAGACTTTCGTATGTTTGAAGGGAGGCTTACTTGTGTTTGAAGTGAGGTGTGTTTCAAATGAGACTTACATGTGTTTGAAGTGAGGCTCATGTGTGTTTGAAGTGAGATTTATGTGCATTTGAAGTGAGACTTACATGTGTTTAAAGTGAGGCTTACATGTATTTGAAATGAGGCTTACATGTGTTTGAATGAGGCTTACATGTGTTTGAATGAGGCTTACATGTGTTTGAAGTGAGATTTATGTGTGATGGAAGTGAGACTCACGTGTGTTTTAAGTGAGACTTATGTGTGTTTGAAGTGAGATTTATGTGCGTTTGAAGTGAGACTCACGAGTGTTTTAAGGGATGCTGAGTTTTTTCATGAAAGTTTTATAAACAATATGTGTTTTGTTTATGTGATGTAAAATACTCAGTGAAATAATAGCTAAAAATATGTGTCATTGTTACTTATCATTTCTCTACATCTCTACTTGGTTATTTTGTGATTTAGTTCATTAAACCCTGTTCACTTGACAATGTTTATTGTTGAACTTCTATCTATTGACCTTTCGAGCCGTAACCGGCCCATAGGGCGTAGACCAAGATACACCTTCTCCTATATGAATTTTTGTTCTAGCAGTTTTCTTTTAAAGATATTTTATCAAATCTCGCCATCTGTCTCTGTTCTGTGCAAGCAGTTCTATCTCATTGAGGGAGCCGATTCCTGCTGCTCTTGCCTCTCTCATCAATGTTCTTCTCAGTGTCTCCCTGGGTCTTCCTCTTTTTCTTTTACCTGTTGTTTCCCATATGAGGGCTTGCTTTGCTATTCGATTATTATCTCTTCTCATCACATGTCCAACGTATGACCATCGCCTTTTCTTTATTACTGAAGATATTAGTGGTTGATTGGCGATTTCTCTAATTTCCTCGTTTGTTTTGAATTCGTTCCATTCTATACCAAGTATTTTCCTTAGACATTTATTTTCGAATGCGTTCAACTTTGTTTCTATATCTCTTGTTGTTTTCCAGCTTTCACACGCATACGTAAGGGTTGATAGTACATTTGATTTGAATAGCCTAAGTTTTGTGTTTGTGCTAATGAGTTTTGATTTCCACAACTTTTCAAGGCTTCTGAAAGACATTGCTGCTTTAGCCAGTCTGATTCTAATTTCTTTGCTCGTATCCCCTTCTCGATCAATGTGACTTCCAAGATAGATGAAGTGATCGATCTCTTCTACTGGTTTGTTTTCCATGTATATTTTGTCACTTGTTGGAATTAAACTTTTCATGACTTTAGTCTTTTCATGATTGACCTCAAGCCCAATTTTGCTGGCTATTGATGATAGTTCATTTGTGTTTTCCTGCATTTGTTGAACTTAAACCCTGTCAATTTGTATTTATCTATTATCTCTCAGATTGGCTATGGTATTTTTTCTCATTATTAACATGTTGTCCCAAATCTTGCATATTTTTCTTCTTGAGTTTCAAACTCAAATTGGCATAACTTCTGTTATCAGTAATTTCTTTCTCATCTTCCTTCCATGTCATAATGTATTCTCTCATGTCATAATGTATTCTCTCATATCATAATGTATTATCTCATGTCATAATGTATTCTCAAATGTCATAATGTATTCTCTCATGTCATAAGGCATTCTTTCATTGTAAACATAATAGATCAAACTCCATGACCACTCTTGAACAGAAATAATCTGATGAAGGACATTCAATGAATTAAGAAATAATTGTTTTCTTCCTGTCTTTAATGTCATAGATTCCCAAGCTAGTCTCCCTTATTTTACAAAAAATAAATGTACACCTATATGTTTGTCTATCTCTATTTCTAGTTTTTAAAAAGTTAACCATCACCGTGTATTTTTTAAATGTTTGTTAAATAGATCAGTGCAATCATGTATAATTCCTGGTCTACTTAATGTTAGAGCATCTTTATATTGTGAAGTTGCATGCCTTTGGGATATTTCCATGCTTTATGTTTGTACTCTCGACTTCCCTAGCCATCAAATATCATGTTATTACATATATTATGGCTTCACAAGCTTTGCTTGATCTCAATCTTTATGCTGTTACTAAGATTTCTAAACTTTCTTTTCAAAGAATTCACACATTTTTTTGTTTGTTTTCAGTTTATTAACTTGATTTTGTAATATTGTGGCTTAGTAATTAGGACACATGCTTCTGATCAGAAGGGTCTAGATTCAATTGAAATAGCTTATCAGTTAAACATGATTTGTACATGTCTTCTTTTTAGTGCTCACCTGTAGGCATGGATGCATTGTGTCTCTAGTTAATTGCAAAGCTGCAATATCTGCATCTTATGGTCTGACACACCTATTTTCGTCATATGTGCTTAACAATTTTTGTCTGGGCAGCAGCTTTATGGTCTACCCTTTTCGATTTTTAACTGCCTTGGGTCCACTATTATGCACAAGTGCACATGGGACCTCCTGTTTTCCCACCATTGTCCCAGAGAGGAAGACATCAGATTTCAGTATCCAGAGCTCAGATGAAGGTAAAGCCTTGAAGAACCCATGGATTTCAAGTGAACAGTTTCCACTGCTTGTCCCAAGATTCAAACCCAGGACCTGCATTAGGTTGAGGTCAATATCTTACCTCTAGACTACCCAGGACACATCCCCCAAATGGTTTATGTATTTTCTTCATTTTTTTTCTTGCTGTCAGCATTATGAGTTGATATAGTTTGCAGTCTTGCTATTCAGTTGGCCTTCTGCGCCATTATAAATCCTAGTGTTTCTGTTATTCTATCAATCCATCTATTTCAAGATCAGCCCTGTGATCCACTAGGTAGTACTTATTCTCAAAGCATTTGTCAATGAGTTGTGCCACATTTAGTTTTTTCTTTCTTTTTAATTGGTGAAACCATTTTACTGCTTGTTTCTTTATGTACACAACAACTGGCATTATTACTAATTTTATCTTAATAATTCACTACTGATCTTGTCTCTCCGGTTGTTTTCTTTCATGTGTCTAATGTTTGATTTTAGTGGTGGTTATTTTTCTAATCATATTGAGTCTTTTCAGGACTGGTATTAACCTCATAACATTGAGATGAAGACTGCATTGTAAAAGTGCCTGTTTGCCTCCAGGGTTATTTCTTTGTTAGACAATAGTGGTGACGTCAAATGATATGTCAACCTTTGTTGTTTCTTGAATCTATTTCTGCTGTTTGTGTGATGTTACATGTCACTAGACGTTCAACGTTATTTCTTTGTTAGACAATAGTGGTGACGTCAAATGATATGTCAACCTTTGTTGCTTCTTGAATCTATTTCTGCTGTTTGTGTGATATTACATGTCACTAGACGTTCAACGTATTTGAATTTCTCCACATGCTTTAATTATCTGCTGTCTGCAGGATTACAACATGAAGCTATTCTCACATCAATCACTTCATAATGACTATAAAAACTAGAACTAACAGCAAAAAACCAAACGTAAAAATAAAATACTGTAAGCACAGTGTAGGTTGCAGCAAACTATAGTTTGTTTCAGATTGTTTGCCTCCCTAATTCCAGTAATATCTCGAAAACCGTCTGATGGAATACCATGATTTTTTGCATGCGACCTTAGATTTTCAATGACGTAACGAATTTATCATTTAAATTATCGTATGTGTTACCGTTTCCTCAAAGCGGCAACTTCCTTTGATCTCCTTCATATTTGTATTTATTTTGACACAAAAAACAGAATGTACGGTAAATGAAGATCTTTTACACTTTTTAGAGGAAAAGGCGTAACTTTTATTTTTATATAAGGGACATTATTACTTTATAATAAGAGAGTAAGTAAGTAAGTGTTCCTGTCATGCCTGAAGGTGTATAGGGGAATAAACCGCCACAATTGCACTTTTTCACAACATGCTACCCATTTGGATTGGGCTCTTTTAATTATACAACTAATATTGAATCAAATCAAAATAGGCCGAACATTCACCGAATAGAAATTATTTATTTTAAGAACACAGAATACATCGTCAACTCACTAAAAAAACAGTTCCTGAAGTGGTCCGTATCCAGAGTTTCCAACTCCAACAAAGTCACTTCAGTAAGTTCAAACAAATGAGTTTTATTCAGAATCTGCCGAATCTAATAGACGTATTACCATTTTTGGTTGAATAACCCACAGATCATCGTTTCTCCAATACTTATCTTCCTCAACCATAACATGGTCTTCACAACTAGCCCAATAATCTTTGTCTATGTTTGAAATAGCAACATTGGTAAGCTCTTTAACATCAGATAATTTGAAAGTTTTATTTTCGGATGCTACTTGCCCTTTGATCTTTGCCCAAACTAATTCAATAGGATTTAGGTGTGAGTGATATGGAGGCAGCCTCAAACATCTATGACCATGTTCTTCAATTAATTTATCTATTTGAAATATCTTTGGCCGTTGTATCTGTTTTACAAGTGAAAGTAATTCAGGCTTGAGATACATATCGTTAAATGGTATTTGTTCCCTTGTCAGCCATGTCTTTATTTCAGCTTTAGTGCTTGATGATGTTGGAACTTTATCTTCTTGTGCCACTTTGTTATGGTAAGATGCATTATCCATGATCAAACAAGATGGTCGATCTAATAAAGGCAAAAGAGTGTCTTTAATCCAATCTCTGAACATATGACTGTTCATCTCTGAATGATAATCCTGGTTATCAGTTGACTTTGCAATAAAAACAAGTTCAGCATTCTCCACCAGGCCATTATTTTTGCTCCCAGCATGTGCCACTATAAGGCGCTTTCCTTTGCTGCTAGGTACATACCTTTTAATAGTCCCATCTAATGACTGCCATTCTTTTTCATTTGTGTGGTGGGCATTAATCCATGTTTCGTCCAAGTACACAATGTCATAATCTTCATTACGCATTTGTCTAACTTCACGTAAATATTTGCTTCTTGCAGCTACTAAATGAGGTTTCTCGCAAATGATGTTTCTTCCACAAGAATATTTTCTAAAAGTGAAGCCTAAACTCCGCACACTTCTCCATAGTGTGGTTTTTGATACATCAATACTGGTGTTCTTTTTAAGCCAAATCTTAAGTTTCCTTATGGTAACTTCTTCCCCTAAGTCAAACATTTTACAAATCTCTCTGCGGACAAGTTCTCTGTCAAAACTGTCTAACAAATGTTTTCTTCCTCGACTTCTTTCTTTCCTTGAACATTCACATTGAACATTTTTCACTGATCTATGAAATGACCGTTTACTTAAACCTAACACGTGCATCGTTCTCTTTTCAGGATTTGATATGCTGTGATATAGACTCCCTCGTTTTGCCTCTCTACAAAAATATAAATATAATTTCTTTGTAATATTTTGTTCAGTAACAAATTTCAACTTTAAACTCATTGTTAAGGGCACAACTCACAAAACACGCCTATGTAAATAATTTGATTTTGTATTTTTGGTGACGTTATACTAATGACGTGATACAAAAAGTTGACAATTTTAATCCAGTAAGTGCAAAACCAGAATTGCGCACCGAATATAAGAGAAATTTGCTACACATATGTGCAAATATTGACAAAAATCTGACATTTGCAATTCAATAGTGTAAACCGGTGCCTTTACCCACCAACATATAAAGGAAATTCCCAAATGAAGATGTTTAAATCATTCTTGAAGTGATATGGAAGGGGTAAATACTCTTAAATTTTGATTCAAATGTGCCCAAGTTTAATCATACTTTTATCCTCCTGGTAAGCAAGCGCACAAGAAAAACCAGCAGTTTGTTTGCAATGAATTTATTTTTTCTATTACGTTATGAGATTCAGTAGGTTACATGCAAAATATCAGCACTGTAGCACAAATGGTTGCTGAGCTGTGGTTTTTTGAAGTGAGGCAAAAAATCTGAAGCGAACTATAGAAATCAAAATAAGCAAAATAAGATGAGATACACCAAAGAGTTTTGTATTTGGAGAGCAAACATCAAAATTGAACAATCTTTATAGAAAGAGTCTTCATAATTGACACAGGATAACTTGAATAAAAATAGCCAAGTATTGATAGCATCATATGACCTCTTATCTGTTTTAAATATTTGTATTATTCTATACTCGTTCAATTCATATTAATAATTAATTCAATAATTTCTTATTTTTCTTTTGTTTCTTATACCAAACAAATGCCTCTTGGTGTTAGCAGAAAAATGTCAATGAAATTTTTGACAAGTCCTGTAATTTATTATAAACATTTGAAGTATAGCTTTGTCATGACTAATATATGAGAAATATATGTAAATAAATATGTATAGAGTAATAATTTCTAGATGTGTATGTTACAATACTATACTATGTTAACTGCTTATTCAACATTGGCATAATATCATTGTATGTACAGAAATAATTCCTTTTAATGACGCATCCTAACAATATATTTATCGCACAATGTTAGACTGACATTTGATGCCTCATAAATGTAACATTTTAGACATAAGATTGCACAGAAATGCAGCTATTTAGCAGCACTCAGACAAAAAACCACAAACAATAAAAGAAACAATTGGCACCCCCAAGGAAGATTGAATGCATATCCCTATTGCTAGATATTTGCCACTTTAAGTTAACAAACTCATTCATCTTGCTAGACAAGTCAATAGTTAATCTTTTGCTATTGTTGTGTTCATTAACATTATAGTTAATTTTGTTTCACCGTGTTTTTTCTAAGGCAAGGTTTATGTAACCCTTCTCAAGATTATTGTATAGAAACTAGAAGAAAATATATTAGTTTTCAATTTGTTTGACAACATTGTTTATATATTAAATCATTCTTAGAATAGGACAATTTACATTTTGGACAATTAATACTCAGACATAGAGAAAGCTGGTACCAAGTGTATTGCGCCAGTTATTTCTCATTCAGGCACTCAGCAGAATCAATTTTTGTTCTTTCTATCTGAGGTGAAATAAAAATCCTGGCCTTTCTGCTATGTGATGCTTGCATTGGTCATGTGACCTTTATTCCCAACCCCTCTGTTAATACTCCTGCAGTACCAGACATTGGACAATGCTGCAATAAATCATTTATATATTTGCCTTCTATAAAGCTTAGCCGTTGTAAATAAAAAAAGTTGTAAATAATTGATACCTTAAATAATTGATGATTAGAAGCTTAAAACTATGAGTAAATGGCTTAGTGGATAAATGTTATTTTGAATTGTTGATGCTTAGAAAATTAGTGTTGTGGATCTGTGGTTTTTAAATAAATAATATTGAGGAATGAAGCAATGTTGAAAAATGACTTAAAACTTGTTTTAGAATGACAAATGAAGTATTAAAATGAAGACAACATGTTTAACAGAAAAGGTATGTCATTCAATGATGTATTTGAATACTGTGTTAATTAACATCACTGAAATCTTAATGATATTCTAATTTATACATCTTTGTAAAGAGCCTGTTGTAGTTTTGGGGTTAAGGCAAAGAAATGCAAATGAATGCATAAAAATGCGAAGCTGCGGTAAAGCTAAATGTGAGGGAGAATTGAAAAAAAATATAGAAAAATGGTATGGTAAAAGCTTTACGTGATTAATAGACGACACAAATTTGAACGACACTCAAACGGCTCAATACGCCTTCAGCAGGAACAAACAAACAACACACACACACTGATATGTAAGTAAATAACACTAAACCTACATAGCTAACCAGTAACAAAACATCCAAAACAAAATAATCAAAACTGGCTTAAGAAAAGAACAATTTCTTCCCTGTGTCATGGACTGTGGCCAGAATGAGAAAGAGAGAGAATCTGTGCAGTTGTACGCAGTAATTACCCTGGTGGTCAAAGGGTCAAACAGTGTAAGGGTTCTAAAAATATGTGAGTGGGGGAACACTGTCTAGGTTACCAGACTACAAAGACACTGACAATGTCTATAAGTATCTAATAGGCCACACATACATGTATACACTCACACAAAAGAGAGCATATATACATCTACAAACATATCTGCACACACACACACACACACATATATATATATATATATATATGTATATATATATATATATATATATATATATATATATATATATATGTATGTATGTGCAGATATGTTTGTAGATGTATATATGAGCACATGCATATGCAAATCCATACAGGGACAATCAATCATATATGTGCAGAAAAGTGTGCATAGTGCTCCCATAACCAGAAGAATACACACCGAGATTAGCATGCATACACAAAGGAGAAAGAATAGAACAGAAGAATAACAGGTACTCGAAAGGCGGAAAGAATGATATGTCTGAGGTTTGGGCACAATAAGAAACATGTGAAAGATAAGCAGCATAGACAAAAAGAGGTATAGGAGATCACCTAATGGGGTCTAGTGGAGGAGAGCTATGAATAGCATGGCATAGTGAATAGACCAACATACCCAAACATGGGCAGCAAAGAAGACTAGCAATAGGGAAGGAGAAATTAAAGGGAAATTATGTATATGAGTGAGATACATTTATGCCACGTGGGGTCAGCGAACCAAATAGGACTATAAGGCGATTCTCCAAAGCAAACTGGCTATGGTTACTGGAGTGGCACAGGACAATACCAGTGATGCGGATGTTGTCTTTGCCCTTGTGGTCCGATTAATTGAAATGGGAAGACATTGGAGTGCCTGTATTCTGTTGAACATCTCGAAGATGTTCACAAAATCTTTCCGCTAAGCATCTCCCAGACTCGCCAATATCAGTCATGTGTCATCGTTGGCATTGTAGTTATGGTCAGACCTGTATATTTGTTAAGTCCATAATAATTTTCGTGAGGTAGTTTACATCATAAGACATAATATATATGTCTCTATATAAATATATATATGTCTTAATTTTTGTATTATGTAATATTGCTCCAGGTTAAATCATATGGTGTTATACTGGTATTAATTAAGCCTGTATGGTGTTATATTTAGAATTAGTTTTGTATGGTTCCATACTACTCGTATTTCTTCGGATGAAAGAGATGGGAGTTAAGATGGGCGCAGCCAGAAATGATAAAAATAGTGGGCGTATAAGAAAACTTATGAACCAACACAAAACAGAAGTCGTCAGTAGCTGGACACCGCAGAACTGCTGAGGAGGGGATCTGAGCACCTATGGACATGTTCGGAGTGCAATAATGATGACCTGCAAATAACTCAATAACTCAATGACCTGTTCCTTGACACTGATGAATTCTGTGAGATTTCTGGCATAAACCATGCTGTTTATCGAAACCATTGTTGATATTGCCTAAAGAAAAATGGACAACAAAGCAAATGATATTGTTTCACATTCCATATGTAAAGAGTCATCTAAGACATCAGTATTTCTAGCAGAATTTTTGTGGAGTTGAGCAATGTGAATTACAATCAATGAATGTATTCACTTGGAGCCATTGGTGGGGTGTACTAAACACTCCAAAGTATGGTGACAGCTTTACAAGGAATGAACACAACACAATACTGACGTTTCGGCCTGTGGCCTTCTTCAGAACACAAGGACAACGACAACAAACGGTGAAACACTTATTTTGTTGCAATTATTTGCCTTTTCCCCCCAATGTATTCACTTGTTTGACTCTTTTGAATACTAAAAGCAATTAAATTGTCATTTAGACCAATATATGTGCCTATATATATTTTTAAAAAAACTAAGCAAACTCAGAAAGCAAAAGGTAGCAAAATGAATATTAATAATTATGAGTGACAACAAATGAAAGAGTGTTTTAATAGTTTCAGTTGTTAAATATAACATTCATAATTTATTTTTTTATATTTAAAAAATTTAACTTTGTCAATTTTCTGTTGAAAAATAGGGCTGCTTGAGTTAATCTGGTCTGTTATTTTGTTTATGTAAAATTGTTAAATGTTATTTTTTCATTCATCTTTGAAAATATATTTCACTGTAATATGTTTTTATACCATATAACTTGACAGTAAGTCTGTATAATGTCATGAACACTTATAGCTAGATTATGTTTTTATTTTATTTACCAACGTAAGACTCATTCAGGCTGTGACATGTATTAAATAAAGAAGTATACTCAATAACTTACAATATACAAACTATTGGTATTTAATCTATTGTTGTATTGATATAATTATGCTATTAATATATATTTTATTTTTTAATTTTTTTTTTTTACTTTGCAAGGGATGCAAATGATTATTTTTTTTTGTTTTTGTTTTTTTTTGTTTGTTAATTAATGATGAAAATGGTGAGTGTTTAATTGATGAGGCTGATGTGTGGTATATCTTAAGATTAACAATTACAGGAACAACAATTAACTTTAAATAATTCAGAAAACTGAGGATGTATAAATAAAATGAAAAGAAAAATAGCTGCAGTTTTAGAAATGCTTTCTGGCAGATGAAAGCCAACAAGAATTTCAAAAGTTGGTGGCAGTCATTCAATGATTTTAGTGCTCAACTTGGAGAAGTTGTCAGAGATTGCTGTTACTCTTAAATGGTCATCTAAATTTGTTATGCTGTTGAAAAGTGAGTCTGCATGTCTTTATAGAAGTGTCTATTGCATGCCTCCACTTAGGTCTGTCTTCACCAAGCTCTTTAGAGAGCTTATATTAATAATAATACAATTATTAGAGATAGTAAAGCGCAAGCATTGTGTTGTGCAAACGTTGTGTGGTGCAAGCATTGTGTTGTGCAAACATTGTGTGGTGCAAGCGTAGTGTTGTGTATTTGAAAAGAAATTTTAAATGTTTATTTATGATGTGCCCTTCAGTTGTTTTGTTGGTCACAATTAAAACACCCATCTGTTTGTTGTATATGCCGCTCTCTTAATGGCCAAACACTGTACCTTACTTATTATTTCTGTGAGCAATATTTCATGTCAAAACACATTGTTAATTCAATCAATCTTTCATTGTCTAGACATTTCAACTTAATTCTTTTATGACATTTCACATTTGTTAAAGGCAAAGGGCAATAATCAGTGATGGGTTTTTATTTTTCTTATGACATTTGTTTAGTCATTACTTTTCTCCTTAGGAAATTTTAATTTTTTAATTTTTTTTGGTAGCTGTGAATGGCAATGCTATACACATTTGTAAGCAAAAAAAAGCACCCTTTTATTGCCCATAATTTAAAATGACATTAAGTGGGCACAGATGCTTTTTTGTTGTGGTTTATAGCATGCTGTGTTATTTGTGTCTTTTGGCCCAACACATCCGACTTTAGTGAAGCATTTTGAGTACCTGGTTACCTTTCCCTTCAGCTGTTGTCGGTGATCTCGATGCAGGTACTCAGCTATGAGTCACAGACCATAAACAGCCATAGTGCTTTAGGGATGTCTTTGCTTGCATATACAGTAGTGCATCAAGACCCAACCCCACCTTTCAGCAGTGCTTCTACTAACAGATTAACCAGTCTGGACAAACAAGATTGAAGAGGAAAGGCAATGAAGTAATCAAAAATGCAGTATTGAAGTTAGATGTGTTTGGAAAAATGTGTAATAATATAGAATGCTATTAACCACAACACAAATATATAATTACAGCTTACATCTCATTGTTTTAAGTAAAAGTAAAGTACACCCGTCACGCCAATGGCGTATAGGGAATGTGGTATTAGGGACCATAAATTTTACAGACCTTCAGCATATGATTTTTGGGGTAATGTGGTCGGTATTACGCCCATGTCGCTTTACTTTCCCATTTAAAAAATCCGGTACCCATTAAAGGCTGGGTGAACCTGGAGGCCGTCGGTTGGGATCAAACCCTACCTCTTGTCCTTTGTAGTCCAGTTCACTAACCACTGAGCTATCGCGGCTCCCTCTCATTGTTTTATAAGCTAATTATTTCTTTCCTTGGTTCGTGTATGTTCTTCCATTCCTTGGTTCGTGTATGTTATTCCATTCCTTGGTTCGTGTATGTTCTTCCATTCCTTGGTTCGTGTATGTTATTCCATTCCTTGGTTCGTGTATGTTCTTCCATTCCTTGGTTCATGTATGTTCTTCCATTCCTTGGTTCGTGTATGTTATTCCATTCCTTGGTTCGTGTATGTTCTTCCATTCCTTGGTTCGTGTATGTTCTTCCATTCCTTGGTTCGTGTATGTTATTCCATTCCTTGGTTCGTGTATGTTCTTCCATTCCTTGGTTCGTGTATGTTCTTCCATTCCTTGGTTCGTGTATGTTCTTCCATTCCTTGGTTCGTGTATGTTCTTCCATTCCTTGGTTCGTGTATGTTCTTCCATTCCTTGGTTCGTGTATGTTCTTCCATTCCTTGGTTCATGTATGTTCTTCCATTCCTTGGTTCGTGTATGTTATTCCATTCCTTGGTTCGTGTATGTTCTTCCATTCCTTGGTTCGTGTATGTTCTTCCATTCCTTGGTTCGTGTATGTTATTCCATTCCTTGGTTCGTGTATGTTCTTCCATTCCTTGGTTCGTGTATGTTCTTCCATTCCTTGGTTCGTGTATGTTCTTCCATTCCTTGGTTCGTGTATGTTCTTCCATTCCTTGGTTCGTGTATGTTCTTCCATTCCTTGGTTCGTGTATGTTATTCCATTCCTTGGTTCGTGTATGTTCTTCCATTCCTTGGTTCGTGTATGTTCTTCCATTCCTTGGTTCGTGTATGTTCTTCCATTCCTTGGTTCGTGTATGTTCTTCCATTCCTTGGTTCGTGTATGTTCTTCCATTCCTTGGTTCGTGTATGTTATTCCATTCCTTGGTTCGTGTATGTTCTTCCATTCCTTGGTTCGTGTATGTTCTTCCATTCCTTGGTTCGTGTATGTTCTTCCATTCCTTGGTTCGTGTATGTTCTTTCATTCCTTGGTTCGTGTATGTTATTCCATTCCTTGGTTCGTGTATGTTCTTCCATTCCTTGGTTCGTGTATGTTATTCCATTCCTTGGTTCGTGTATGTTCTTCCATTCCTTGGTTCGTGTATGTTCTTCCATTCCTTGGTTCATGTATGTTCTTCCATTCCTTGGTTCGTGTATGTTATTCCATTCCTTGGTTCGTGTATGTTCTTCCATTCCTTGGTTCGTGTATGTTCTTCCATTCCTTGGTTCATGTATGTTCTTCCATTCCTTGGTTCGTGTATGTTATTCCATTCCTTGGTTCGTGTATGTTCTTCCATTCCTTGGTTCGTGTATGTTCTTCCATTCCTTGGTTCATGTATGTTCTTCCATTCCTTGGTTCGTGTATGTTCTTCCATTCCTTTGGCCACAGGGCATGAAAACATTCAGGGGGGGGGGGGGGGAAATAAATGTCTTGTAGCAAGGACAACAGTTTCTCTATTCCGCTTGGACCGTTTTCTCTTACTGCCACTGTTCAACCCCGTATCTCTTGGTCTATGCCAGGTAGACATTGGCTTAAACGACCGTTCGAATCTGTGTCGTCTATTAATCACGTAAAGCTTCTAACATACCATTTTTTATTTTTTTTTCAATTTTTCCTCGAATTCAGCTTTACTGCAGCTTCGCATTTTTATGCATTCATTTGCATTTCTTTGCCTTAACCCCTAGACATTGGCTTACCTCTCTTCCCTCCCCCCACACCCCCCTCCCCCACCCCTTCCTACCCAGAGCATGGCAACACCTGTAATATTTTTTTCTAGAACCCTTCTAATCACATAAGCTATCCAGCCCCATTGATTCTAATGTATTTTAATTGTATTATAATATATGTTAATGAATGTAATAGATGCTATATTTATTTTGCATATAATTTTCTTTGGAATATTAATGAAACAAAAATCTTCCACATAGTATAAAACTATCACATGATCAAGAATAAATAAGAACATAACAAATCTATGTATGCATGTGTATGTTGTAAATGTTAGTTCATGTCACTTTTATTGATATTCATTTTTTATTTATGTTGTCTGCATTCAATCATTTACATTATCTAGCCAGTTCTATCAACAAATGTAATTCTACTGCGCTCTATAATTTGTTAAGTATATAACGCTATATTGTTATGTTTTAGAATATATATTTTTGTGTAAAGCGGGATTGTGTGAAAGTACGATCGAATATTAATTAACTCAATCATAAATTCGGATAGTGAGCAGCCCTAACGCAGAATTCGATGACTTTACAATATCAAGGCTATTAACACTAACCTGATTGGTTGGATTATCAAACAACACATTAAAACTGTCACCATGCCCCCCCCCCCTTTTTCCAATCCCCCCCCCCCCCTTCCCAAAAAAAAAAAATCCCACCAAAATCTCCTATCCCCATGTAGTTGATAATGGCCTGGAAAGACTGTCCCTGTACTAGCTACGAACACCAAATCGACTCGTTTCTTCCTAAGTGAAATTCCTGCTGGCTCCTGTGAGAGATAACATTTGTTTTCATCGTTGTGATTGAAGCCTGCTCTTTGCAACTCCATAAAACTCATGGTGAACTATCAACACTGTGCTTTCTCGACCAAATACGCAATTATTCTGACGCCAGTTTGTACTCTGGCTGAATTCCCTTTTACTTTTAATTCGTGCTAGGTACCTGGCAACTTTTGTTCGCCCAGGTCAGTTCAGTGGCGACTTAGGGGGCAATAAGGAGGACCCGTTTACATCAGTCAGTTATTGGCTACCAAGAAAATCAAAGCTGTAACAGCTGAAAGGGTCATTGTCACTAGATATACCTTTGGTAAATAGTGATGCAGTTCATCGTAATGTGCCATACCGGCTGGCGAGATGAACTTCCGGTCAATAGGTGGCAGGAACCATTAAAGGCTATGTCTGAAAAGTGTTCCTTGTTGCAGTTTCCTCATATTCCAAGTCCAGCTTGTTGCAGGAGCTACTGAGTTAAGTGCTCTGTGCACATCGTGAGCTGTTCGTTTCATCCGTTTTGATCGTGTTTCGATATTCCGATTTTTTATGATGAATAATGATATCGTATGATGGAGAACAGATGGTTGTGTTCACTTTTTGTACGGTTTCGCCTTATGTCTTTTGGCATGTGCTGGGACTGCTTTTATGGGGACTACAGCTACCTGTCTTTGTTTTGGAGATGAGATAGTAATTCGGATGATTCCACTGGCACGGGCGGTTGAGCAATTATGGATTTTAATTCGTTTGCAGTGATACCGGGGCCTTCCATAACCGTAACCGGCTGGCGAAGGCGATCATATTCTTCCACAATTCTCTGTCTAAACAGGTCATCGTTTCAATTCTGTTGTTCACTGTTTACCGTGCCGCGACACCAAACCATATCGTACTTTCTCCGTAGCCAATTTTCGTAGCCTACATTCATCTTCTTACTTCTTTGTCTGTTGTCCATGATTCGCTTCCATAGGCCAGAATTGACACTATATATCACCGACAAACACTTTTTCTTACTTCTCTCGACATAGACTTTTTGCACATGATGTTTTCCATGTTTTAAAATGCTACATTGGCCTGTATTATTCTACGTTTTATTTCCGTGTTGCACCTTCCGTCAGAAGTTAATATTGTGCCAACGTAATTGAGACTCTAAAGGTTATCTTCCCTGCCTAGCTTGGCATATGGGTACGGGACTATGGTGTTGGTGACCATATTATGACCCATTTATTACATGACCACGGCACATTTCCGGGTGATGGTCGGTATCACGTCAGGCCACCTTTACTTCCACAAAAAATCTCCCTTTTTTTAGACTCGATTTGTCACGCTTATTTTGATGTCACATGATAATGATGCAGTTAGGTTCACATCTTTGTCAATAATTCATTGATTAGTAATTAGTTTTCTTTCAGTTAGGTTCACATCTTTGTCAATATTTCATTGATTAGTAATTAGTTTTCTTTCAATTAGGTTCACATCTTTGTCAATAATTCATTGATTAGTAATTAGTTTCCTTTCAGTTAGGTTCACATCTTTGTCAATAATTCATTGATTAGTAATTAGTTTCCTTTCAGTTAGGTTCACATCTTTGTCAATAATTCATTGATTAGTAATTAGTTTCCTTTCAGTTAAGTTCACATCTTTGTCAATAATTCATTGATTAGTAATTAGTTTCCTTTGATTAAAGTTAATATAATGTTATCACTGTTTGGTTGACTTCCTTGATATAACGCTCTCAGCCTTCACAACATCTTCAGGAACCCAGCCACGTTGACTTGTTGCCTTATCTACACTCCCATTCCACCCCTGCTATTGACAATCGATTCCACTGGTCTTTTTCAAGAAAAGATTGATACAGACAGCACGAGGGCGCCACCATCAGAATATAATCATTCGGTTGAGCAATTAACAAAATCTTCCATTCTGTTTTCCAGTAGATGCCTCTCGACCATCCGCATAATTGACTGTTTTCATTCACTGTAACATACTGCAATACTCGCGGCTAACTTGTTTAACACAGACGTGCTATAGCACACTCGTGGTTAGCTTGTTTAATACAGACGTTCTATAGCACACTCGTGGTTAACTTGTTTAACACAGACGTGCTATAGCACACTCGAGGTTAACTTGTTTAACACAGACGTGCTTATAGCACACTCGTGGTTAGCTTGTTTAACACAGACGTGCTACAACACACTCGTGGTTAACTTTTTTAACACAGACGTGCTATAGCACATTCGTCTAATTCACACTGTACTTATTATAACATTGACCAACCGATCCTCACTTTTTTTCGTTCATTCTTTGCAGCAACCCATCGTTATGGTGTATTGTCTCCTCATTGAATATTTTTGCTGTTTACAGCATAAGTTGTTTGTTGATCCCGAAAGAATTCAAGGGGATATGAAGATCTGTCCATACAGTATCATATTATGCCATAACATTTGGAGATTGGTTGGTCTCGAGGTAAGACGCCGGTCTCGAGACAGAGAGGTTGTGAGTTTAAATCCCGCTGCACCTTTTGGGATTTTTATTTATGATTTCTCTCTGCGGCAGCCACCACTGGTCTCAGCAGCGAGGCCCGGCTTGAAAAGTCAACTACTCATCGACGGGAAAAAATATGGGTACATCAGAAGTCGGAGTTATCTGCCTGTGCGGCGAGGGACCCCTGTGCATACGGTTGGCAGGGAAAACCGGATTAACACGTAACACGCAAAAATTCAATTCTAGGGACTTCGCCTGAGGTGAAAGCTGGCGAATGCAAAAAAAAAAAATAATAATAATGAATAAATACAAAAACACTACTAACTCTTGTTTGTATGTGTGCTTTTCATGTTTATTTCTATAACTCAATCATATACCTTGCGGCAATACGGCTTCTTGTTATCTCATATACATCATACATTCCGTGAGCAGTATGCACAACAATTTACATGAATAAAGTAACTTGTACAAGAAAGAAATATGGAACTTGTTCACATTACGTTGCTGTGGTTGATTGAGTTCAAGATTAACAGAATCGTAAACAAGATGGCATGAGTTCGCAGGTGAGAGTGTATTATGTGTTAAATAGAGACTGAGAATCTGAAAGTAGAACGAAGCTGTCAAACAAAATGAGAAAGAGAGAGATTTAGAGAGAAAGAGATAAAGGGATTAATGACGAGAGGGAAAGAATCAAAAAGACCAGGAGCAAGTCTCTTTAGTCACTCCTTCCAAATGTTCTAAATCTCTTATGTTACGCAAGTGTTAGATCCTGTTTGAAACGAGGAAAGTAATGACCATTAGCCACGCATGCTGGATATTATGTTTCTTCAAAACCTTCAATCTCTACAGGTTGATTGATCTCAGTTGCTGACTAAGAAGCGATGATTATTTCTTCCCGAGGCATGGCAATAAACTGCATATTTGTTTTGGCCTGTTTTAGAACTTACTCGTTACTATTTTTAGCTGCCCATGATCTTAATCTCAGTTTTCTTTCCAGACCGCATGTGTGTAGAAGATAACTCCAGCTTCATTAAATACCAGCAATGTTTGGAGTTTATGGCATCATCATGTGCCATACCGGTTGGCGTAGGCGATTATATCTTTCCACAATTCTCTGACCAATCAGTGTGACGTTTCAATTCTGTTTTTTTTTTTAATAATATATTCTCTCTTTGTCTTTCGCGATTTCTCCTTACCTGCGTTTTGCCAGTTATAACTGAGTATACTAACTTTCATCTTTTCATGATGTGGGCAAAAATGTTTCTTTCTGATGTTTTTAGGAACTCTCTTTTTTGTGTGTTGACCTTTTTGAGAATATCCTCGTTGGTTTTGTTTTTAGGTCTCTACGGAACTCTAAACATTCTTCTGAGAAATCACATCTCTGTGGCCTCTAATCATCTTTTTAGTTTAGGCAATAAAATAAAATCGCACATCCTATAATGATGTTGTTCTGTGTCTTAGGGTTTCCTAGGGTTTGGGCTCGAAGCACCAGATTCTAGTATTAGAAGACTTGACATGGTTTTTTTACATTTGTCCCAGTGCCGCTATATTTACTGTATTGTTTCAGTTTGATATATATATATATATATGTATATATATATATATATATTAGAGAGAGAGAGAGAGAGAGAGAGAGAGAGAGAGAGAGAGAAAGAGACAAAGCACTTCTATATTTTCAGCTACAGCATTTCTTATGCTATTTTATAGATTTTAGTTTGTATCATATTTTTTTTTTCCTGAAGAAAATCTGCATCGGTAACGTGGTAATTTTTGGGAGGAGGTAATAATATAAAGTTGATAACATACCTTTGCTATTGTTGAAGTTCTAAATTCCCTTTCATCAACTTTACAGCAAAACCCCAAATTCGATTCTATGTGAAGCAAAGGTCCTTTAAATAGTAAAGAGGGTCAAAATAAAGACTTGAATCAGCGTCTTAGTACGCGCGTTTTAACCCATATGTGCTCGGCCACCTATCCAGAAGTGTTCGGAGACACCTGGATAGTGTCGCTTCAAGCATTGAAACGCACGATGCGAGGTGACATTCCTCACCTCCCAAGAGTAATACCCAGGTACCTATTTCTGTCAGCGGCTGGGTCGATCGAAGGATTATCTTTATCTAACCACGAGTACAATTAACACTGCTCCCAGAGGGAATCAAATACGGGTTGTCCAAACGCCGGTAGCCCAGTCGGGCGGGTTCCCAACTAGACTACCGAGGCCCACCCTCCCCCCCCCCGAAAAAGGTAAAGTAGTAAAGAAAGATAGTCATAACATCGTTATATTATTGTAGTTGTGGGGCGTTTTCTACCCTCCATGCACTAGGTTTTTATAGTTGAGGAGTTACTTGCCGTTGTTTATATCTTTATCAACCTTTCACCCGTGGAGAGTGTCATACTAGAAGCTAACTAGAGACTATTCAAATGCAAAGTTAGAGCTCAAAATACTACTCTACACTTCTCTGTTATCAGTGTTCATGTGTAGGCGGCATAACCAACGGAAAGCTCGTAGAAATGTGCAAGACTTGATTTCCGGTCGTCAAAAAGCATGTCACAGCACAACGTTTGCTTATCACGAAAGCGGTAATGGAAAAAAAAACGAAATGTAAACTAACTGGCTAGGGCTCTTTAAGCAAATACCGCGGTAAACCATCAAATGAAATTTGGTTTTCAGATTACTGAGAATTGTCATTAGTGCCAGTTTTTTTTTTTTTTAGCAATGCTGAGACATGCAAGACTAATTTCTATATTGAGAAAATCCTTATATAGAACGTCAACTATTTTTTTGAAAGGACAAATCCAAAATGGTATATGAAAGCACACACAGCTTGTATGATTTTATGAAAATTGAATTTTTTAATTACGTTCTTAAATATTCAATATCGCTTTCCTACCAAGGTGTTCTGAATTTGTTTAATTTCTCGAAAGTTGCCGAATTAAATATTTTCTTGAATTTGGTTCCACGTTGTTGACAGTACAAGAAAGATTGTTAAAATTAATGAACTTTTTCTTTTAAATTAATTATCTTAAGAGAGTTATTACCCCATTATTCCATTTGTTTGTTCTTTATTTATAAGTGTTGAGGATTAACTTGAAGGCTGCCAGTAAATGACGTATGTCGATTGCTGTCAACGTGCTGTGCACAGGTTATGGCTTAATTTAATCCAGAGTGGATTAATTAGTGAACTGATTCAAAAAGGGAGGGGAGGGAGGGCGAGGCGTTGGGTGGTCTAGAGGTAAGACTTCGTCCTATTGACTAGAAGGTCACCGGTTCGATTCCAACTACTGCGGGAGATTTTCAAAAATCAAATCCGTGGGTTCTTCGTGGTTTCACCCTTCCCCAGTCTTTGTGTAATGAGGTCATTCGTGTAATAATGAGGTCATTTGTGTAATGCGGTCATTTGTGTAATGAAGTCATTTGTGTAATAATTAGGTCATTTGTGTAATGCGGTCATTTGTGTAATGAGGTCATTTGTGTAATGCGGTCATTTGTGTAATAATGAGGTCATTTGTGTAATGTGGTCATTTGTGTAATGAAGTCATTTGTGTAATGAGGTCAGACATCTAGTTTTCTATGAAAACGGCAAATAAAAAATAATTTTAAAAAAAAACATGAGGTGCAGTGTGCAGCACTTTAAAGTAGTTCTGGTATTTGAATATCTAAAAGATTAGGACACAAATGGCCGCTGCCTGGGCAAAAAGAATCTACTTAAAAACGTCAAAACTGGAGCTAGAGTAGACTAGCTCTGAAAAACGTCAAAACTGGAGCTAGAGTAGACTAGCTCTGAAAAACGTCAAAACTGGAGCTAGAGTAGACTAGCTCTGAAAAACGTCAAAACTGGAGCTGGAGTAGACTACCTCAGAAAAACGTCAAAACGGGAGCTACAGTAGTCTAGCTCTGAGAAACGTCAAAACTGAAGCTAGAGTAGACTAGCTCTGAGAAACGTCAAAACTGAAGCTAGAGTAGACTAGCTCTGAGAAACGTCAAAACTGAAGCTAGAGTAGACTAGCTCTGAGAAACGTTAAAACTGAAGCTAGAGTAGACTAGCTCTGAGAAACGTCAAAACTGAAGCTAGAATAGACTAGCTCTGAGAAACGTCAAAACTGGAGCTAGAATAGACTAGCTCTGAAAAACGTCAAAACTGGAGCTAGAATAGACTAGCTCTGAAAAACGTCAAAAACTGGAGCTAGAGTAGACTAGATCTGAAAAAAGTCAAAACTGAAGCTAGAATAGACTAGCTCTGAGAAAGGGCTGTAGCGAATGCAACGTTCTGCAAAGGACATGCGACCTGAAGATGATGATGAACTAGTTTTAATGGCACAAACAGATTCAATCTATTTATTTGGGCTTGTTGATTGTCTAGAAATAGACAATCGATGGGAATTGTTCACTCTGAATTCGTGATTTCTTTGCGGTTGTTACCTTCCTCCATCTCTGAATAGTGAGATCCGATGTTTATCCCTCTCGGATAACAACGAAAAGTACGAGGTCCAGTAGACACTTTGAGCACGTTAAGGAACCGTTGGCAGTTAACAGCCAAAAGGAGTAAGCCCAGCGGCCTCTGCTCGGAAAAAAATTGTAAAAAATTAGGAAAGAAACTACACAAAACGTCATATTCTCGACGATAAAAATTGTTATATTTCTGAAATCGCAGGTATCTGCCTAAATGGCATGGGACACTAAAGCACACAATGTACGCTCCGTGTATACTGGAAGCAAAAATAGGTATTCAAGAAAAATTGCACCTCTTTAAATAATCTGACATGGCTACGGAGACTCTACAAGAGGTTGCTGAAAGCAAAACGAACCAGCTACGTTAATGAACATGATGACGTCAGTTGTGTCTAATTGTAAGTGATGAGCTGGAAAGTAATCTGGTTACTTAAAGGCATTACTGTATCATCTCAACACACATTGCGACAACAATCATATTATCAGTTTGATCGAAAGATCATCTTCGTTGCGCAACGAACAACTGCTATGGTGTCCAGATCATGGCCGAACCTTATTTTCTAGACTTTAAACAAATATCATGTTTTAATGCAACACATTTCTCATATTGGCTGCTAAAAGTTACAGAACCCCCCCCCCCCCCCCCCTCGTGATGTCATGAGGCAATATGGCGGCGCTCGCACAGGCTCTCTATGTAGACTGGCCATGCTCAGATCCATTTCTTAGCACGTTCTCCAACGTGAAGCACAAATCATGGTTACGTCACAATAAACTTCACACAGAAAGTGGCCAGATGAAATGTCCGGACATTAATAGAATTGTAAATACGATTTTCAAGCACGTCTGGCTATTTGTTGTCATGGAAGCGGCCGTCATTAATTATTACGTAATGTTGATGTCAAGTGCTGGCCAGCAGGAAATATAAGGTGTCTGGATTATGTCAATAAAAATGCCTGCTACGTCACAATTATCGCTGCCGGTACAATACATGCAATTTTAAGAATTTACTTCTTTCTTCCTACTATTTGAGATGAGGAGATATGCGTTAAGAGCAAGTAGTGGGGTGTAACGTACGCTCCTACAAGGTATTATAACAGCTTTACAAAACAGTAACGCAACAAAATACAGATGTTTCAACTTTCATGAGGCCTTCAGAAAACGAGCGCAACACAGACGGACACGGGAATAAAGATAAACTCAATTACATATAGAATCAGGAGGACAAGTAGATCAAAGAGATATAACAAAAGGGATAAAAAAAAGTAAATTATTAAAATAAAACGGAGATGTACTACATATTGAGGGAATACAAATTGATATGTTCAAATAAGTAAGCTAAACATATTTTAAAATCAATAGGAGATCAGCTGAAACGATCCAGAAACAGACACCGATGACTGTAAGTCGGATGTGGGTGTGATAAGACGTGAGGGAGAAGGAGGAAAGCAGTCACATGATTAGACAAGAGTTCTTATAGGAGTTGGATGTGATAACTAGGTGTGAATAGTGGTCAAGAATTAGACGGGTATCGGCTGAGATAGAGAAATGTTTACTGGTGCGATCTACAAGGCGGAATGGGAGGGTAGTCTGTCTGTAAGAAATAATATAATAACAGCTATGTGAAAATGGAATAAAGGGAAAAAGAGAGAGCAGGTAGTACTGGAATATACAGTGAAAAGAAGAATTTGGCAGAATAGGTATTGATAAGGATTTTGAATATACGTTGGTAAGAAGGGACCGTAATTCCTGTAGATGGGTGTCAATGCACCTACAAAATATGTAGTGTAGACCCGGAGTATAGATAGGGAAATCACGTCAGGGTGTAAGAGGCCAAAACAGTAGAAGGGGAGAGAAGAATGGAGAGGAAAGGGGGAAGTCGGAACGGAGAAAGGAATGACAGGAGGAAAGAGGAGGGGGAAGAAAATAGGAGAGGGGGGGGGGTAAATTAATAAAGATGGGCGTTAGCTTTCTGAGATAGCTGGTTGTGTAGATTCAGTTTTGGTAATTTTGAGCAATAACTTACCGTGGAATCACATCTTAAATAAAAATGTTCGATATTGTAATATCATCATCATCATCGAGTGCCGTCTCCGCAACGAAGGTTGGCTACCATGGATCGCCATTCCACTCTGTTTCTTGCTTTGATGGTGCAGGTTATCATAGATTGACTTGCCCATCTTTTGATGTTACTCGTCCATGTTAGTCTTGATAGTTTGCCATGTTGTAAAGTATCTCATCTCATCTAACGTTGTAAAGTATCTCATCTCACCTAATGTTGTAAAGTATCTCATCTCACCTAACGTTGTAAAGTATCTCATCTCACCTAACGTTGTAAAGTATCTCATCTCACCTAACGTTGTAAAGTATCTCACCTCACCTAACGTTGTAAAGTATCTCATCTCACCTAACGTTGTAAAGTATCTCATCTCACCTAACGTTGTAAAGTATCTCATCTCACCTAACGTTGTAAAGTATCTTGTTACAGCGTTGTGATGTTCTTTGTTATATTATATCTTTATCTTTATATCGTATAGTGGCTAGTACTTCAATGATCACAGCACATCACAGCATTGAGGTAACATGTAACAGATAAGATCATGACAGAGTCGTTTCCTTTAATATATAATGATAATCACATTTATTGAATTTTCTGCTGGCACACATGATCTATAGTCTTGGATGCAACGTTTAATTAATGTCACACAATTTGTTATAATTTATCTACTTACGACATGTAAGATGAACACACAATTCTTGAATTAATCTTTCACTGTCTTTCAAAGCTACTTCACACCTATAATTATAACTTGTTGATTCTTAACTGACTTGGCTAACTCAAGACTCCTACTCTTAACTTTCTCACTGTTCTGACTCTAACTGTTTCTAAACTGCTTCTTGTCTAGATGTTTCTACTCTAACTGACTTAGTCTACATTCTACTTTTTCTCCTAAAATCTCTGGCTTAACTTCTTTGTCCTAACTCCTTGTTCTTCCTGTTAAACTGTTGTGCATGACTTTAAGTACTCCAGCTCTCGCTCTACGTCTGAACGTCCGTAACCAATCAGATCGTCGCACCTGACCACTAGCGACTCTCTCTCTGGTCACCCTGCAGTACCCGTGTCCGATGACTTGCTTATTCGGTGACTAACACCTGAACTTTCCCAAATTTGGACAAAACATCCTGTTTCCCCGAAATCTCTACGCCCTATTTGGGATAATATTACTTCATCCTGGTAGCTGGATGACCACTTGACCGTTCCATGACTTTGACAATAACAACTTATTTATCAGCCAGGCCAAAGTCATGGGTTTCACATGCTAAGTGCGTGATCACCCACAATAACAATGAACTTGCATGGACATTCGTGGAGATTCATGGAAAATCCCCTTCAACTATTATCTCAAGGCCAAGTCTCAAGCCCTCTCTACTTCGGTGGGTGTCCACTACCCACTCTCTACAACTTGTTATCCTAATGTGTATTCTGGAAAATCTATACTTAAATTCTGCTGGTCGCCACTATATGATACTGCTATCTGTCTCTTGAGAAGCGGTAACAAGCTCTCACTAGCTTAACTGTTACATTATCTCCCTTCACAATCTTGAGCCATCAAAAAAATTGTAACAGTAGTATGTATGTAACATCATTAAGATATGACTATTAATCATAATAGTAAATAAAAAATTCTAAGTTACCTAAAAAAAATTCAGTACAATGTTCCTCTAAATAATTGTCACCATACAACATTCATTCTTTAATAATACATAAGCATCAACACAATCTAGGAGACAATAAGGTACTGAGCAATAAAAATTATTTGTAACAAAAAAATGTAACATTTCCAAGGGACTTAATTTTTCAAAATATGTCCAGTTGTGTCCCCTGATAATAAAAAAAGTCAAGTCTTCTTGAGCATTCTAACTACTTCTGATGACTGATTGCCAGCTTCTTGAGGAGAGCTACATTACAGGCATCAGCAGAACCTCTGTCGACTGGCATCTGTGATCCCAGTATCAGAATCTAAGAATAAACTCATACAAATAAACCATTTACAACATTTATTATCATGCATCATTATTGCGAGTCTTTATGCTTTAGAACATATCCGCTCAATTGACATAGAACATATATGACAATACGTAGACAATTCACATATCTCCGGAGACCACAATCACAACACGATCACCAACCACACTTAGCTTGAGCAATAATATATCAATATACCTACTTATTTAAGCCTTATCTTTATTTACAACATACCTTCTTTGAGCCTCATTTTAAAACTCAACTTCTTCATGATACTCTCTTTTAGTATCTCCTCTCTACTCTCAATATCAGAATTATCTGGATACAGTCCACTTGACAGCATCTGCTAGTCATTAATTTGACTCAGAATGATCTGCGATTATTCCATTAATCTCTTGTATTCACACAGGACTACTATTTAGTCTAAATAAATTCTGGAACTCTCTCTCAAGTTCCATCTTTTTCTATTCCTCATAATGCTCTATTTCTGTGTATGTATCTTCATATGTACAAACTTTGTCATTCGACAACAGAATATATATATCGCATCAACCTCTCAGGTTCTCATTACTTCTTCATCTCACTATCTTATATAGCTTCTCTTTTCATGTAACTTTTCTATGAGTTATCACTCAGTTACATGATTAATTTCACAACTTAGAATTCTCCTTGAGGTTCTCTCAATAATTCTCTCATTTCTCTGACTTCTTGTAAGTCTCCTATAATTCCCTCATGTAACCTTTCTATGAGTTATCACTCGGTACATGTTTCACATGAGTCTCTTCCAGACTCCTTTTCTCATGATACTTCTCCTAGTATCACCTTTATCACCAAATTTCCTTTTAGGTCTCACTCAACACAGGTTATCACTTTGTCTTTTCTCATTACCTATTATTGGTCAGTTGTTCCTTGGATTACCATCCAACTTCGCCAGTTTAAGAACTCTGACCAACTCGTAGTTAGTACATATGTTTCATCGATACTCCTCTAAACTCTCTAGTTCATCTGAGGTAATCTCTCTCTAATTCCTCAGCTATCTTGTCTTCTATATTCTCTTGACACTACTTCTCCATATCTATTTATAAATCACATCCTGTGTACATAGTGTATATTATTAATATTAAAATAATTTATCCTTCTAATTAGTGAGTCATTACATCTCCATGGGATGTTTACCCTTACTCTTGCTGGCATGCTCCAGGAACTCGCTCATTCTTCCTAGTCTGCGAGCAAAAAACATGTCTGTTTTTACACGTTCATCATCTTGTCTTTTTCTTTCTTCTATTATTTTAGTCCTTTCAGGGGATCCCAGTGGCCAAAACACTATTCCTGAATTAATATCTTCCTTTAAATCATTATCTTTACTGACACAAACTGTAGCAACTTGTCTATCCTTTTTCTTCTTTGTCTTTGCTGTACATTTCTTGGAGGATTTCTGTCCTGTCGTATCACCTTGCGAGCCTTCCGATATTGTTACCTTACCGTCTTCTATCGTCGTCCCCCAATACTCTCTACGGATTTCATCATTGTCACTATCATAATCTACTGTGCACTGGTCTGGGTATAGTGGGTGCACATAACGTGGTCGATCTGAATCAGCAGGCCACAAATCAACGTCTGATCTTGATGGAATTTTTCTGGTTCTCACCGACTTTTGCCTCTCCGGATGGACCTTTACTTTCTGTCTAACATCTTCTGTGTCTGTCATCTTTGAAAATTTCTCTTGAAGCTGTAGTTTTTCATGCGTCAGTTGTCCAATATATTCCTCCGCCTCCATTATATCATTTTCTATTTTGTCTACTTCTTTCTTCAAGCCTTTGTTCTTCGTCTTTAAGCTATCAACTGTCTCTGTCAACTCTACAATCTTTTTATTATTTTTCTCATTAGTTTGCTTTAGTATCCTAATCTCATGATCTTGTTTTATTAATTTCTCATTTAATTCTTCTATTATTTTGTTACTTTCTTTATTCTTCTCAATCCATTTAGTTTCATATTCTTGCCATGTGTCACTGTCACTACCTACACAGGCATCTATATAAGTCTTTAAAATTGTAGTCTCTACTTCAGTCTGTGTACTCCTTGTCTCTTGTTCAGTGTCTGTCTTTCTAATAATCTCTTCTCTAATAATTATATTTGTTTTTAAACTATATAGTCTATAGTCTGGTTTAGCGTATGTTATTGGATTAGTATATGTATGTTTTTGTAATGGCCTATAAACCTTGACTATAATCTTACTATTATTTATTGTGTGCTCACTATTCAAAATCTTATTGACAATGTTACTATCTCTGTATAGAATTATAGCTCTGTTTGTCTCTTCTTCAGGCCTATCAATTAATTTCACAAATATTATTTCCCCAAAGGAACTAAAATAATCTCTAATAATTATGTCGTTAATGTTTTTATTTAAATTTGTTATCAATATTTTACAGCTATTAGTATTTATAATTTGTTTACTGTCCATGTCTAATTTTAATATTAGTATAATAACTCGTGTAAATTTTAATATAACTAAGTGATGACTACCACCACCGACTAGTCGTGAAGGATCCAACTGTTGAAGGAACAAAACAATTACAATTTATTATATGTTATAAAATATAAGACTATAAAATATCAGCACTTTATGACTTTATGAACACCTCAGTTTCTGAAATAAATAGAAATTTATTATTTAATTTCCCTGTGAAATAAAACAATGTAGTATAGAAATTATTATTATTTAATTTCCCTGTGGAATAAAACAATGTAGTATAGAAATTATTATTATTTAATTTCCCTGTGGAACAAAACAATGTAGTATAGAAATTATTATTATTTAATTTCCCTGTGGAATAAAAACAGTTTAACTTTGTAGTATAATATCAGTAATCAATATATATTAAATTATAATCTTATGTAGCCTTCATTCAATATATAAATATACTTATTTTTAAAAATACAACCAGCATAGTTAAAAAAATGGTTTACACGACAGTATGGTATGTAGTATGTCAATTTACTAATAATAATATTTTAAAAATAATTATTTAACCAAAATTAACAACTTTAAAATTACAACCTTTAACTACTTACTTAATAATTTAATTAATTAACTACTTAATAAATTATAATTAATTAATTATTGTTTCTCAGCTCTACTACTGACGATCAGCGGATCAGTCTCCTTGCCTTCTGGTCTAAATGTAAATATATTTTAATTTAACAACACTCGCGAATGGCCATTATATCGTAACACTTTACTAACACTGTTTTGTTATTGATTCAGTTTCTCTAAATAGACAATACTACACCACTTGAAATTATTAATTATATATATATCAATCAATAACAATTCCCAATAAATTGACACATGTGGAATTCAACACGTCGAACAATTTCGTCGACAGTTATCGGTCCTTTCTACACACACAATAATGACGTTTCAAAACAACCGGGTTGGGTCAAGGGTCGGCTTATTGATGAAGTGAAACTTGAAATTCAGGTGGACGAAATTATGTTTGACTTGACACCGACAGGTAATATTGATAGGCCAGATTTTAAGCTGACCAGAACTTTTGCACGAAGGACAGGTATTGCTAACCCATAAAGTTGCCAATTTTCTTATTGATGATCAGTTGTATGTTGACAAAATAAATCTAGTGCCGCTCTTGTATTGACACCGGTACATTTAGACTTGTAACAGCGTAATTTGACTTTTTGACCTGAAGGACGGGTACTCTTGATTGGTAAAATGACAATCTCAGTGAATTAATCTTTCACTGTCTTTCAAAGCTACTTCACACCTATAATTATAACTTGTTGATTCTTAACTGACTTGGCTAACTCAAGACTCCTACTCTTAACTTTCTCACTGTTCTGACTCTAACTGTTTCTAAACTGCTTCTTGTCTAGATGTTTCTACTCTAACTGACTTAGTCTACATTCTACTTTTTCTCCTAAAATCTCTGGCTTAACTTCTTTGTCCTAACTCCTTGTTCTTCCTGTTAAACTGTTGTGCATGACTTTAAGTACTCCAGCTCTCGCTCTACGTCTGAACGTCCGTAACCAATCAGATCGTCGCACCTGACCACTAGCGACTCTCTCTCTGGTCACCCTGCAGTACCCGTGTCCGATGACTTGCTTATTCGGTGACTAACACCTGAACTTTCCCAAATTTGGACAAAACATCCTGTTTCCCCGAAATCTCTACGCCCTATTTGGGATAATATTACTTCATCCTGGTAGCTGGATGACCACTTGACCGTTCCATGACTTTGACAATAACAACTTATTTATCAGCCAGGCCAAAGTCATGGGTTTCACATGCTAAGTGCGTGATCACCCACAATAACAATGAACTTGCATGGACATTCGTGGAGATTCATGGAAAATCCCCTTCAACTATTATCTCAAGGCCAAGTCTCAAGCCCTCTCTACTTCGGTGGGTGTCCACTACCCACTCTCTACAACTTGTTATCCTAATGTGTATTCTGGAAAATCTATACTTAAATTCTGCTGGTCGCCACTATATGATACTGCTATCTGTCTCTTGAGAAGCGGTAACAAGCTCTCACTAGCTTAACTGTTACAATCTCATCTCACCTAACGTTGTAAAGTATCTCATCTCACCTAACTAACGTTGTAAAGTATCTCATCTCACCTAACGTTGTAAAGTATCTCATCTCACCTAACGTTGTAAAGTATCTCATCTCACCTAACGTTGTAAAGTATCTCATCTCACCTAACGTTGTAAAGTATCTCATCTCACCTAACGTTGTAAAGTATCTCATCTCACCTAACGTTGTAAAGTATCTCATCTCACCTAACGTTGTAAAGTATCTCATCTCACCTAACGTTGTAAAGTATCTCATCTCACCTAACGTTGTAAAGTATCTCATCTCACCTAACGTTGTAAAGTATCTCATCTCACCTAACGTTGTAAAGTATCTCATCTCACCTAACGTTGTAAAGTATCTCATCTCACCTAACGTTGTAAAGTATCTCATCTCACCTAACGTTGTAAAGTATCTCATCTCACCTAACGTTGTAAAGTATCTCATCTCACCTAACGTTGTAAAGTATCTCATCTCACCTAACGTTGTAAAGTATCTCATCTCACCTAACGTTGTAAAGTATCTCATCTCACCTAACGTTGTAAAGTATCTCATCTCACCTAACGTTGTAAAGTATCTCATCTCACCTAACGTTGTAAAGTATCTCATCTCACCTAACGTTGTAAAGTATCTCATCTCACCTAACGTTGTAAAGTATCTCATCTCACCTGACGTTGTAAAGTATCTCATCTCACCTAACGTTGTAAAGTATCTCATCTCACCTAACGTTGTTATTCAAGTAAAGTTCTCTTTAAGAAGTGATACACACAAGGCGACTAAATACAAGAAAGGCGAAGCACTTCCATGGGTATACTTTGACAACAGACTATTCTGTTATCGCCCTTGCAGAAACCAGGCTTGATCATTCACAACAAGAAAGAACATTTACATCGTTCATGGTGATAATATAATCCTGCAACTTCACTTAATCCAGAATACAAACCTGCAGCTCCCCACAACTCTTAATAACAAATTTGGACAAGATCATTGTTATTATTATTATTATTATTATTATTCATTATTATCATCATCATCATCATCAAGTGCCATGCCTACTGGCTGAGTGTGATCATGTTTCTCCACAACTTTCGATCTCGAGAGTCATTTATCATTTCTGTTGTTGACCTTCTGCCAAGCCATTCTCTAAAGCTGTCTGGTATCTTTTCTCTTTGCTTCCCTCTATCTCTGTCTCTAAATTCTCCCAGTTGTCACAATATTTTCCAACTGTTTGCTTCTCATTACAAGGCAAAAAAGATGATTGCTTATTCCTAATAATGAAAATTAGCTCTCTTTTTAGCTTTGACCTCTTTCAGAACGTTTTCATTACGCTTCTCAGCTGTCTATGGTATTCTCAACATTCTTCTGTAAAACTACATTTCTACAGCATCCAGTGATTTTCTTGTATGTTTTCCCTTTGTCCATGATTCATATCCATATGTTAATACTGGCTCTACATGATATTTAAGAACTCTTTTTCTTGTTTCTATTGTCAAAAATTGATTGCACAGTATCTTCCTCATATTTTGGAAAGCTACTTTTGTCTGAGCCATTCTGCAACTCACTTCTGTTATACATCTATCATCTGAGGTTAACATTGTTCCCATATATTTAAATTCATTTACCCGTTTTAATATTGTTCCACTTTGTTTTTGTTGTGCATTGAAGTGATGTCTTTTTCTTTGTTGTTACCATTACCATCTTTTTACTATTGAGGCTGAGGCCTTTATTTTTGTTTTCCTTCACTAAAATGTTGTAGAAGATAAAAAAAAATAATTGAAAAATACAAGCATTAGAACTCGACATAAGTGTTTCCCCACATCTATTTACGACAGCGTATGCAATTTTGTGACTTCACCATGAGTACAACAAACAGTCTGAGCGTACACCAAGAGTTAATAGCAAGTCAATGTTTATTTCAATTGATCTTTATTTTCTTCACAATCCCAGGTCACTTCGCGTTCTGGCGAGATTGTGCTGTGAACTGCCATTTTAGGTTATTATTTTGGCGGGAAGTTAAGAGTTAATTGTAAGGATGAGTTTATTCAACGAATAGGGGAGTCGAGGACAGCGGTATTGAATACATTGGGGAGTCGAGGACAGTGGTATTGAATACATAGGGAGGCGAGGACAGCAATATTGAACCAATAGGGGAGTCAAGGACAGCGGTATTGAATACATAGGGGAGGCGAGGACAGCATTATTGAACCAATAGGGGAGTCAAGGACAGCAGTATTGGATGCAGAGGGGAGTCAAGGACAGCGGTATTGGATACATAGGGGAGGCGAGGACAGCGGAATTGAATACATAGGGGAGGCGGGGACAACATTATTGAACTAATAGGGGAGGCGAGGACAACGTTATTGGATACATAGGGGAGTCAAGGACAGCGGTATTGAATACATAGGAGAGGCGAGGACAACATTATTGAACCAATAGGGGAGTCAAGGACAGCGGTATGGATACATAGGGGAGTCAAGGACAACGGTATTGAATACATAGGGGAGGCGAGGACAACATTATTGAACCAATAGGGGAGCGAGGACAACATTATTGAACCAATAGGGAGGCGAGGACAACATTATTGAAACAATAGGGGAGGCGAGGACAACGTTATTGAACTAATAGAGGAGGCGAGGACAACATTATTGAACCAATAGGGAGGCGAGGACAACATTATTGAACTAATAGGGGAGGCGAGGACAACATTATTGAACCAATAGGGGAGGCGAGGACAACGTTATTGAACTAAAAGGGGAGGCGAGGACAACATTGTTGAACCAATAGGAGGCGAGAGGACAACATTATTGAACCAATAGGGGAGGCGAGGACAACGTTATTGAACTAATAGGGGAGGCGAGGACAACGTTATTGAACCAATAGGGAGGCGAGGACAACATTATTGAACTAATAGGGGAGGCGAGGACAACATTATTGAACTAATAGGGGAGGCGAGGACAACATTATTGAACTAATAGGGGAGGCGAGGACAACATTATTGAACTAATAGGGGAGGCGAGGACAACATTATTGAACTAATAGGGGAGGCGAGGACAACATTATTGAACTAATAGGGGAGGCGAGGACAACATTATTGAACCAATAGGGGAAGCGAGGACAACGTTATTGAACCAATAGGGGAGGCGAGGACAACGTTATTGAACCAATAGGGGAGGCGAGGACAACGTTATTGAACTAATAGGGGAGGCGAGGACAACGTTATTGAACCAATAGGGGAGTCGAGGACAACGTTATTGGACTAATAGGGGAGGTGAGGACAACGTTATTGAACTAATAGGGGAGGCGAGGACAACGTTATTGAACTAATAGGGGAGGCGAGGACAACGTTATTGAACCAATAGTGGAGGCGAGGACAACGTTATTGAACCAATAGGGAGGCGAGGACAACGTTATTGAACTAATAGGGGAGGCGAGGACAACGTTATTGAATAATAGGGGGCGAAGACAACATTATTGAACCAATAGGGGAGGCGAGGACAACATTATTGAACTAATAGGGGAGGCGAGGACAACATTATTGAACTAATAGGGGAGGCGAGGACAACATTATTGAACTAATAGGGGAGGCGAGGACAACATATTGAACTAATAGGGGAGGCGAGGACAACATTATTGAACAATAGGGGAGGCGAGGACAACATTATTGAACTAATAGGGGAGGCGAGGACAACGTTATTGAACCAATAGGGGAGTCAAGGACAGCGGTATTGGTTGCATAGGGGAGGCGAGGACAGCGGTATTGGATACATAGGGGAGTCAAGGATAGCGGTATTGGATACATAGGGGAGGCGAGGACAGCGGTATTGGATACATAGGGGAGTCAAGGACAGCGGTTTTGAATACATAGGGGAGACCAGGACGGGATTATTGAACCAAGAGATTAAAGCTCTCAAACATTTAGTATTCTTCGATCCAACCAATAACGCAACTGTTCCTGGTAGATGACTTGGTTCGTCTCAGAGATTGACAGGTCTAGTTTACTTCAAGTATTTTGTTATCTGACTGTGGCATTTCCGGGGCACTCCGAAATATTCACAATCAAGGGCAGTAACTCTATAAGCGAATATCGTCTCCTGAGGGAGGTTATTTTCTTCTTTATCTCCAGTACAGCTCATCAGATAGGCCCTCAGGCTGTTCGATCAGATTGTTCGTTAT
Source organism: Megaustenia siamemsis (assembly GCA_032433765.1). Classification (NCBI taxonomy): domain Eukaryota; kingdom Metazoa; phylum Mollusca; class Gastropoda; order Stylommatophora; family Ariophantidae; genus Megaustenia; species Megaustenia siamemsis. Next base: position 150,361,030 of record JAVIAB010000051.1, on the reverse strand, counting down.
TGGCAATCAGCAGTTCCAAACACAAGAGTGCTAATTGGTCTACTGGAGGCTATCGCGAGGTAGCTGTCCCGTCATACATCTTCTACTCACGAGCATTTCCCGTTTCCAGAAAAAAGCGGAGCCCTTTTAAACCCCCTAGAGCTAAAATATCTCCAATGGCCCATCAGTTGAACGTCCGTAGATTTAATGACGGTCATTAGTGCTAAAACTACAATTATCTTTTTTTTTACCTCTTGTGTGGCACTTTTAATGCATGTCGTCAATACGTTATTCACGATGACATTTACTGTAACATTATTACTTGACCTTCCACGAACTGTAATCTACATGATAGCACATGAGGCTAGGTCTGTTCGTCTATTCGTTTCTAAACTTTTCGACTAGATAATTGTTATTTCGGATACCCTTCGCCAAATTTAATCGTATAGTCTTACTTACTATGTATAACGTATCGTACTGCTGTCTTAAAGATAAGTAAGTAAAAACAAGTAAAGAGCCCCGTTACGCCAAATGGCGTATAGGGAATATGGTGTTAGTGACCTATATTTGACAGATCTTCGGCACATGATTTTTGGGGTAATGGTGTCGGTATTACGCCCGTGCCGTCTTAAAGATAAGGGATGTCCGTTATTCTGTTCGTGGAATCAGTTTCATTGCAGTCGGGACATCCCCATATCCGCTCCATCGACCGTCATAACATTTCTCGAAGCGTGTACAGATTGATTGGTCCTGTAAGGTGTTGATTATAGATACATCTGCTTTTGTTGATTATAGATACATCTGCTTTTCCCACTAAACAATCCGGATTGAGCAGATCCCTTTTCCACCTTTAGACTTCTCAGTCAATATATACTTCATTGTCCAACCCATTCAGCTACTCTTCTTTTGAAGAATCAAGTATAAACTTTGCGATGTTTTCTTTGGACTTGTCTAGAGTCAGGCCATACACAGGGCCAGAACTACCAGCGACCTTGTCGACTATTTCATTACCACGTACACTGAAATGCCCTGGACAGTACACAGTTAACGCACTCACTTTAGAGCCATACAAGAGCTACATACACTCCTGCCGAAGACACTGCAATCTTCCGTAGCATACAATGCGAGTCTGACTGCGTGATCCTCATTCTATGTAACCAACCATGCGGTAAAGGAATTATAAATTAAATTTCATAAAAATAGACTATAGCATCTGAAGGTGAGGAAATCAGTGATCTTCCTCGCTGTCATTAACTTCCTTAACTCATTAGTCAGTTGTGTCGACAAGAGTTCGTTAAACTGAGTTCGAATCTACGTCCATTTTATCGCCAAGCCAGCACGTTACCATTACATTACTTATGTTCTCTAATGGTGATATACTTGCCGTATAGTTTTACTGATTCATCTTATCTTTATCTTATAAACTATACATGTAGAGACTTGTTGGCTGTATCTTACTGCACACTTACTTACTATAGTCATCATGCAATCTTACTGACTTTGACTTTCAACAAAAATGAAGCATGTTTAAGTTCCTTGTTGTTACTATAACAACTGCTACTATATTTATTAGTTACATTGAATTATCTTCATTTTCATTTGTTATGTTCTCATTTAAAAAAAAGTAAATTAATGATTGGCTTGTCAACGAATATGGCGTAGAGAAAAACATTGAAATGAGATCATTCCTAAAGTGTGAAATCAAATAAATATAATTGTATTAATCGTTAAATGAATTACATCAGAGAGGTCGCATATTTATTAGAGCAAATCAAAGTACATTGGAAGACTGACACTTTTGGATGGGAGATATAATTCAAACAAAAATAATAGGAATTTATGTTTAACTTTACAAGAGGAAGGTATCGGACCATCAAAAGCATCTTTGCCGACCAAGTGTGTGACCCATTATCTTGAAGCGTTGACGGTGGAGAGGCTTGTCCATAATCACGACCTTCAGGTGGCATCCTCCTGACGCATTTGGAAAGTTACATCGTGAGACGTTATAACGTTGAGCTTAAGACAATGATCACAGAAAAGAAGGAGAAGGAAGAATGAAGCCAACAGTGCTCGTCTCTGAGTATGGCAATGTCCACAAAATTTTCGAAGATGCGAATACCTTTATATTATAGTTTTGTGAACGTTGAATGGTAAATGTTTAAAGTTTGGAAGAAGAGTTGAAAACAAGAATTAATATCTCTTTTATTTCAATTGTCTACTTTTGAAGACTAGCACTGGAAACACGCCGGGCAGTTTCCTTCTAAATCCCGTATATTTTTCTTACGTTTAGTAAGCAGAAAACGAAATAAGTTAAACTATATTTTCTGAATCTATTATTGAATGTTTGCCAACTTGTAACAAGAGCTCGAAGCAAGTCAAACTCTGACCTTTATACTTAACACTTGATTGTTCTTCTGATTGCTCTTCGTGATTGCTCTTCGTGATGCTTCGTGATTGCTCTTCGTGACTGCTCTTCGTGATGCTTCGTGATTGCTCTTCGTGATTGCTCTTGGTGATAGCTCTTCGTCATTGCTCTTCGTGATTGCTCTTGGTGATAGCTCTTCGTAATTGCTCTTCGTGATTGCTCTTGGGGATAGCACTTAGTGATTGCACTTCGTGATAGCTCTTGGTGATAGCTCTTCGTGATTGCACTTCGTGATTGCTCTTCGTGATGCTTCGTGATTGCTCTTCGTGATTGCACTTCGTGATAGCTCTTGGATGATAGCTCTTCGTAATTGCACTTCGTGATTGCTCTTCGTGATTGCACTTTGTGATTGATCTTCGTGATGCTTCGTGATTGCTCTTCGTGATTGCTCTTCGTGATGCTTCATCATTGCGCTCCGTGATTGCCCTTCGGGATTGCTCTTCGTGATGCTTCGTGATTGCTCTTCATAATTGCTCTTCGTGATTGCTCTTGGTGATAGCTCTTCGTGATTGCTCTTCGTGATTGCTCTTGGTGATTGCTCTTCGTGATTGCTCTTCGTGATTGCTCTTGGTGATAGCTCTTCGTGATTGCTCTTCGTGATTGTTCTTGGTGATAGCACTTAGTGATTGCACTTCGTGATAGCTCTTGGTGATAGCTCTTCGTGATTGCACTTCGTGATTGCTCTTCGTGATGCTTCGTGATTGCTCTTCGTGATTGCGCTCCGTGATTGCCCTTCGTGATTGCCCTTCGGGATTGCTCTTTCGTGATGCTTCGTGATTGCTCTTCATAATTGCTCTTCGTGATTGCTCTTCATGATAGCTCTTCGTGATTGCTCTTCGTGATTGCACTTCGTGATTGCTCTTCGTGATTGCTCTTCGTGATGCTTGGTGATTGCTCTTAGTTATTGCACTTCGTGATTGCTTTTCGTGATGTTTCGTGATTGCTCTTCGTGATTGCTCTTCGTGATTGCTTTTCGTGATGTTTCGTGATTGCTCTTCGTGATTGCTCTTCGTGATGTTTCGTGATTGCTCTTCGTGATGTTTCGTGATTGCTCTTCGTGATGTTTCATGATTGCTCTTCGTGATTGCTCTTCGTGATTGCTCTTCGTGATGTTTCGTGATTGCTCTTCTTGATTGCTCTTCGTGATTCCTCTTCGTGAAGCTTCGTGATTGCTCTTCGTGATGTTTCGTGATTGCTCTTCGTGATGTTTCGTGATTGCTCTTCGTGATTGCTCTTGCTGATTGCTCTTCGTGATGTTTCGTGATTGCTCTTCGTGATTGCTCTTCGTGATTGCTCTTCGTGATGTTTCGTTTTTGCTCTTCGTGATTGCTCTTTGTGATGTTTCATGATTGCTCTTTGGATTGCTCTTCGTGATTGCTTTCGTGATTGCTCTTCGTGATTCCTCTTTGTGATTGCTCTTCGTGATTGCTCTTCGTGATGTTTCGTGATTGCTCTTCGTGATTGTTCTTCGTGATTGCTCTTCGTGATTGCTCTTCGTGATTGCTCTTCGTGATTGCTCTTCGTGATGTTTCGTGATTGCTCTCCGTGATTGCTCTTCGTGATGCTTCGTGATTGCTCTTCGTGATTGCTCTTCGTGATGTTTCGTGATTGCTCTTCGTGTTTGCTCTTCGTGATGCTTCGTAATTGCTCTTCGTGATTGCTCTTCGTGATTGCTCTTCGTGATTGCTATTTGTTCTCAAATTTTCTGCAAAACCATGTTTCTGTTTCTCCAACATGCTCGTTTCTGTTGCTTACTTCTCAACATGCTCGTTTCTGTTGCTTACTTCTCCAACATGCTCATTTCTGTTGCTTACTTCTCCAACATGCTTTTCTGTTGCTTACTTCTCCGACATGCTCGTTCTGTTGCTTACTTCTCCGACATGCTCGTTTCTGTTGCTTACTTCTCCAACATTCACATTTATATGTCACCATTGGCTCCCCATAAGACTATCTGTCTATTGTCCTATCTAGCCGAAGACCACAATAGGGCAGAACCACAATCTCAAAAACAGAAACTTTGCGTGCCAAAATGGCCATAAGACTATACAACTCTTTTATTACTTCCTTTGTCAACGTTGTGATGCATAATCTAGAGACATATAACAATAATGAATATTTTAATTGAGGGAAACTTCCTAGGTGATAGATCAGCAAATCATTTCAAGGGGAAAGGTATGTGTACAGCATTTGGAAAGAAAAGTCACAAATAATCAACAACAGAAAAAAGACAGAGAACAATAGATGGTCCTAATCAGGATCGAACCCGTACTCCTCGGCACAGCGCCATGCCACGAGATGATGCATAATATGTTTTTCAATCCTGAATATTCTCTTTGAATCATTCTGGAGAG
>JAVIAB010000051.1:150347242-150356175 GCA_032433765.1 Megaustenia siamemsis | reverse complement strand
TGGGTAGATGTGGACAAGTCAAACAACAAGAACAATAGTGGGTAGACGTGGGAAAGTCAAACAACAAGAACAATAGTGGGTAGATGTGGACAAGTCAAAACAACAAGAACAATAGTGGGTAGACGTGGGAAAGTCAAACAACAAGAACAATAGTGGGTAGATGTGGGAAAGTCAAACAAACAAGAACAATAGTGGGTAGATGTGGACAAGTCAAACAACAAGAACAATAGTGGGTCGACGTGGGAAAGTCAAACAACAAGAACAATAGTGGGTAGATGTGGACAAGTCAAACAACAAGAACAATAGTGGGTATTTGTGGACAACAAACAACAAGAACAATAGTGGGTAGATGTGGACAAGTCAAACAACAAGAACAATAGTGGGTAGATGTGGACAAGTCAAACAACAAGAACAATAGTGGGTATTTGTGGACAAGTCAAACAACAAGAACAATAGTGGGTATTTGTGGACAAGTCAACAACAAGAACAATAGTGGGTAGATGTGGACAAGTCAAACAACAAGAACAATAGTGGGTAGATGTGGGAAAGTCAAACAACAAGAACAATAGTGGGTAGATGTGGACAGTCAAACAACAAGAAACAATAGTGGGTAGACGTGGACAAGTCAAAAAACAAGAACAATAGTGGGTATTTGTGGACAAGTCAAACAACAAGAACAATAGTGGGTAGATGTGGACAAGTCAAACAACAAAAACAATAGTGGGGTAGATGTGGACAAGTCAAACAACAAGAACAATAGTGGGTAGATGTGGACAAGTCAAACAACAAGAACAATATGGGTAGACGTGGACAAGTCAAAAAACAAGAAACAATAGTGGGTAAGATGTGGACAAGTCAAACAACAGAACAATAGTGGGTATTTGTGGACAAGTCAAACAACAAGAACAATAGTGGGTAGATGTGACAAGGTCAAACAACAAGAACATAGTGGGTATTTGTGGACAAGTCAAACAACAAGAACAGTGGTAGACGTGGGAAAGTCAAACAACAAGAACAATAGTGGGTAGATGTGGACAAGTCAAAAACAAGAACAATAGTGGGTAGATGTGGACAAGTCAAAAAACAAGAACAATAGTGGGTAGATGTGGACAAGTCAAACAACTAGAACAATAGCCGGTGGATGTGATCAAGTCAACAAGAACAATAATGGGTAGATGTTGACAAGTCAACAAGAACAATTGTGGGTAGATATGGACAAGTCAAACAACAAGAACAGTGGGTAGACGTGGGAAAGTCAAAAAAACAAGAACAATAATGGGTAGATGTTGACAAGTCAACAAGAACAATAGTGGGTAGATGTGGACAAGTCACATCAACAAGAACAATAGTGGGTAGATGTGGACAAGTCACATCAACAAGAAAATTGTAGGTAGATGTGGACAAGTCACATCAACAAGAACAATAGTGGGTAGATGTTGACAAGTCAACAAGAACAATAGTGGTAGATGTTGACAAGTCAACAAGAACAATAGTGGGTAGATGTTGACAAGTCAACAAGAACAATAGTGGGTAGATGTGGACAAGTCACATCAACAAGAACAATGGTGGGTAGATGTTGACAAGTCAACAAGAACAATAGTGGGTAGATGTGGACAAGTCACATCAACAAGAACAATAGTGGGTAGATGTGGACAAGTCACATCAACAAGAACAATAGTAGGTAGATGTGGACAAGTCACATCAACAAGAACAATAGTGGGTAGATGTGGACAAGTCACATCAACAAGAACAATTGTAGGTAGATGTGGACAAGTCACATCAACAAGAACAATAGTGGGTAGATGTGGACAAGTCAAACAACATGAACAATTGTAGGTAGATGTGGACAAGTCAAACAACAAGAACAATTGTAGGTAGATGTGGACAAGTCAAACAACAAGAACAAAAGTGCTTAGATGTGGACAAGTCAAACAACAAGAACAAAAGTGCTTAGATGTGGACAAGTCAAACAACAAGAACAATTGTGGGTAGATGTGGACAAGTCAAACAACAAGAACAATTGTAGGTAGATGTGGACAAGTCAAACAACAAGGACAATAGTGGGTAGATGTGGACAAGTCAAACAACAAGAACAATAGTGGGTAGATGTGGACAAGTCAAACAACAAGAACAATAGTGGGTAGATGTGGACAAGTCAAACAACAAGAACAAAAGTGCTTAGATGTGGACAAGTCACATCAACAAGAACAATAGTTGGTAGATGTGGACAAGTCAAACAACAAGAACAATAGTGGGTAGATGTGGACAAGTCAAACAACAAGAACAAAAGTGCTTAGATGTGGACAAGTCAAACAACAAGAACAAAAGTGCTTAGATGTGGACAAGTCAAACAACAAGAACAAAAGTACTTAGATGTGGACAAGTCAAACAACAAGAACAATTGTGGGTAGATGTGGACAAGTCAAACAACAAGAACAAAAGTGCTTAGATGTGGACAAGTCAAACAACAAGAACAAAAGTGCTTAGATGTGGAAAAGTCAAACAACAAGAACAATAGTGCTTAGATGTGGACAAGTCAAACAACAAGAACAAAAGTGCTTAGATGTGGACAAGTCAAACAACAAGAACAATAGTGCTTAGATGTGGACAAGTCAAACAACAAGAACAATTGTAGGTAGATGTGGACAAGTCAAACAACAAGAACAATAGTGGATAGGTGTGGACAAGTCAAACAACAAGAACAATAGTGGGTAATGTTGACAAGTCAAACAACAAGAACAATTGTAGGTAGATGTGGACAAGTCAAACAACAAGAACAATTGTAGGTAGATGTGGACAAGTCAAACAACAAGAACAATAGTGGGTAGATGTGGACAAGTCAAACAACAAGAACAATAGTGGGTAGATGTGGACAAGTCAAACAACAAGAACAATAGTGGGTAGATGTGGACAAGTCAAACAACAAGAACAATAGTGCTTAGATGTGGACAAGTCAAACAACAAGAACAATAGTGGGTAGATGTGGACAAGCCAAACAACAAGAACAATAGTGCTTAGATGTGGGACAAGTCAAACAACAAGAACAAAAGTGCTTAGATGTGGACAAGTCAAACAACAAGAACAATAGTGCTTAGATGTGGACAAGTCAACAACAAGAACAAAAGTGCTTAGATGTGGACAAGTCAAACAACAAGAACAAAAGTGCTTAGATGTGGACAAGTCAAACAACAAGAACAAAAGTGCTAGATGTGGACAAGTCAAACAACAAGAACAAAAGTGCTTAGAAGTGGACAAGTCAAACAACAAGAACAAAAGTGCTTAGATGTGGACAAGTCAAACAACAAGAACAAAAGTGCTTAAATGTGGACAAGTCAAACAACAAGAACAAAAGTGCTTAATGTGGACAAGTCAAACAACAAGAACAAAAGTGCTTAAATGTGGACAAGTCAAACAACAAGAACAAAAGTGCTTAAATGTGGACAAGTCAAACAACAAGACAATAGTGGGTAGATGTGGACAAGTCAAACAACAAGAACAATAAGGGTAGATGTGGACAAGTCAAACAACAAGAACAATAGTGGGTAGATGTGGACAAGTCAAACAACAAGAACAATTGTGGGTAGATGTGGGCAAGTCAAACAACAAGAACAATAGTGGTTAGATGTGGACAAGTCAAACAACAAGAACAATAGTGGGTAGATGTGGGCAAGTCAAACAACAAGAACAATAGTGGGTAGACGTGGACAAGTCAAACAACAAGAACAATAGTGGGTAGACGTGGACAAGTCAAACAACAAGAACAATAGTGGGTAGACGTGGACAAGTCAAACAACAAGAACAATAGTGGGTAGATGTGGGCAAGTCAAACAACAAGAACAATAGTGGGTAGACGTGGACAAGTCAAACAACAAGAACAATAGTGGGTAGATGTGGAGAAGTCAAACAACAAGAACAATAGTGGGTAGATGTGGACAAGTCAAACAACAAGGACAATAGTGGGTAGATGTGGAGAAGTCAAACAACAAGGACAATAGTGGGTAGATGTGGAGAAGTCAAACAACAAGGACAATAGTGGGTAGATGTGGACAAGTCAAACAACAAGAACAATTGTGGGTAGATGTGGACAAGTCAAACAACAAGAACAATTGTGGGTAGATGTGGACAAGTCAAACAACAAGAACAATAGTGGGTAGATGTGGACAAGTCAAACAACAAGAACAAAAGCGGGTAGATGTGGACAAGTCAAACAACAAGTACAATAGTGGGTAGATGTGGACAAGTCAAACAAGAACAATAGTTGGTAGATGTGGACAAGTCAAACAAGAACAATAGTTGGTAGATGTGGACAAGTCAAACAAGAACAATAGTTGGTAGATGTGGACAAGTCAAACAACAAGAACAATAGTGGGTGGACGCGGGCTAGTCTTTTGAATGACAGCCGTACAACGACTTAAGAGATAGAGGCCCTACTGGAAGACGACCTTATGTTGGGCCAAACTTGAACCAGAGTATCGTCAGCACTGCCTGCATAGAACAGAACAACATGTCAGATAGACAAGACTACAGTGGAATGCTGAGTTAATCACTGAAGAGAGCAAATGATGATGATGACAGTATCAATAAAACCCGCTGGTTGAAGGGAATCACATTGTGTGACGTTTCCTGCTTTGTGCGCAGGGGCGGTATGGGTCATCATCATCGAGTGCCGTCTCCGCAACGAAGGTTGGCTACCATGGAGCGCCATTCTGCTCTGTCTCTTGCTTTGATGGTGCAGGTTGCCATAGGCTGATTTGTCCATTTTTTTATGTTACTCGTCCATGTTAGTCTTGGTCTGCCTCTGCCTCTTTTACCTTGTATTTTCCCCACCAGGATTACTTTTAGTAGGTTGTTGTGCCTTTTAACATGGCCCAAAAATCGCATTTGTCTTGTTTGAATTGTGTTTAGTAGTTCTCTTTTTATTTTTAGTTGTTTTAAGACTTCATCGTTTGTTTTCTTTTCCTTCCATCCAACTGTACATATTCTTCTGTATATCCACATTTCAAAGGCTTCAAATCTCTGTTCTATTTTCTTGTCTATTGTCCACGTTTCTGCGCCATATAGGAATATTGAGAATGTGCATGGGTAAAATGACGTCAATTAATCTTTAACTTGCTTAGATGAAGAAGTCACACATTTTGGGATGTTTAAGGCTTTCTCTCACAGCCCGCAGGTCTATGTAAAGCTTTAGTTGCCTGTGAGGACAAGAACTGTGTACACCAGTTTTGTGTTGGTCAACCCTGTGTACAATAAGCATTGATTTGTACATTTCTTAAAAGAAAGTTGTACGTCCAAACACAAAAACACTACTTGTCGGTCATGGAAAGATCAGAACATTTTCGTTCATTTTAATATGAATTTTTTGTTTAACGTTCATTTCTTTATTTATTCAATGGCTGGTTCAATTTCGAGTTTCTTCCTCAGGTCAGTGTTCTTACTCTGTCCCTTAAGCTGTTTCCTGTCATTCTTCTGGCACATTTCATTTCGGTGGTCGTTATCTTTCTTATTGTTCTAGAGTCCAGCGTCCAATTCTGGCATTGATAGCACAGAGTTGGTAGAAAAATTGATTTGTATATTGCCCTTTTTTTGCTTCCGTAGTTATTGCTTTGTTTTTCAATAGTGTTGATACTTGGCCTATAACTTGGCATGCTTTGTTACACCTTATATCTATCTCGGTCTCTTGGTTATTGTCTTGTGTTAACGTGCTACCCAGATATTTAAAATTGTCTACTTGCTTCAAAGTCGTATTATCTATTATGATGTTTAGTTTTGTTTTTCTTTCTTTCTCGCTACTGCCATTACTTCGGTTTGGCTTATATTGATCTTCATGTTGTGTTGTTTACAAGTGTTGTTTAGCCTGTTGATATGTTCTTGTAGGTCCTCAGTTGTTTCATGTATCAGAACTTGGTCGTCTGCAAATAGTATTTCACATAAAGAAACAACAGATAAATTGGTTCGGCCACATAACAAGACAAAAAGAACTAACAATGACTCAAAGAGCCATAAACAAACGCTACGAAAACGTCAGATTAAGAGGAAGACCGAGAAAGAGATGGATAAAGGGAATACTAGAGTCACTAGGAGGAATAACATCAGAAGAGGCCAACAGAAGAGCAAAGAATCGCAGATTGTTTCTCCCCTCGACGCCAACGGCAGCAGAGGAAGGATAGAAGAAGAAGAAGAAGAAGAAGAACATTCATTTTAACGCGACGTCTTCTATTATTTTCTCGGCGGCGACATTATTTTCAAATAAATAATTAAACAAGTACGCATGCGCAGTGTTGGTAATTCAAGTGTAATGTTATCCTCACAAGCTGGCTACGTAGACGGAACAATAAATATGCATCTGTATACACTCTAATGTTTCCATAGCAACCATGGCAACTACTGTACCTTAAATCTTCAACTCCCCTTAAATTCCCCAACCACATTGTCACAACGCCATACTTCCTTTCTTCTTGTTTCAATGTTACTCTTTCTCTCGACATTTCATCTTATCGCTAGCTTTTCCAGCCAGGCCTTACAATGAAGACATCAAAGGAATCAGCAGCAATGTTTACAGCGGAGAGTGCATCAACCAAGAATTCCTTTCATCGGCCTCGATCACTGAGCGGAACGTTTGATGCTTAGCCCATGAATATTTAAACTTGAGAGTTCATGTGCGGCATTTAGACTTATTTCATGATGCACATCAAGTGCAGGCTTTCAGTGATAGCTTTGTGTTGAGTGTTTTGTTACAATGTATAACAAACCATAAATGGTAATGTTTGAGCACATCATTTCATGGGATTCACTATGATCATCGGCATCATCAGGTGCCATGCTGGTTGGCGGAGGCGATCGTCTCTCTCTACATCACTAGGCTCAGTCCTTCATACATGTCATACTTTCAGTCGATGATCGTTTGTTCTGCCATCTGGATAAGCTGGTGATGATCTTTTGTTATGAAATTTGGATACACCTTTCAATATTTTTTTTCTCTTGGTTTTCCTCTGTTCTTCTTTCCATTGATTTTGCCTGTTGTTATAGTATTCTCAATGCCTTCTTTTTCGCATGACATGCCAATAAATGTAGACTGTCTTTTCCATATGATGTTGACGATATTTCTGATTTGTCCAGCTCGTTTTAAATATTCGTCACTTGTCATTTGTACTATCGCAGGAATTCAATAACTTTATTTTTATTTTAAGTGAGTAAGGAGTTGAGTAAAAAAGAAAGGTAAAGAGCCCCGTCACGTCAGTGACGTATAGGGAATATGGTGTTAGCGACCATAATTTTTACAGACCTCCAACACATGCTTTTTGAGGTAATGTGGTCGGTATTACGCCCGTGCCGCTTTACTTTCCCAGAAAAAAAATCCGGTACCCATTTAAGACAAGGTGAACCCGGAAGCCGTCATTCAGGGTCGAATCCGACGCTCTTAACCTTTGTAGTCCAATTCGCTAACCAGCGAGCTATTGCGGCTTCAAGGATTTAAGTACTCTAGCTAAAACAATTTCATTTTATAAATTGAAATGAGCAGAGCATTCAGATGTACACGTCATCAATAGAGTGACCGCGCGCTCACGTGCCTTATGTGCAACAATGGCGCATCAACTAAGCTCTAGAGGCACCCATTGAGACAGTGATGGTAAATGATGTCCTGTGATGGGCAATGATGTAAAAGTATCAGATATTATAATTACAGCTGAGAAAAGTGGACTGATTGTTATCACTGTTACTGTCCACTCATTAAAACATATAAGGCAAAATCGTTTTCAGAATTCAGCCCAGTTAACAATAGAACGTCAGGTTTGTATTAAACTCGTACACACTTTATCGACCGTCACAGCGCTACCCACTACAGAACTCATACTCCAACAACTAAACAAACTGATGCTTTAATTACTTCCGCCTGTTAACAGCAGTACTAAAAAAATGCGGTTCTGGCTATGTTATAACTACAGACAGCTATAGATTTGCTATATAGTAAGTAGATATATAGTAGACTATAATAACCATAATTAATCAACAAGATTAGATCTTTCAGCGGCTGTTGGCATATCTGTGATAAAGAACTGTAAAGCTACTCTTCTTCTACCTTTCAGCTCCCTGTGGAGCATACGGTCTTCAACAAACCCTTTCCAAGCCGTTCTGTTTGTTGCCATTCATTTAAAATCATTCCATGTCTTCCCATCATCTTCATCTCTGCTTCCATCTGTCTTCTGCAAGAATATCTTGTTTTTCCTCTTTGTCTTTTTCCTTGGGGGTTCTAAAAAAGGGCCAGGTTGTATAATACTCTCAGTTGGCATCCGCAGTGTGTGTCCTATCTAGCGCCATCGTCTTCGCTGTATCTCTTTATCCACTGGTATTTGACTGGTACATTTCCATAACTCTATGTTAGTGAATTTGTCCTGCCATTTCCATCCTTTTATCCTGCGTAAGCGTCCATTAATGAAAGTCTGTATCTTCATGATTGTCATTTTCATTGTTCTCCATATTCCACAGCCATATAATAATATTGACTTAACATTGGAGTCAAACATTTTAATTTTTGTATTTAATTTCTTTGGAATTCCATGTTTCCCACTGCAACGGATGCACCGTTTCCTTTTGATATCATTATTTTGATATCATTCTCTGTTCCTCCTTCTTTGTCTATATTACTGCCCATATATGTAATATTGTACATTTAGTAGAGGTATTTCTCCTATTATTATTTGGCTTTTGCCAACTGCATTACTTCTCATATTTTGGTCCAATTTCTATTTATTTTCAGTCCTAGCTGTTGTGATCTTTCATCAAGTATGCTCATTTTATCTTGCATCTGTTGATGGCTGTGTGATAGGAGAGCTATGTCATCAGCAAAGTATAAGTCATTAAGTTGCTTGGTCAGTGACCACTGGATTCCATTTCTGTTGCTCAGAGTTATTTTTATAATCCAATATATGGCCAGT
>JAVIAB010000051.1:149604742-149624742 GCA_032433765.1 Megaustenia siamemsis | reverse complement strand
CAGGAGCAAGTGGTGGTAGCATCAGTTTGATGCTCACAGAAGATTTGTGGAAAGGAAAGGTTTTCTACACACACCGGCACGGAACTTGATTAATGAATCCAAGAATTGGAGGAATGTGGTTACCGCTGAACAGAATCAAATGTCAAGGACATCCTTCAGTAAAGTGTGGCCTTGATTACGAGAAACCGAAAGTAATTGTGTAGCGACCTTGACAGCGTTTTCACAGTTTTACATCCATTGTTATGTGCACACCTTGGGGCGCCATTCTCATGTTGCCAATGAACAAACCAAAGATGCGTCAGTGTCACTCCTCCGCCAAGAGATTCATGACTCAATTAGAGTCTTCATCCCCCCCGTCAGGTATGACCTTGTTTTCGACCACTTTTTTGTTTCCTAGGACTTTGTTAGCAGTGATGCCCCTACGATTGCTGGTGCCCTGGCCAAGCTGAACTTCGCGTCCTGTTTAGGTTTAAATATTAAAAGTTTTCACAATGAAAAAACTAAAACTTTTGGAAAGTCCTTGATGGCGCCCTTACGCACATGACGCGCCCCGATGAACTGCACGAGTTGCCGGCACCTTGAGTCGGCCCGTTTTGTCAGGACTTGTGCAAAACCACCGTCATCAGTATGACTCGGATTTTTATGACGCGTCATATTTTTGTCCTGACATGTATTTTTAAAATCCAATGTAATTTCAACTTGTTATTATTTTATAGAATTAGTTTCATACTTTTCTGAACACTCTGACACTGTTTTAATTGGTTATATAAATGTATATTTTGATCATAGTTTCATCATGGAGCGGAGATATCATTTGCGGTCTTCTGCTCTTCTGTTAGCTCTCTGCTGCTGTTATTGTTTCTAATGTTTCTAATATTGCACCAATCCATTTTTATCGTGGTCGGTCTTTGAGTCTGGTGTTCTCGCAAAGTTCATTTAAAGACTCTCTATGATGTGTTTTGATCTTTCTGTCTTATTACGTGGCCAAACAGATGTATCTGTTGTTTCTTTATGTATTCTATGGCGGGAATTTTTCATAGCTTTTTTTCCTCAGTTCTTCATTTCTGATCTTATCACACATGCTGTTTCCTACCATTCGTCTGACACATTTCACCAGTGGCGTATACTGGTTTTGGGGGTCTGGGCTACCGCTGACATAATAAATAAACACATACATTATATTCAGCAGGCTAACATGAAGTAATATTTGCTAATGACATCACTACATTTTAAATTACTTATTTATATGTAAATTCTTGTTTGGGACGAAAATGTCTCGAAATTTAAAAAAAGGGCGCATAATGTAGTTAAAAATAGCTAAGAAAGTTCCAGTAATCAGACATTGTTTCACTTTCACTTTGCAACACTTCTAATTGGCTAGAGCTAAAAATAACCATGAAATCGCATTCTGTATAGGTAGCTTCAGCCGTATTCTTTTCGCTACCTTTTTTGAATGTCAAGGCGTTAATTTACTTGTGCCGATAGATGGTAAATGTACCTCTAATCACTAGCGGTTTCAATCTACTATCGTAGAGTAGTTTCTGTTTCATTCACAAACGTTATAGTGGCCAGAGGAAAACCTTGCTTTAATAAATGCAAACCAAAGCAAATAAATCATATTGGCCTACGAAATGTGTAATAGAATATTCGAAAATTTGTAATATAATTATTAAAACAATATAATAAATTATCATTTCCTTTTGTAATTCGTTAATATATTCAAGGCTACCGGCAGTAGCTGCGACAACATAGAGAATACGCCACTGCATTTCACCGTCGTCCGCCGCAATACAAATTGATACTCCTACGAAAAATTGCGATACTGGACATGTAAAGATCGTTGTTCTCGGAGAAATAGTTGCATACGCCTTGAGAAACTTTCATCTTTGTGAAAGTATCCTCAACTGTTATGTTTCATGAAGCAGTACCACGCTGTTAGCAGAATCCAGAGTAACGTGTACTGGCGGAACTTTAAAACTTGCAGACTTTCTTCTTATTTCTACAATAACCACATTTTGTAAACTGTGGGGCGGGTTTAGACATACTAAAAGAATTAAACATTAACACGAACTGGCTTATAAACACCATTCTACAAAGGAAATTAATATACGACCACATCAAAGGAGAGGGAGCCGCGATAGCTCAGTGGTTAGTGAACTGGACTACAAAGGACAAGAGGTTGGGTTCGATTCCAACCGACGGCTTCCGGTTCACCCAGCCTTTAATGGGTACCGGATTTTTTTCTGGGAAAGTAAAGCGGCACGGGCGTAATACCGACCACATTACCACAAAAATTCATGTGCCGTGGGTCTGTAAAACTTGTGATCACTAACACCATATTCCCTATACGCTACTTAGCGTGACGGGAGTACTTTACTTTTACTTGTACCAAAGGAGACGGACTGGAAAGAACAATACTGGAAGGTTTGGTTTTTTGAAGATATGACAGTTACAGATCAAGAAGAATGTGGTCTCAAGACAAAAAGGAGATCTTGAACATGACAACAGAAGAAGTGGGAGATCTAGCTAGAGACAGAGATTCTTTCAGACGGGCTGTTGTGGTTGCAACGTTCCGTGGACATCTGGATAGAGAAAGAGATTTTCTCAGACAATTTATGGTGAAACCCGCGTTCTATGGGAGATTCTGTTACAGACAGAGATTCTTTCAGAGGGGCTGTGGTGAATGCAACGTTCTGTGGGAGATCTGACTAGAGACAGAGATTCTTTCAGAGGGGCTGTGGTGAATGCAACGTTCTGTGGGAGATCTGACTAGAGACAGAGATTCTTTCAGAGGGGCTGTGGTGAAAGCAACGTTCTGTGGGAGATCTGACTAGAGACAGAGATTCTTTCAGAGGGGCTGTGGTGAATGCAACGTTCTGTGGGAGATCTGACTAGAGACAGAGATTCTTTCAGAGGGGCTGTGGTGAATGCAACGTTCTGTGGGAGATCTGACTAGAGACAGAGATTCTTCCAAACGGAGTGTGGTGAACGCAACGTTCGACAAAGGACATGCGAGCTGATGATGATGATGGTATTGGCTTATCTTTTGTAAAAAAAAACCGTAGAAGAGAATCATGATCCTGTAGAGCGCCAAGCGAGTCTCATCTGAGAGACTGAATCACGCTGTCACAGAGAATGTTTCAATCTGATCTCAATGTGCACGGAGAAATGCTACTGTAGTCCGTTACGTCCCAAATAATGCACACAATTGATGTGTTGTCAAAGTTCAGATCAACATCGGAAATAAAACCAATTTCCTCTAGAAGTATACAATAGATCGTGTGTTATCAGAGTTCGTCAGCTAAAACAATTAAAGAGGAAAATAAGGAAAAGTAGCAGATGGAAAAATAAGGATTCGGGGAAAACGCAAAAAATTAATAATAATAATAGTATTAATAATAATAATAATAGTATGAATAATAATAATAGTATTAATAATAATAATACATCTATAAAAAGAAGAAGACGATAAAGGAGAAGAAGAGATATTTCCTAAAGCCTTTTTCAAGACTTGTATCATCATCATCAAGTACCGGGCCTGCTGGCGTAGGTGATCATGTCTCTCCACAACTTTCGATCTCGACAGTTATTTTTATCATTTCTGTTGTTGACCTTCTGCCAAGCCATTCTCTTAAGCTGTCTGGTATCTTTACTCTTTGCTTCCCTCTATCTCTTCGTTTCTCAATTTTCCCAGTTTTTACAATATATTCCAGCTGTTATCTTCTCATTACATAGTCAAAAAATGAAGATTGTTTCTTCCTAATATTGGAAATTAGCTCTCTTTTTGCTTTGGCCTCTTTTAGAACGTTTTCATTACTCTTCTTAGCTGTCCATGGTATTCTCAACATTCTTCTGTAAAACTACATTTCTACAGACTTCAGTGATTTTCTTGTCTGTTGTCCTATTGTCCATTATTCACATCCATATGTTAAGACTGGCTCTACATAACATTTAAGAACTCTTTTTCTTGTTCCTATTGTCAAAAATGGATTGCATAGTGTCTTCCTCATTTTTTGGAAAGCTGCTTTTGCCTGAGCCATTCTGCATCTCACCTCTGTTGTACTTGTTTGTTTGCCTCAAAATTATTTTTACAAATACAAAGAGACCATTCTAAACAAGTCAATGACAACAAAACTGTCTATACTTCACTTTATAAAACTGTTTTGCTTGCAATAGAAGGATACCTAACGTCACACTGAATAGCACCCGTGCTTATAATCGAGTAGAGACACATCGCAGCAGCACTCAGAGGGAAAAACTGACTTATCTCAACGAAACAGATAAGAACTGATAAGGACACTTTTTGTTGTTCTTAGAATGAGGTATTTCTAGAAGCAGACCACTAAAAGGAGTAGGGAGGGGGCGAGAGTTTCTCTGTGTATGTATGTTTGTGTGTCTGAGAGATAGAAGGGAGGAGAGTTTCTCTGTGTATGTATGTATGTATGTTTGTGTTTGAGAGATAGAAGGGAGGAGAGTTTCTCTGTGTATGTTTGTTTGTGTGTCTGAGAGATAGAAGGGAGGAGAGTTTCTCTGTGTATGTATGTTTGTGCGTTTGAGAGATAGAAGGGAGGAGAGTTTCTCTGTGTATGTATGTTTATGTGTTTGAAAGATAGAAGGGAAGAGAGTTTCTCTGTGTATGTATGTTTATGTGTTTGAAAAATAGAAGAGACGAGAGTTTCTCTGTGTATGTATGTTTATGTGTTTGAGAGATAGAAGGGAAGAGAGTTTCTCTGTGTATGTATGTTTATGTGTTTGAAAAATAGAAGAGACGAGAGTTTCTCTGTGTATGTATTTTTATGTGTTTGAAAAACAGAAGAGAGGAGAGTTTCTCAGTGTATGTATGTTTATGTGTTTGAAAAACAGAAGGGAGGAGAGTTTATCTGTGTATGTATGTGTGTTTGAAAGATAGAAGGGAGGAGAGTTTCTCTGTGTATGTATGTTTATGCGTTTGAAAGATAGAAGGGAGGAGAGTTTCTCTGTGTATGTATGTTTATGTGTTTGAAAGATAGAAGGGAGGAGAGTTTCTCAGTGTATGTATGTTTATGTGTTTGAAAAACAGAAGGAGGAGAGTTTATCTGTGTATGTATGTGTGTTTGAAAGATAGAAAAGAGGAGAGTTTCTCTGTGTATGCATGTTTAGTGTTTAAGAAATAGAAGGGAGGAGAGTTTCTCTATGTATGTTTGTTTGTGTGTTTAAGAAATAGAAGGGAGGAGAGTTTCTCTGTGTACGTATGTTTATGCGTTTGAGAGGTAGAAAAGATGAGAGTTTCTCTGTGTATATATGTTTGTGTGTTTGAAAAACATAAGGGAGGAGAGTTTCTCTGTGTATGTATGTTTGTGTGTTTAAGAAATAGAAGGGAGGAGAGTTTCTCTGTGTATGTATGTTTGTGTGTTTGAGAAACAGAATTTGTGGGGAGAGAGACTGACGCTCTGATCAGGTAAGAGGCCATATTTTAGATTTGAGGATCTTTAGAGATATAGCATAGATATTGACGATCATGTCGTTTCGCACATTTAAGTCATCGTTGGCTCATTATAATATGTCCTGGAACAGATTACAATTTTCTAGAATGTCTTTTTTGTCCCGGACTTCTCATTCTGTCTATTGTTTCCGTTGATATACGATTCAACATAATTGTTCAATGGTAAAGAAGGCGGTGGAGAAACTGTGGGGCTTTAGTGATAGGTGTTAGGCTTAGTGATAGGTGTTAGGCTTAGTGATAGGTGTTAGGCTTAGTGATAGGTGTTAGGCTTAGTGATAGGTGTTAGGCTTAGTGATAGGTGTTAGGCTTAGTGATATAACTGTGGGGCTTAGTGATAGGTGTTAGGCTTAGTGATAGCTGTTAGGCTTAGTGATAACTGTGGGGCTTAGTGATAGATGTTAGGCTTAGTGATAGGTGTTAGGCTTAGTGATAACTGTGGGGCTTAGTGATAGGAAAATTATGATTGTATTTATTAGAACATAACGAGGTCTGGCAATGTCAAGTGTGGCTGGTGGAGAGGAATATAACGGTTTTTGTTTTGAAAGGGGAGTCCCGCTTATTAGACACTCGAAATAACTGTAGCACTGGTGTCCCCTCCCCCTCTCTGTATATCTATCTATCTATCTATCTATCTATCTATCTATCTATCTATCTATCTATCTATCTATCTATCTATCTATCTATCTATCTATCTATCTATCTATCTATCTATCTATCTATCTATCTATCTATCTATCTATCTATCTATCTATCTATCTATCTATCTATCTATCTATCTATCTATCTATCTATCTATCTATCTATCTATCTATCTATCTATCTATCTATCTATCTATCTATCTATCTATCTATCTATCTATCTATCTATCTATCTATCTATCTATCTATCTATCTATCTATCTATCTATCTATCTATCTATCTATCTATCTATCTATCTATCTATCTATCTATCTATCTATCTATCTATCTATCTATCTATCTATCTATCTATCTATCTATCTATCTATCTATCTATCTATCTATCTATCTATCTATCTATCTATCTATCTATCTATCTATCTATCTATCTATCTATCTATCTATCTATCTATCTATCTATCTATCTATCTATCTATCTATCTATCTATCTATCTATCTATCTATCTATCTATCTATCTATCTATCTATCTATCTATCTATCTATCTATCTATCTATCTATCTATCTATCTATCTATCTATCTATCTATCTATCTATCTATCTATCTATCTATCTATCTATCTATCTATCTATCTATCTATCTATCTATCTATCTATCTATCTATCTATCTATCTATCTATCTATCTATCTTTCTATATATCTATCTATCTGTCTGTCTGTCTGTCTGTCTGTCTGTCTGTCTGTCTGTCTGTCTATTCTGACTGTTAGCACCACTGGTTGAAGGTTCTTGGCATAAGGCTAGACATCGAATTTCTCAAGCCACAGACCAGGGGAGGGTAAAGCCAAGAAGAAACCAGAGATTTGAAGAGAACAATTTGAACCCGAGACTTTCTTGCCCAGAGATCGACATGTCTCTAAAACCGCACAGACCCAGTGGTAGAGAGGTAGAATCGCTGCTGGTTCACCGAAGCAAACAGTCAGCTATGAGTCCTGAAAATTTTCAACAAAACTGTTGTTTGGCGTCTTTAACTGAGGACACCAAATCATCAGAGCTGCCATAAGTCACCGGGTACAATACACTGCTAGTGCTCTTTTCATAGAGAAAAATTTCATAAAAAAGGAAAATCTAAATGTGCTTAAGCCATCGGTAATGGCTCTTTTGACAAGCTCTATCTGAATTCTCTCAGCCACGTTGTGACCAGCATGTGCTTCTGTGGTTCACATCTGTCTACTCCAGTAGAGCAATGAAAGCATTTCTTATATTACCATCAGAGTTTTGCTCTTTTCTTTTATTACCTGCAGAGTGTTTCTCCTTTAATTTATTACAAACAGAGTGTTTCTCATTTAATTTATTACAAACAGAGTGTTTCTCATTTAATTTATTACAAACAGAGTGCTTCTCCTTTAATTTATTACAAACAGAGTGCTTCTCCTTTAATTTATTGCAAACAGAGTGTTTCTCATTTAATTTATTACAAACAGAATGTTTCTCCTTTAATTTATTACAAACAAAGTGCTTCTCCTTTAATTTATTACAAACAGAGTGCGTCTCCTTTAATTTATTACAAACAGAGTGCTTCTCCTTTAATTTATTACAAACAGAGTGCGTCTCCTTTAATTTATTACAAACAGAGTGCTTCTCTTTTAATTTATTACAAACAGAGTGCTTCTCCTTTAATTTATTACAAACAGAGTGCTTCTCCTTTAATTTATTACAAACAGAGTGCTTCTCCTTTAATTTATTACAAACAGAGTGCGTCTCCTTTAATTTATTACAAACAGAGTGCTTCTCTTTTAATTTATTACAAACAGAGTGCTTCTCTTTTAATTTATTACAAACAGAGTGCTTCTCCTTTAATTTATTACAAACAGAGTGCTTCTCCTTTAATTTATTACAAACAGAGTGCGTCTCCTTTAATTTATTACCGTCAGAATAGTTCCCCTTTTATTTATGCCATCAAAATGGTTGCTCACTTTATTCATTTCCATTTTGACATTATCTTAACTCCTGTTAGCACATACTACACATATGTCTGTGCCAGTTTCGTTATCAAAGTTATACCGCGAGATATTTTCAGAACGTTCTCCCTTCTCTTAGTAGTCCGGGTTCCACTTTGTTTTCATGTTCTCTGACTCACGCTACCTCGTCAGAGAGAGGTTATGATGATGGCTTAGCTTTTATATTTCATTTTTTAAAAATAGTTCTGTCCTCGGAGTTGCTAAATATAATTCTCGGCCCTAACCCTCTCCTCGGTGTTCAGACGTTATCTTGTTATTATAAACTCGTGTTGTGAGAGCAGCATTTCTACGCAAGAACACATTTTCCGTCAAAAATCTCGAACTATCGCTGCTATCAACCAGCTGCTGATACCCTCTGAGTCTAGTGCGGGAAGCAGCTACAGCTGTGTAGCCGTTCTGGGCAGGGTGGAACCATGGTAGCGGGTAGATTGTGGGAAAATATGATAAAATCAGTAACCTGCTCTAATGCCCCTTCTCTTATGTCAACGGACGGCCTGTGCTATTTTTTCCGCACGTGCAAGGTATGAGACTTCACTAAAGTTCCTTCACTCTAACGTCGAGTGAGATCGTACAGGAGATCCAGAGTTGTGCTCCTTGCTCGTGTGCCCTTTATCGCAGAGACGAAGATGTAAAACTTAAAAAAAACCCGCTTCCTTAACTTTGAATTCATCGTTCTCATTTCCATTTTATTTCTAATGCACCAGAAACTGTGATTTCTTGTAATACTTTTATTTCATTTCTAGTTCACTCATTTTGATTTTTTTTTAAACAAATAATTTAAAGTGTATTCTTATTGCTCTAATTTTGATATTTCGGTAGTAGTTGTAGTTAGTTGTAGTAAGTTGTAGTTAGTTGTAGTTAGTTGTAGTTAGTTGTAGTAAGTTGTAGTTAGTTGTAGTAAGTTGTAGTAAGTTGTAGTTAGTTGTAGTTAGTTGTAGTTAGTTGTAGTTAGTTGTAGTAAGTTGTAGTTAGTTGTAGTTAGTTGTAGTTAGTTGTGGTTAGCTGAAGGCCCCGGTATCACTGCAAACGAAATAAAATCCATAATTGCTCAACCGTCCGTGCCAGTGGAATCATCCGAATTAGCATCTCATCGCAATGAAGGATCCAAACAAGGAAAGACAGCTGCAGTCCTTATCATAGCAGCTGCAGCACATGTAAAAAAATTAACGCCAAGCGGCACCGAAAGTGAAAGTAGCCGAACTGTCCTTCGACATCAATATCATCATTTAACGTGAACAATCGAAATATCGAATGTTTATAAAATATAAATGTATATTAATATGATACGAAAAATATATAAATGTGAATACATATATGGTAGAAGATTGTGGAAGGACATGATCGCCTACGCCAACCGGTTTAGTACATGATGATGATGATGATAAAATAACTAGCGAAATAGCCACTTAACTAGCTGAATTTTTTTTTATTTTTCGTGACACTGTCTCTTTAATTTACTATATTCGTTCATAAGGGAAATACAAATACTGAGTCTCGCACGTCGTGGCGACTGCTCTGACCAAGCGACCTTTATCCCTCTGGTTCTATCGGCGTCCTCCAACATACGCCAGCAATGGTACTATGTGTCGTATAGATAGTTCACAAGGGTTATTTATGTACACAAATTTGAATTTCCGAAAATCAAAAACTTCATAGAGGAGTCTAATAAGTAATTAAAGTAAAGAGCCCCGTCACTCCAAGTGGCGTACAGGGAATATGGTGTCAGTGACCATAATTTTTACAGACCCTCGCCATATTTTGGGCTAATGTGGTCGATATTACGCCCGTTCAGCTTTACTTTCCAAAAAATCCGGTACCCATTTAGGGCTTGTTGAACCCGCAGCTGTCGATCAGGATCGAACCCGAACTCTTGTTATTTGTAGTCCAGTTCACTAACCACTGAGCTATCGCGACTCCCATAGAGGAGTCCAATATTTTTGCCACTAGAAGAAAAATCGAGATATGAGGCCAGACCATTTTATTTTGTTTTTCCTTGCAATATTCAAAAGATCATCTACTACGATTTCTTCTTTCGCGAACATTTTCGTTTGTGTTTCGATTTAAGGAAGAAATGTCCACAATCTTACGACAGCATTCTTTTCTGATAGCTTGACAAATACAGCATGGTAAATAGTCAACAATAGAATTGATACTATTCACTGTGGATAGAAGGGAGCAGCGATAGCTCAGTGGTTAGTGAACTGGACTACAAACGACAAGAGGTAGGGTTCGATCCCAATCGACAGCTTCCGGGTTCACCTAGCCTTAAATGGGTACCGGATTTTTTTCTGGGAAAGTTAAGCGGCACGGGCGTAATACCGACCACATTACCCAAAAATCATGTGCTGAATGTCTATAACATTTATGGTTGCCAACACCATATTCCCTATACGCCACTTGGCGTGACAGGGCCCTTTAGTACTTTTTATTTACTTTGGATAGAAGTGAGCCGCGATAGCTCAGTGGTAAGTGTACTGGACTACAGATGACAAGAGGTCAGGTTCAATCCTGATCGACGGCTTCCGGGTTCACCCAGCCTTAAATTGGTACCGGATTTTTTTTTTCTGGGAAAGTAAAGCGACACAGACGTAATACCGACAATCTTCTTCTTCTACCTTTCAGCTCTCTGTGGAGCATAGGTCTTCAACAAACACTTTCCAAGTCGTTCTGTTTCTTGCCATTCTTTTAAGATCATTCCATGCCTTTCACATCATCTTCATCTCAGCTTCTGTCTGTCTTCTCCAAGAATTTCTTGGTTTTCCTCTTTGTCTTTTCCCCTGGGTATTCCAAAAAAGGGCCTGTTGTGCAATACTCTCAGTTGGCTTCCGCAGTGTGTGTCCTATCCAGAGCCGTCGTATTCGCTGTATGTCTTTATCCACTGCTATTTGACTGTTACATTTCCATAATACCGACCACATTACCCCAAAAATTATGTGCTAAACGTCTGTAAAAGTTATGGTCACTAACACCATATTCCCTATGCACCACATGGCGTGACGGGGCTCTTTACTTATTTACTTACTGTGGATAGAAGATTGTTGAAGGACATGATCGCCTACACCAAAACGGAAAATGGCACATGATAATGATGCTGAAAAATATTGGAACTAGCACAAAATCGCCAGATACCACATTAGAATCGAAACTGCTCTTTTCGTATGGTTTCTTTTTTATAGAAGAGAGATATCGTTTCTCATAATTCGAATTTCCAAGCTATAATTGTTATACTATTACCTTGAGACTATACTATATCTCAGACGGTGGGAAGACAACAGAGGTGAGAAGTAGATTGACTCAGGCAAAAGCTTATTTGAAAAAATGAGGAAGATACTATACAATCAATTTTTGACAATAGAAAAACAGTTCTTAAATGCTATGTAAAGCAAGTCTTAACATATGGATGTGAATAATGGACAATAGGACAACCGACAAGAAAATCACTGGAGGCTGTAGAAATGTGGTTTTACAGAAGACTGTCGAGAATACCATGGACAGCTAAGAAAAGTAATAAAAATGTTCTGAAAGAGGCCAAAGCAAAAGGAGAGCTACTTTCCAATATTAGGAAGAAACAATCATCAGTTTTTGGCCATATAATGAGAAGAGAACAACTGGAATATATTGTAACAACTGGGGACGAAGAGATAGAGAGAAGCAAAGGGAAAAGATACCAGACAATGTCTTGGCAGAAGGTCAACAACAGAAATGATAAATAACTGTCGAGATCTAAAGTTGTAGAGAGACATTTTCACCTACGCCAGCAGGCCCAGTACTTGATGATGATGATGATGATACTATATCTATCACATGTTTACAGTGTCTATCCACAATGTTTACTGTTTACCGCTGAACATTAACTGTGGAGAGCAATCTGTTGTAATTTGTTTACTAAAATCCTTGATTTTTTTGTTTTGTCTTGCAGCAGACACTGTTTATACAGTTTGATGAACGTCAAGTGTGAAAAAATAGAGAGCAGACGACAAAATAGCTCGTCAAGACTCGACAACTAATGAATGTAACAAGCAGGAAATGTTGACTTGTTCCCCACCATTCCCTAATCGGTAGTTTGTGGACAAATAATTCAATATTTTATCTTAAAAATTTGCAATTAAAATCTGTCAATTAACGAGACAATTTTTATGTCTGTTTTTTATGTTTACATGCACGACCAAATGTCTTAATTTTCTACATTATGTCTGTTAATTAATTCCGTTTAGCGGAATGAACATAAGACAACACCAACCACAGTGCAACATTAACGTTCTGAAATAAAGTAAAAGATAATCTTCTGAGATCTCTAACTAACTAACTAACTAACTAACTAACTAACTAACTAACTAACTAACTAACTAACTAACTAACTAACTAACTAACTAACTAACTAACTAACTAACTAACTAACTAACTAGCTAACTAGCTAATTAACTAACTAACTAACTAGCTAATTAACTAACTGACTAACTAACTAACTAACTAGCTAACTAGCTAATTAACTAACTAGCTAACTAACTAACTAGCTAATTAACTAACTAACTAACTAGCTAACTAACTAACTAGCTAACTAACTAACTAACTAACTAACTAACTAACTAACTAGCTAACTAGCTAATTAACTAACTAACTAACTAGCTAACTAGCTAATTAACTAAATAACTAACTACCTAGCTAACTAACTAGCTAACTAGCTAATTAACTAACTAACTAACTAACTAGGTAATTAACTAACTAACTAGCTAACTAGCTAATTAACTAACTAACTAGCCAACTAACTAACTAACTAGCTAACTAACTAACTAACTAGCTAATTAACTAACTAACTAATTAACTAACTAACTAATTAACTAATTAATTAACTAATTAACTAACTAGCTAATTAACTAACTAACTAACTAATTAACTAATTAAGTAACTAACTAATTAAATAACTAACTAGCTAATTAACTAACTAACTAGCTAACTAACTAACTAACTAGCTAATTAACTAATTAAGTAACTAACTAATTAAATAACTAACTAGCTAATTAACTAACTAACTAGCTAACTAACTAACTAGCTAATTAACTAACTAACTAACTAGCTAATTAACTAACTAACTAACTAGCTAATTAACTAACTAGCTAATTAACTAACTAACTAATTAACTAATTAAGTAACTAACTATAGTTCGTCCACAATTTCCTGCCCACAGAGTTGATCAATTATCTCGGAAACTGTTTGATGAATTTCTGTAATTCTTTTTCGTGAATTCTGATTTTTTCACCGACCTTCAGATTTTATAACATTTAAGTACAAAGGTAGTCTGATTTTGCACAAATCGTTTTTTGTTATATAATTTTAGGAAAATATCAAACCGCGTGCTCTAAACATTAGATTTTACTGTAAATTATGTTAATTTTCTAACAATGCAAGCCACAGGCGTATCCGTATTACATTGAATAGGGCACAATTTTTCATTTGATTCTATATCTTCGTCATAGAGATAGGTAAACTTTGACCAAGTATCAAACACACATATTCGCCAAATAGCAGGCGTGACATCAACAAAATATATGGAACAACCAGAACATCAAACACACATAGTCAGCAAATAGTAAGAGTGTCATCAACAAAATTGTGCACATGTCATATAAATGTCATTCCGAATCAGAAGTCTCTAAGAGGTTAAGAACTGTTATCGGTTGGACAAACTGCAATCCATCTCGTTACCAGTATTGTTCCTCTTCTCTGAGCACAAGGTCGTCACATTTTCTCCAGTATTGTTTCTTTTCTCTGATCACATGGTCGTCACATTTTCTCCAGTATTGTTCCTCTTCTCTGAGCACATGGTCGTCACATTTTCTCCAGTATTGTTTTTCTTCTCTGAGCACATGGTCGTCACATTTTCTCCAGTATTGTTTCTCTTCTCTGAGCACATGGACGTCACATTTTCTCCAGTATTGTTTCTCTTCTCTGAGCACATGGTCGTCACATTTTCTCCAGTATTGTTTCTCTTCTCTGAGCACATGGACGTCACATTTTCTCCAGTATTGTTTCTCTTCTCTGAGCACATGGTCGTTACATTTTCTCCAGTATTGTTTCTCTTCTCTGAGCACATGGTCGTTACATTTTCTCCAGTATTGTTTCTCTTCTCTGAGCACATGGTCGTCACATTTTCTCCAGTATTGTTTCTCTTCTCTGAGCACATGGTCGTCACATTTCCTCCAGTATTGTTTCTCTTCTCTGAGCACATGGTCGTCACATTTTCTCCAGTATTGTTTCTCTTCTCTGAGCACATGGTCGTCACATTTCCTCCAGTATTGTTTCTCTTCTCTGAGCACATGGTCGTTACATTTCCTCCAGTATTGTTTCTCTTCTCTGAGCACATGGTCGTTACATTTTCTCCAGTATTGTTTCTCTTCTCTGAGCACATGGTCGTTACATTTTCTCCAGTATTGTTTCTCTTCTCTGAGCACATGGTCGTCACATTTTCTCTAGTATTGTTCTTCTTCTCTGAGCACATGGTCGTCACATTTTCTCCAGTATTGTTTCTCTTCTCTGAGCACATGGTCGTCACATTTTCTCCAATATTGTTCCTCTTCTCTGAGCACATGGTCGTCACATTTTCTCCAGTATTGTTCCTCTTCTCTGAGCACATGGTCGTCACATTTTCTCCAGTATTGTTTCTCTTCTCTGAGCACATGGACGTCACATTTTCTCCAGTATTGTTCCTCTTCTCTGAGCTCATGGTCGTCACATTTTCTCCAGTATTGTTCCTTTTCTCTGAGTACATGGTCGTCACATTTTCTCCAGTATTGTTCCTCTTCTCTGAGCTCATGGTCGTCACATTTTCTCCAGTATTCAATGTCTATCGTTGAGAGGGCATCACGTGTCAATTCTTTAACATCACACATTTTAAACGTCGTGTTCTGCGCAGCAACTTGCCCTTTGACTTTAGCCCACACAAGTTCTATTGGGTTGAGGTGCGAATGATAAGGTGGGAGGCGAAGAGATTTGTGGCCATACTTTGAAATTATTTTATCAATTTGATATAACTTTGTCTTCTTAGTTTGTCTAACAAGTTGCAACAACTCTGGTTTTAACTGGGTGTTTTGAAAGGAACATTTTCTTTTCTAAGCCATGTGATGATTTGATCTTTTGTGCTTGACAAATTAGGAACTTTGTCCTCCAGTGCTACCGCATTATGATAGGATGCATTGTCCATTACAAAACATGAAGAAGGTCTATCCAGAATGGGGAGTAGAGTGTTCTCTATCCAATCTCTGAAAGTTCGTCCATTCATTTCAGTGTGGTAGTCCCTATTGGGTGTAGACTTTGATTGAGAAACAAGTTGTGTGTCATTAACAAGACCATTCTCTCTACTGCCAGCATGTACCGATATAATGCGATGTCCTTTGATGCTGGGAATGCTTCTTTTATTTTCTCTGTCAACTGATTGCCATTCTTTCTCATATGTATGATGAGCATTGACCCACGTTTCATCCAAATATACTATATCGTAGCCTTCCATTCGTCGCTCACGGATCTGCCTCGGGTATTTGCTTTTGGGCAGCTATCAGGTGTGGTTTTTCACAAACAATATTTCTACCACTAGCAGATTTTCGAAAAGTGAAACCAACGCCTCTTACGATCTTCCAAAGAGTCGTTTATGAGATTTCAATATCACATTCTAATTGTAGTCAAACTTTAAGTTTGCGCAGTGTAACACGTTGATTCGATTCAAACATTTTCAAAATTTCACGTCTAATAACATCTTTGTCAAAATCATCAAATTTTATTTTTGTTTCCCTTGTTTGACCGTCGCCTCTGCAGAGTCAGAGTTCGGCCCTATCCATCGATTGAAAGACTTTCTATCTATATTTAGAGCTGCCCGTGTTCTGTTTTCTGGGTTTTCTTTTTATATCGTAACATAATCAACCTCTTTTAGATTCCTTGCAAAAGTGCATGTACAATAACACAGTTACCTGGCATGGTATGATTTTACACTTTAAACTCTTCATGTTTTAAAAATAAAGTAGTCACTTCACAGCAGCTTAAAAATTATCACACATACAGGAATATTCATTAATAGTAAATATTTTGTCAATATACGCATCTGGACCAATTTAACAAGAAACCGGAAATGAAATTACCAAAATAAAACCTCGGAGTGGCGCGCGTCTTACAAGTTAAGAGTGCGAAACGGCGCTAAGATTGTGTGGTGTGCACGTGAAATTTGGAACAAGCAAGAATATCATATTCTTATATACCGCAAATAAGCAACAATCTTTCCTACAGGCATGACAGTAGGGCAAAAAATCAGACTGTATGTCAGTGAAAAAATAAGTTTTCACGAAAAAGAATTACAGAAATTCATCAAACAGTTTCCGAGATAATTAATAAACTCTGTGGGCACGAATTTCTGAACGAACTATAGCTAACTAACTAATTAGCTAGCTCGCTAACTAACTAACTAGTTACCTAGCTAACTAACTAACTAGCTAGCTAATTAACTAAATAACTGACTCGCTAGCTAACTAACTAACTAGCTAATTAACTGACTAACTAGCTAGCTAACTAACTAACTAACTGAGCCTGCGTAGACTATCTATGACTGCACACCAGTTATCAAGTTCCACAGTACCCTCTTAAAGTTATACACACGTAGATACGTTGTGTTGTTCTAACTTTAAGGCAAACTACGATATTTGAACCTTTCGGCCAATCGATTCGACTTCTGAATGATATTTTTTGTTACACGATTGCCTTCCCTCAAGTTGATTGCTTCTTGCTTGGCCCAGACTAGTCTCTTTTTTCCAGAGCGCAGTCTATAAATAACATATGAGATACAAATGCTGTAATAGCTTTCGTTTTGCATGTAGATATTGCTTCTACATTATTAATACTTTCCAACACACATGCTGTAATGATTGCAATAGTTTCTAAATCAAAGTAACACGGCGCTACAAGAGCAGCCGTTCCTACTCTTATGGCAACATGATCAAACCATCATCAACACAATATGAATCATGAATATCGCAAAAGAAACAGAAAATCAACATAATTATAGACAGCAGACGTAACTGGAACAAGTGGAGAATTTCAATATCTAGGAAGATAGTGACAAATGACAATTCACGAACAGCAGAGATAGACTCAAGATGCAACATAGCTTGTCAAATCATTGGACAGCTATCATCACATTGTCTAACAAGGAAGCACATAAAATACAATCTATTATACAATCTTCATCCCAACGTTGTGCTACCATTGCTGGACCTGGACTCTGTCAATCGAGGTGAAAGAAATGTGTTAAACGATTGACAGGAAACAGCCTGCGAGATAATATCAGAAATGAAGAACTGAGGGAAAACATAGGAATAATTTCCAACATAGAGTACATAAAGAAACAACAGGCAGACTGGATTGGCCACGGGATAAGGCAAAACGATCATAGCACAACACAACAAGTCTTCAATAAACGTTGTGAGAACACCAGACCAATGGGCCGGGCCGACCACGAAAAAAAAATGGATTGATGGAGTATTAGAAAAAGTGGGCAACAGAACAGCAGGAAAGACTAAGAGAAGAGCACATGAGCTGAAATTACATCTTCAATCGGCACAGAAGACAAAACAGGAAAGGAAAATAAGAAGAAAGATGAAGCTAGTAACATGGCGATACAATTGACATAGCTTCTGTCCAATGGATAACGTGTAGCTACAATTGCAACAGTTACTGCCCATTGGCCAACATGTGGCTATAACTGCAATAGTCAGAAGCTGTCCAGTGGATAACGTGCAGCTACAACTGCAATAGTTTCTATCCAATGGATAACGTGTAGCTACAATTGCAACAGTTACTGACCATTGGCCAACATGTGGCTATAACTGCAATAGTCAGAAGCTGTCCAGTGGATAACGTGCAGCTACAACTGCAATAGTTTCTATCCAATGGATAACGTGTAGCTACAATTGCAACAGTTACTGCCCATTGGCCAACATGTGGCTATAACTGCAATAGTCAGAAGCTGTCCAGTGGATAACGTGCAGCTACAACTGCAATAGTTTCTATCCAATGGATAACGTGTAGCTACAATTGCAACAGTTACTGTCCATTGGCCAACATGTGGCTATAACTGTCAGAAGCTGTCCAGTGGATAACGTGCAGCTACAACTGTAATAATTTCTGTCCAATGGATAACGTGTAGCTACAACTTCAACAGCTTCTGCTCAATAGACATCGTCAGCTTCAACATTCTGTCCAATGGGCGACACGTACCTACAACTGCAACAGCTGCCCAAATGACGACGTTTAGCCACAAATTCAACAGTTTCTGCCTCATAGACAACATGTAGCTACAACTGCAACAGCTTCTGTACAATTTTCAACATGTAGCTACAACTGCAACAGCTTCTGTACAATTTTCAACATGTAGCTACAACTGCAACAGCTTCTGTACAATTTGCAACATGTAGCTACAACTGCAACAACTTCTGTACAATTTTCAACATGTAGCTACAACTGCAACAGCTTCTGTACAATTTGCAACATGTAGCTACAACTGCAACAGCTTCTGTACAATTTCAACAACATGTAGCTACAACTGCAACAGCTTCTGTACAATTGTCACATGTAGCTACAACTGCAACAGCTTCTGTACAATTTTCAACATGTAGCTACAACTGCAACAGCTTCTGTACAATTTCAACATGTAGCTACAACTGCAACAGCTTCTGCACAATTTTCAACATGTAGCTACAACTGCAACAGCTTCTGCACAATTTTCAACATGTAGCTACAACTGCAACAGATTCTGCCCAATGTGTAAACGGATGCTTCAAAAACAATCGTTTACTAAACCTCATTAACTTTGACAGCCCCTGAACCAGCCAAGCAATTAGCTCTCCCTGAAACCCCTTCTATATACCATTATAACATCCAAAAACAAATGCACTTTAATGATCAACAACTTGTATCCAAGCTAAATAAAGAACAAAAGCAAGCAAACACTACCAGCAGCATAATGGTGGAAACACAAACAATAGCCACCACCTGTATTATTTAACAATCGTTATCATAACGGGTGGGCCTTTCTTAAGCAGAACAACAGTACCATATGTTACCCACATTTCAGTCCAACTGGTTTGACATCATGTTGCTAATTCGTTTCAAACTAAATCCAGAAGTATCACATCCGTCCGTGTTTCATTAATGTTCATTAATATCACTTGTATTAATCTTCACAAATAAGAAAGTAATGCACAAAGAAAATTATAACGCTTTTTCAAAAGCAGGATTCGTCACAGTTTGTCATGAGAAGAGATATCGGTTTGTGCACTCTCGTGTATTTAGTCTTGTTTTATTATCGCACAATCTGTACACAATACAGTGCTCGTGCAAACGATTGAGGAACTAAACAGTGCATCGAGAATTCGTACAGGATTCTGGTCTTGCAGGTTCATGGTTAGATCGAGGTTCTACGTGGACGCAGCGGCGAGCTGTTGATGTCAATGCCACAACTTAGAGGCTTCGGATCAATGAGCGATCATTCTTGCGCTCAACAAGTCACGCGGGATCGTGGACCGTGACGCGAGACTGGGTTGTGTTGTTCACATTGTTGACAAGGTGTGTGTGGGATGTACTGTGTGGGGTGTGGGTGGGATGTACTGTGTGGGTTGAGGAAGGGACGTAATGTTGGTGGGTGTAGGTACTGTGTGTAGTGTAGGTGGATGTGACTATATGGGGTGCTGTGGGAACGTACTATGTGATGTGCTGTGGGGACGTACTATGTGCGGTTGGGTGGGACGTACTGTGTGGAGTGTGAGTTTGGGGGGGGGCGTACTCTGTGGAGTGTGGTTGGACGAACTGTGTAGATTGTGAGTG